>JAQHUG010000487.1:440210-475580 GCA_028555095.1 Dicrostonyx torquatus | reverse complement strand
GGGCCTTCCTTCATCACTACCGAGTGTCAGTGTCCCCGGGCCTTCCTTCATCACTACTGAGTGTCAATGTCCACTGAGTGTCAGTGTCCCCGGGTTTTCCCCCATCACTACTGAGTGTCAGTGTCCCTGGGTCCTCCTTCATCACTACTGAGTGTCAGTGTCCCCGGGTCTTCCCCCACCACTACTGAGTATCTGTCCCTAGGTCTTACCCTATCACTACTGTTTTTCCTACTGACAGTGCACCTCTTCCCTCTATGAATTTATCTCCAGCTTTAGCACAGTGTAACAAGGGCTGGCTTGTTGGGGTTTATGTCCCTTCCAGTACCCCACAGCTGGCAAGCCCCAAAGAAAGTCACACAGAGAGTCTACATTAGGTTATACACTGATTGGCCCATTAGCTCAGTCTTCCTACCAGCTCCCGTAACTTATATTAACCCATTGTCAGCCACATGGCCAGTACCTTTTCTCAGCTGGGACAGGGACAGATGCTGCTTCCTTGGAGATCTGCTCAGGAATGCCAGGGAAGCTTCCTGCTTCCCAGACTTTATCCTAGCCCTGCCTCTACTTCCTGTCTGGTTGACCCGCCTATACTTCCTGCCTGGCCAATCAGCATTTATTTAAAACATGATTGACAGGATACAGAATTGTCCTGCACCAGCACAGCACCCACTGAAAGGAAAGTGCTCCCTGAATGTGCACCCATGAAGCCATGAGTGAATACCCGAGTGACTTCTTTCACACATCAGTTCCTAATTCTTGCTCGAGTACCTTGTGTTGAATATAGAGATTCCTTGACTTCTTAAGCAGGGAGGTCAGCTCGTGTTTGACTCACATAACTGAAGAAACTTGTAATATGGAATTAAGTGTAAATGTAGTGATTACAACCTGTCATATTCTTGTTTAAAAACAGAGCTCTTGGCACGGCATAAAACTTCCATAAAGAGCCAACATATATTTTCCAGGTATAAAGAATGGAGGTCTTCATATAACCTTAATTTCACTGTTTATGTACAAATAAGTTCCCTTTACCATTGCTATAGCTTGAACCTGGAATGTATCTTGAAACACCATGCGTTAAAGGCTTGTTTGCAATACTGTGCTCTACTGGGGTCTGTGTGGAACAAATGGAAGGTGGTGCTTAGTAGAAGAATGTTAGCTCACGAGGGACATGCCCTTAAAAGGGGATATTGGGGCCCTTGTTCCCTCCTGCTGTTAAGTCCTAGCTGCTGTGGGGTGAGCAGTCATTTTCCTCTTCCTCTCATCATGATATACTAGGCTATAAAAGCTCAAAGCCACAGGGCCTAATTGTTATGAACTAAAAATTTCAGGACTGTGAGCCAAAGTAAACCCTTCCCTCATTAAGGTGATTATCTCAAGTGTTTTGCCACAGTAATGGCAAGCTGATAAACAACTATTTACTCTGAATGTTGACAATCAGGGGTTATTACTCTGGCAAATGACTTACTATACATAGACATGTAATTGTTAACTGCAAAAATAAAATGCGATAAATATGGAAATACACAAGACTTAGGCATGCAACTGCAAAAAAATAATAATTCCATTATTTCTGTATCTTCTCTGAACTTTAATTAACTTGGCTTTGTGGCTCTCAACTTGTATGGCTGTGTAGCTATATCCATAATACTTATTCAAAGAGAGACCAGTGCAAAGATTCTTAGTCAAGTGATTTATTGAGAAAGTTCTTTGAGAATGTGTCATTGTGGTGCAAGATTTGCTTCAGTGTGGCTGTGTGAGGGATTTATAAGAGATATCTAACACTGCAGGCCTCCCTGACTGGTTTGGGGGAGGTCAGGAGGAGAGTGCACTGGGACATATTTTACTGCTCAAGATGGCACCCATTACAGAGGCTACTAGATTAGCATAGAATACACACTTACAGCAGCTAGCACTTAATGGACCACTAGGACAACTAATTTTCTGTGTCAATTTGGCTAGCTTCTGGTGTCCAGATGTTTGGTCAAATGTCAGTCTAGCATCACTAGGATGAGTCTTTGAAATGCCATGGACATTTATGTCAGTAGAGTCTGAGTACATTTCCCTTTATAGCATGGGTAGGAAATTTTAACCACTTAGAGCCCATAAGATAAAAGACAAGGTCCTGCAAGGGAGGATGAAATCTTCCTGAGACCTAGCTTCAGAGCAGAAGACTGGTGTAGTTGATTTTCCCTGGCTACCTGCCCTGCTGGTCTGCCCTGAAAACTGTGGATTTATGGGCTATGATCTTCTGAGCCAAATATAGATGAAAATTTCTGTCCTGCCTAGTCCAGTAGCCATTCAGTCCCAGATAAACACAGAGGTTTATATTAATTATAAACCATTTGACCTATTGCTCAGGCTTATTACTAACCAGCTCTTACAACTTGAATTCACCCATAATTCTTGTCTATGTTTAGCAATGTGACTTGGTACCTTTTCTCAGTAACACATTCTCATCTTGCTTCTTCTGTGTCTGGCTGGTGACTGATTCTCTGCCTTTCCTCTTCCCAGAATTCTCCTAGTCTGGTCACTTTGCTTATACTTCCTGTCTGGCTACTGGCTAAACTGCATTTTATTAAACCAGTACAAGTGGCAAATCTTTACAGTGTGCAAGAGCATTATCCCACAGCAACCAAGTCCTTAAAATTATATAAATACATGAATGCACATGCACACATACACACACACACACACACACACACACACACAAACACATATGCTCTCATACACCTGAGAAGATCCTGTTGTTAGAGATCTCTGAGTAACATAATCACCAGCAGCATCTACTGCAAGTAATGTTTCCCTTTCCTTTCCAATTTTCTTCCCTCTGCCCCTGCCCACCCTACCTGATGCCCTGGGGAGTTTCTTTAATAATTCATTCACAAATAAAATCTTATTTTCTGTCATGTTTCTGGAAATATTGATCTCAAACAGGATAATCATTTTTATCTGTAGTAAAATTTGAGAATACCACATTTTGGAGTATATCAAGTTGCTATTTCTGTAGGGCAAAACTGCCCTCAATGTTCAGTGAAATAAAATAATAAAATATTTTATTTTTCTCGAGTCTTCACATCAATTATAATGATCTAGACTGTATCATAGAAAGGGAACGATGGTTTTATTGAGCACATTTACCCATTCTTTTTACAGTAGTAGACTACCAAGTCATGATTTTCTTATGACAGAGATAGCAGGGAAAATAGAACTTTGTTTGGCTTCTTGAAACCAGCATAGTTCTGTCTTTGTACCATAAAGATTTTATACAGAAAGCCACTAAATTCCTTGTTCCTTATAAGGGATGAATAAGGAGCATTGCATACATTAATCTTGCATAGTTATTTTAAGATTTATTTATTTATTATATATACAGTGTTCTGCCTGCATATATGCCTGCTTGCAAAAAAAGGACACCAGATCTCATTACAAACGGTTATGAGGCACCAGGTGGTTGCTGGAAATTGAACTCAGGACCTCTGGAAGGAGCAACCCATGTTATTAACCTCTGAACCATCTCTCCAGCCCTTGAATAGTTCTTTAAATTGAGACAGCAAGGATTATCAGTGATCTCTAAACTACCAGGAGAATCTTTAGCAACTTTAGGTGTAGTCAAATTGGAGAACTAGTTCCTGATGCTACCAAGACCATTAAAGAAACTCATTCTTAAAATTCTGTTTTTCTCCAAGCGCTTCCAGTATTGCAATCTGCATTAGGCAGGGTTTTCTAGAAAAAGAGAATAGAACATTACAAAAGGGGGATTCACTTAATGGGCTTACATGATAGGGGTGGCGTAGTTCTATAAGGGCATATGAACACTGGAGAAACTGAGGATGTGGTAGCTGCTCAGCTTCTGAAACTGGATGCCTCAGCAGTGTTGACCTGGTTCTGAAGGCCTGGGAGATTCATGAGGAGTCACTGGTCTTCTGTCTTCATTGGAATGTTGAAGAAACTGGAGACGGATGTTAGCAAGGGATGGCAATAGTAGCAGCAGTATTACCACTACCGCCTGCCCTCACCATCAGCACCCCTACTTCTTGTGATTGACATTGACCAGGAGGAAATGAAGATAGGCAGACAAGCAACACTGCTTTTCTCTTAGACTTCTTTATATCTAGGCTTCTGCTGGTAGGCGCTGCCCACTTTGGGGCAGAGTGCATGTGCATGGGTGTGTGTGTTCATGCTCTCCTCCATTAATACTTCAGGAAAAACCCCAGAGTTACTGAGGGATACACTGCTTAGTTGGTGTCAGACCCCATCAAACTGACAATCAAGATTAAGCATACAGGGTATTCCTAGATTAGTGACTCATGGCCCACTGTGGTGGCTGCTTGTCCATTATTTCCTATAGATCTTAGCTTCTTCCTCAGATACATATTTCCATAACCCAATAGCTACCTCTCAAATAGCAACTGCTGTAAGTACTTAGAAAAAACATTAGCTCCTTTATATTCAGAGAAACTGGGGTCTACAGGCCTTTCACAACCTGAGCGGGGACAATATTCCAGCTCAGGCTAGCACTACCTCCAACAGAGCTCTTGGTATATTTGTGGATTTTCTATGTTTGCTTTGAGTTCACTCTGTGTGTCAAAAGTCATACCAACAATTCTTTTTTGAGTCTGGTATTTCTTTGCAGCCTTAATTATTACTACTTCAGGTACAGCTGTGGGACTGGAGCTCTCAGCTCCATAGAATCCCTTTCTGCAGCGGAGAGGATGCCTTGGTTCTTTCATACATCCTAACAAGGTATGGGCAAACAAACTCATTTGATCTCTACCTTGAGGGCAATGTCCTTGATTTTTGCTGCCAAGAGTTACCTTAATTTTAGAGTTGTTTTCTGCTTGGAAAAATCTGGCTAGGGGAAATTATTTTTCAGACTAGTGAGCACCTGCATTTCTAGGCTATGCTTCCTCTCAGTTGTGTTTGCAAATTTATTGGTTCTTGCTTTCATTTCTTTCTCTTTCATACTACCCGCTCACAGATAGCTAAAAGCAAAGAATATACTGGTAATTCAAAGTTGAAAAAGCATTAACAGTTGTATTTCTTATTTTCCAAATTACCATTTTTCCTGGTTTGCATCTTGGTTGCTGTGATAAAGCATTCCGTCCAAAAACAACTTGGGGAGAAAAGGGTTTGTTCAATCTTACATATCCGAGTAATAATGAGTGATCTCATTACTGTGAGAAGGTAAAACAGGAGCTTAATTAAGGTGGGACCTGAAGCAGAGACCTTGGAGGAACAATGCTTGCAGGTGTATACAGCCCAGTTCTATCTGCCTAGGGATGGTATCACCCACAGTGGGCTAGCATTTACTGTATCAGTTAGCAACCCCCACACACATACCACCAACATGATTTATAGGCACAAACATTCTGATGAAGGCAATTTCTCAGCTGAGGTTCCCTCTTCTCAGGTGTGCCAACTTGACAACCAAGATGAGTTATCACTCTATTGATGACTTGTAATGTTTACATAATACAGGCAACTTTTTCTCTAGACACATGCTTTTTTAGCTTTTTAGTTTGAAAACATTTTTCTTGCATTTTATTCTATGTATGTGTATGTTGGGGGATGGCATATTTACATACCATGGCTCGCATGTGGAGGTCAGACGGCAACATGGAGGAGTCAGTTCTCTCCTTCCGTTCTGTGGATCCTGGTATCAAGCACAGACAATCAGACTTGATGGCAAGTGCTTTTACCCACAGAGACATCTCAATGGCCCCGTTCGTTGTCACTGCCTCGCCTCCGTGCACATCCAAGTCCAAAGCTAATGATATAACTCTTTGCACCAATTTCTGTATTACTAGCTATTGTTATAATAAACTGTCTTTCAATGGCTTAAAAAACCAACTGCTTATTATATTGTAAATAGAATCTAGAGGAGGAGGTTTGTGGGGTTGTTGTTAATATCTACCTCAAAGATTAAGTCTTTTTGCTTTGGAATTATAAATAAACCTCCTGCTTTGTTTGTTGAATAATGGGGCTATTTGAACACATTGAACAATTGCTTTCATAAGAGTGAACTTCTTTCTAAAGGAAAAAAAAATAAAAACAGGTTTTTAAATCTTCAAAAATCAGTACATTTAGGAGCCATACTTTAAAAGTTGCAAATCTAATTTGGAAACAACTTGTATTTCTGCAGCTCATACTTCAAAGTGTGGAGAATGAGCAGGGGAGGTCCACGGGGAAAAGCTCTTCATTGGCAGAGTTGCTTTAGGAACTAACAATCTTTCTTTGCAGGTTCAGCGGAGAAACAGCTTTGAAGGCAGGGGACTAAAGCCTTTGGAGGGATCTCTGCGTGATACAGGGGCTGAGAATGCAGAAACTGGGCAAGGTTCAAAAAAATGCAGGACAGCACGACCTGAAGACCTGAGGACTCTGGGAGATGCGAGTGAAGGAATGCAAACCGGAAGCTGTGTTCCTTAGCGCTCTGTGAAAGCAACAGGAAAGGGTAGGACTCAGGACAACAAGTTTATCCTTAATGTTTTAATAACTTGGGGGCAGAGTCAATGCTCTCTTTCCACTATGTAGGTTCTGGGGATTGAACTCAGGCCATTGGTCCTGGCAGCAAGCCTATACATTAACTCTACAAATATAAATCAGTTAATATTTGTGTACCTTGACAAGGTTTTGCCAATGTTGGTAAAATAACTCATGTGCTCCATTGCTTATAGTTTTGTTGTTGGCCAGGAAAGGTTAACTACTGCAGCAAAACCCCTAAAGTTTAGTGGTTAACAAAATCACTTAATTTCTTAGTTCCATCATAGCCTAGGGGGGAATGGGATGGAAGGCCCAGTGCTCTGGAACTTTTCATCTTACAGCTACCCCTAGAACAGCTCCTTGTAGTTTCCTCAGTTCATTTGCTAGTTGATGAGAAGACTGTGGTGGTTTGAATACCACTGTATCTTCTAGGCAATCTTTCTGGGTACACATCTCTTTTTTTTTATTTTGTTTTTATTCTTTTTTGTTTTAATTGAGTTATACACATCTCCCTACTCCTCTTCCTTTCTCCCCTCTCCTTTCAAACATCTCCTATTCATGCTTGTGGAAGTGGGGCCACATTTTCTGCCCTTTGAGTGTGGATGTCCCCAGTGACTCCCTGCTAATGGTAAACAGAGTGGAAACTCGGTCTTCTGAGACTTGTGCATAAAGATTTATTATTCTTTCTCTGTGCCCTTCACCTCCTTCTCATGTTTCTTTGAGGAAAAGTCCCTCTGACACGCAACAAAAATATTCAAGGCAGTATTTGTGGTGGACAACTGAGGCCTCCGACTGCTAGCAAGTAGGGGGAAGCCTTCCCCCAGCATCCCCCTGAAAGCACTTCCTCAGTAGCAGGTCTTCCAGCCTCACTCGAGCCTTCAGAGGACTGACGCTTTAGAGCATGGCTTGACTGAAACCTCATGATGGCCTCTGCGTCCAAACTAGCCAGAAATGACCTCTCAATTTCTGACCCTCCGAAATTGGGTAGGTTATTAAATGTTTGCTGTTTAAAGATGTTAAATTGTAGGATGATTTTACAGTAATTAATAACTCATGATGTATATCTCATATACATTATATATATATATATATATATATAATGACAAAGAGTTGTGTTTGGTATTTATAATGCTGAACTTCTTAGAGTAGCTGCAGCAAGCTGATAAAACTCTTAATGAGATCTCAGACATTGTATAGAATCTTTCATTAATCACCACAGCAACAAGAGGTCCAGCTTTCCATTAATGTAACAATCTATGAGATAACTCACTGTTTCAGTTCACAGTTTTTGAGGTTTCAAGTTCATAGCTGATTGGTTCTATGGGTTTGACTCTATGGCAAAGCATCACGGTGGAAGTGGGCAGTAGAGCAAACCACCCTCCCCATGTCCAGGAAGCAAAGGAGAGAAAGAAGATGGCATGGCCATTCCATAATCCACTTTAGAATACAGCCCAGTCCTGGCACTTCCACTAGGTCCTACCACTCAGAGGTTCTACCAGTCTCCCAGTGATGCCATCCTTGGGACCAAGTTGAGAATGCATGGAGATATTCAGGATCCAAACTACAGCAAGTGAGGTAGGTGCACTTGCCTGTTTTACAGTAGGGAAAGTCCACCACAGAGAGGCTTGGGAGTGCACACAAAGAGTCACAGACAGCTCTGTACACCACAGGTTCAGCTCCCTAACCTAAACCAGAAATTTTCCAAAAGTATCCTTGGGCCTCTGACCTGTAGACAGGGCTAGTGGGGTGCTAGACAGAGCTGGGAATGTTTTCAGTTGCTGATGTGGGAGGAGCCCTCACTGCTGCTGGTGTGGGTGAAACTAGAACCTGAGATGCTCTTCACGGGTAGGGATACAATGAAGATATTGGGTGTTGTAGGTTCAGACAGGCATGATAGTAGTGTAGACCTGGCAGGAAGACATAGAAAATTCCCACTTGACCAAAATCGTGTTTTATTTCCTTTGACACACTTCTCAGTAGAGATGCTTCAGTTTATTCTATATACTAAATAGATACTATATACCTTGCTGTCTGGCAATCTTGAATGATACAATATGTGCAAAAATATCTTGGGTAGGGGCTGGAGAGATGGCTCAGTGGTTAAGAGCATTGCCTGCTCTTCCAAAGGTCCTGAGTTCAATTCCCAGCAACCACATGGTGGCTTACAACCATCTGTAATGGGTCTGGTGCCCTCTTCAGGCCTGCAGATATATACACAGACAGAATATTGTATACATAATAAATAAAATAAATCTTAAAAAAATATCTTGGGTATTCTGGGCTACAAACACAGTTTTGGGATATGATATAACAATGACTTTATTTTCTAGAGACACACGTATTTTATTTATTATTGTAACACCAGTGCCTAGTGTGGTATGGAGGTGATTATATAACGTTGTTTCTGTTGAAGGCACAGACGAACTGTTGTAATTGGGTGGAGAGGTGTGGGTTATATTCCCAGCGCCTAGCTCCCAGCCCCCAGCCGCTGGCCCACTCAGCCACTGGTTACTTGCTTACGCCCAAAATAATCACATGAGACTGTATTCATGTAAACTCTGCCTGGCCCATCATCACCACCCTCTTCTTGGCTAGCCCTCACCTCATAAACTAACCCATTATAAAAGTCTGTAAGTCACCAAGTGGTGACTTACCGGAAAGGTCTAACCTGCATCCATCTGCGACGGTGGCTTCGTGGCGTCTGGCTCACTTCCTTCTCTCTTCCAAGAACTTCCTTTCTGTCTACTCCACCCACCTAAGGGCTGACCTATCTTACAAGCCAGGCGGAGTCTTTATTTAACCAATCAAAGCACAGAAATACAGAAGACGTCCTACTCCAACGAACAAATGGTAGAATTTCTTCATTCTTTACAGGAAGATGAGCTAGGACATGATGTGCAGCCTTGTGATCATCCCTCTTCTCTGGGCACTGGTGAAGAGTTCACCAAGTACTTTTCTCACACAGTATCTCACGCTGGTATCCCATCAGGACATTGGCACTGCCTGTGCCTGGAGCAGTGGGAGGCAACCCGTCTTAAAGTACTTTGTCCTATTCAGCATTGAAACTGATCTAACAAACTCAGAGAGTGCTCAGAGGAGAACAATAAAAATTGATTGAGCAGACCTTCTAAAGACAGTCTAGGCAGACTGGGATTATTTTAGCTAGTGCTGCCAGATGAAGGGGCATAATAATTTTTCAAGACACTAAAAAAAAATCTTGTAAGACTTGTGGTTATCAGTGGGCTAGTTTCATGGATGGCAGCAAAAAAGGCATTTCCAGTACTTTCCTCCTTGACAGTAACAAGGAGCTGCTCTCATCCTCTGCCTGTGAAGGAACCACAGCCCATTTGCCCTCTGAACAGGCTCCATCACATTAGGCGTTCTTTGAAGAACGCTGGGCTCTCAGGTACTGTCAAGTCATGGGGCGATTCAGAGAAGAGACATTTTCATTAAGTCAAAGATTAAGACATATCCCTTCCCTGACCTTGCAGTTTGAAAGCTGAAGGTCAGGAACCCAATTAACGATGAGCCCTGGAGACACCAGAAGCCTCTGCTCCCCTTCCATGTTCTCCTCCCCCTCATATCTAACTCTTTAACATCTGCTGAAGTTTGTAACTTATGAATAAGTGCCACACCCCTTTCACTCTTGCTCAATTATGTCCTAATACTTATGGTTAAGGGAAGGCGTCATAGTATAGCAAGAGCTTGGAATTAGAACTTCTGCTGATAATTCTGTCATTTCTTGCCTGAGCCTGGGAGGTATCTTACAAGAACGCCACAGAGTGAATTAACTTCTAGATACGGACAAATACTTTCCATGTGTCTGCAATTGTCTTAAGTACTGGAAAAGCATACTGGTGAGGTGTATAAAGGTGGCCCTTGCCAACACAAAGCATAAACATAAGGCTTACAGGCCAACTGGACAGACAGACAAACCAACAGGCAGTTGCAATGTAATAAGATATGCATTGTAAACTATTACAGGAGAAACAATGTAACCAGAGCTATGGTAGAGCAAATCTTTTCTGATACTGGGATGCCCAAGTCGTCTGTGGAAGATGAGCAAACATTATCAATTATCATTAATTCCTTCTTTGGTCACAGTGTTAGTTGAGTTGCTCATACTTTGGGAATACATGTCAACCAAGTTGTGCACACTGCAGCCTGTGGGCCCCCTATGGCTGAGGACATCTGTGAATGAGTCTTAGACTTACTAAAACATTGTAGAAATTTTTTGTTTGTTTGTAAATTAAATGTGAACTTTGAATGTGAGAACATTGTGTGACAATGTGAAAACGCTGAATGCCTCTGGACCCTTCTAGTCCCCTGTGCCCTGTTCATTACTTTTCATCATATTAAAAAACTGTAATTCAGTGATCTGAATTAACACCTTCAAAGTTTAGTGTTGAGGAGAATTTTCTGGTATAATTAACCTAGATTAAATTAATGGTAGCAATCATAGGCCAAAATAACTCTTTTGAAGCACTGTGTTGGTAAAGCATCCAGGCAGCCCAAGTGTTAATATATGTCTGCACTGTACAGAAAAGAACCTTTATCCCCCAAGCTAGATAGAGCTAAAGGCTCAGATAGAATATATTTTTCTGGTATTAGTGTGCATAATAATTTTTATTAGTCAGTTTTTTAAAATAACAATGAGGTACTAGTATGATGTAAACCTTTTTGGAATTAAATTAAAAATTATCAGTGTTAAATAATTAATTATAACAACCTGTGTAGTAAACTGGCAAGAGTAGACTGTCCAGCTAAGAGAGACTTTCCCTTCCTCGGCAGAGAGCACATATGTAAGAGTCAGTCCTCAGTGACTACATATGTGTGCTGGCCACAGCTAACGAAACCAGGGCTGGATATCTGGCCTAAGATGAGTCAATCTACTGTCATCTTAAGGATTTTTGAGTTGGGATAAGAAAGAATGTGAATGAGTCTCTCTTCGTGTTGGCTGCTGCAGAATATAGATACTGGCCACTGCTAGTGGCCTTTTCTGTCTGCAGTAGGAAGATGTGAAAACAGATTGGTCAAAATCCAAAATGGAACCGAGGGAAAGAGAGGAGAAAGAGGGATACCGGGACAGAGAGTGAAGAAGGGAGAGAGGAGGAGAAGAAGAGGGAAGCGAGGGGAAGGGAGGGAGAGAAAAATTCAGGGGAGGGAGGAAGTAAACAGAAAGTTTGGTATTTACGGGTGCTCTGCTCATGACTTTATATGGTAGTTATAGGGCCTGAAATTCCTCAAGGTTTCTGCTATAATTCAGTGAGAAAAATATTACTGTGCTGATCAGCTGTCCATTATTATGAGAAAAAAATTGAAAAAATAAACTTATAACAGGGTTTTTAGAAGTTCATGCTGTTTGGGGCTTGTGGTAAGACAGGTAGGTATTGCATAGTACAACAAAAGGATTCAGCTCCTGTCCAGAAGCAAAGAAGACAGAGGTGGATCTGGATTCAACTCCCAAAGACATAAAGGCGTCCATCTAGGGCCTGCCTTCTTAATGTGGCACATAGTGTGGTATTCAGGGCCACACAGAGACCACGATTTAACACATGGATCTTCGTGGGGGCGCATTAAACACCCAGATATAGCAATCAATGTTCTGTTGATAAATTCTTTTTTTTTTTTTTTTTGCCTGGCCTACTCCAAACTGGGCTTTCCTCTCCTACAACCAATAGTCTTAGTGGGAGACAGGACAAGCTGCTTGGGTAGACTCTCTACTGCCCCCTTGTGGCTGATGGTTATGAAGCAGAGCATCACACTTGAGCCCTCCAGAGACGCATATGATTGGACCGGATAGACGCTAATGAATAACTTAGCTAGACTTTTTTTTTCCTTTATTTTTTAAATCCATAAAGCAGAAGTCTCACCGTGTGTTGTTAGGAATAAATGATCTATTCTCTATAAAATAATGAGCAGAGCACCCGGCATGTAACTGCGCGCTAACGTTAGCAGTTGTTGTAATAAAAATGAAGCCTATAAATAGGGAAGAACTGTGCTTTCCCACTTAGGCAATGGATGAATAAGCCTTCCAGATGCAAACGACTCCAATCCTGGTGTCAATAACTTGTGACAATCCTTCAGAAGAGACTTGGACTAGACAAGGGCAAATCATGATTGAATTTCTGCTTGTGACATAATGTGGCAGGCTCACAGTCTCTCACTATCCTTGAAAAAATACAGCAGCAAATGAATCTTTCTCCACGAAGCAGCCTGCTATACTATGCCTTACTTCATTTTGGAATCCAGTAGACCCTCTCCAGGGGGTTTAATTACTTGGTCTCTCCAAAGGAACTAATTATAACAATACAAGGTTATCCCAAAGTTGCATTTATGTGCAAGAAAATGACTATAAAATCTTTCGTGCTCATAGCTCCTGTTTATTTTTCACAGTTTGAAGTAAAGAAAGCCGACTGTAGGAGGACGTTAAGGTCAGCCAAATCTGTTTCTGGTCCTTCTTGCTCTCTTCTTCTTTGCTGTACTTGGCCTTAGCCAAAGGCTAAAGAGCCTTGCTCTTCCTTGAAACCCATCTATGCTTTTCCGTTCCCAGGTGCCCTGCCCATCCCCAGACTTAATGAAATACATAAGGAATGCAATTGTTGAGAGCGACTTTCGAATCAGATGTACCCAGATATAGATTCCAGCTCCAAACGAGTGATAATGCTTATCTCGCTGTGAGAACAAATTGCTCAACAAATGAGAGTCACTGATCATTTCTTAAGGAGACTAGTCTATAACATGAAAAATGTAGAAGTAGTGGTTCTTGAAATGCGATTTGCCAATGGAAAACACATAGCACTCTCCTCAAAAGGAATAAGAGGTAATTTACTGAGCCAAATATAGGTGACCATGACTCGGGCATTGATTCACGCTGAACTGATAATGTGTTCCAATGTAGAAATGGCTACATGACTATTTACAGTCATATGTGAAAGCTACTCATAAGTCAAGGCATTTTGAAAGTATGTTGGAATATCTGGTAGGAAGTTTACAGCAAGATGGGGAAACTCTATTATAGTCCTAAGATGGTACGTGAAATTTCCTTAGCTTTTGGGTTGATAGATGCTAGTGATCTGTTAGTACATTCTAAAAGTTTTATTAGGTATTCAAAAGGATATTTGATCAGAGAAGAGGGCAATGCCTGCTACAGAGACTAAAGATATCTCAAGATAATGTGTCTCTAGATCTGAAACAACCTAACTCTGTACAACGAGGAAGAACTAACCAGTCAGTCTTGTAGAATCTTTAACATTGGGATGACTTTTGTGTTTTCTGGGACTCTTTTTCCTAGTTCACAGGTCTTAGGATAACTTTAGTCAGAATCTCTTGGAGCTCCTATCAAAAATGGAGATCCTTAGGTCTCACTCCAAAGCAAAGAGCCTCTGAGAATTAATAATTTAAAAATAATTTCCCTGGTGATTCTTACTCATACATTTGAAATGGAAAGAGCCACTAAGATTGTACTTACTGGATATTTTCTTTTTCTCTCATTTTTGTGTTTTGGATTAGGACTGTGTCTCATGTATTGATAAGCATCTGGAAAGTTTTTTCTGAGCTTTGGGGATGCCTAGTTTCCTGAGAATACACTGTTCACATGCCTAAGATCAGCCCCAAGGGCAATTCTCCCTCATTTGTGTGAGCCCTGTCTTAGTGTCCTATTGCTGTGAAGAGAAACCAACTTTTAAAAGGAAGCATTTAATTGGGGGCTTACCTACAGCTGCAGATGGCTAGCCCATGGCCACAATGGTGGGGAACATGGTTCTGAGAAGGTAGACATGGTGCTGGAGCAGTGGCTAAGAGTTTGCATCCTGAGCCACAGGCAGCAGGCAGAGAGAGAGAGACTGGGCCTGGTGTGGTCTTTTTAAACTTAAAAGTTCACCTTCAATGACACACCTCCTCCAACAAGTCCACACCCACTTCAACAAGGCCATACCTACTAATCCTTCCCAAACACTTTCACTCCCTGGTGACTAAGCATTCTGATATAAGAACCTGTGGGGGACATTCTTACTCAAGTCACCACAAGCCCTCACCCTCTTAGTCCTATCACTCAACTGTGGAAGGTCCTGATTTCATTTGGGAATTTGGAATATGGGGGCTGTTTTGGATACAACAATGTTTGTATCGCAAATATCTGGCCTTGTAGCCAGTAGTTCTACACAATGAAGACATGCCCTGTTTCAGGCAGACAATATCATGTCCCTACTGAGGACCATGGCAAAAGGGAATTTTTCTATTACTATTTACTCATGAAGGTTGGGACACATTCTCCAGGGTGTCTGGGAGCAAAGAATTCATGGGTTTTCTGTGCTATTGGAGGCTTATAGAAGTGTCTCCAGGTGGTCTTGTGTCAGTAGCTTCCACCTGCATGTATGGGCTTCCATCTGTACCATCATGTTCAGGGGTGGAAGTGTTTCCCCATCAGAGACAGGATATAAATGCTTGAATGACAGGAGATGTTGCTGATAACCTGACCTTTACAACTTTACCCTTTCACAAACACAGGGAATGCTGGGAAATAGTGGGAACTACAGAGTGCCAGCAGGGAAAACAAGATTCCTTCAGGAGCCTTCTGTGTAAGCATTTCTGGCTAATTTCTAAGCAGATACCACAGGAAAGACACCTGAATCTTCAGGACACCTGTATCTTGTGACTTCTCTTGACCTTGGCAGCAAGTATTGGCTCAGTTTAACATCTATAATTTTGCATGTGTTTTCTTAAAAGTTTCCCATTCTCTACACTATATAAGCTTGACTCTTTTTTTTTTTTTTTTTTTGGTTTTTCGAGACAGGGTTTCTCCGTAGCTTTGGAGCCTGTCCTGGAACTAGCTCTTGTAGATCAGGCTGGTCTCGAACTCACAGAGATCCTCCTGCCTCTGCCTCCCAAGTGCTGGGATTAAAGGCATGTGCCACCATCGCCCAGCATAAGTTTGACTCTTTAAAGCCCACATCATCTTTTCCTCCCACTAGATTCCTTTAGCTTTGTAGAAATAAGTCTGGAAGCTCACTAGGTTTCCCCATAAACACAGAAGAGCCCATGGTAGTAGTTTGGTACTAGAAGTGAGTTGAGGCCTCTCCTTTCTCTAGCCACAGGATTCCTGGCAGTCATCTACATGTACATACTGTGGGTTCCAAGAACTCTCAGACTGAATCTGCCCAGATCAGATAAAAACTTGTAGAAAACAGAATTTTTTATTCCTTTTTCTGAGAATAATTTAATTAAACTAATTTCACACCTGCAGAAAAGTTTGCCATAGCAGAACCATTCTCCAGAGTCCTCAGCTGACCATAGTGGCTTGGATTTGCTCTCAGACATGTGTTCTCCCCCTGCCTGCTCTCGGCCTGTTTTATCTTCTTTTCTCCTTCTGCTACAGGTCTTTCCAGTCTAGAAGAATTCCTTGGTTGTTGCCTTTTTCCATTTTCTGGTGGTTTGAATGAGAATGTTGCTCATTGCTCATAGGCTCATGTATTTGTATGCTCACTCCCCAGTTGGTGAATAATTTGAGAAGGGTTGGGCATATGGTCTTGTTGGAGATGTGTCACTGGGGATGGACATGGAGGTTTCAAAAGTCACACAAAAGGCTCAATCTCTCTGCCTGGGCCTTCGGATCAAGACGTAAATCTCTTAGATACTGCTCCACCGCCATGCCTGTCTGTTTCCTGCCATGATTATAAAGGACTGATCCTCTAAAACTGTAAGCAAGCTCTCAATTAAATGGTTTGTTTTATAAGAGTTGCCTTGGGCCGGGTGGTGGCGGAACACGCCTTTAATCCCAGCACTCAGGAGGCAGAGGCAGGTGGATCTCTGTGAGTTCGAGGCCAGCTTGGTCTGCAAGAGCTAGTTCCAGGACAGGTAGCAAAAACTACAGAGAAACCTTGTCTTGAAAATTCCCTCCCTCCCCCAAAAAAGAAGAGTTGCCTTGGTTATGGCATTTCTTTACAGCACTAGAACATAACTAAGAACAAAACTAAAGAGTTTTGAAGGATGCAGCCCATTTACTTTCCCTCTTATTCCTGTATTATCAACTGCAGGCCACACATTCTGCACTCTTCGCAGGACAATTTGTCAGAGAACATTTTCTTGCCCTGTCCCACTACTGATAATTTGAACTTTTATCTATAAACCATGCTGGTATCTGCCCAGTTATCTCACCAGTTTTCTTTTTGAACTTAATTAGATTTTTTTTGGGAAATATTCCCAGATTATATCAGCATCCTAGGCTTCATTGATGGCTTCTAAAGAGTCATTCTTCACTTTTGTCATCTTGCTCACATTAATTAGCTGCCATTCGCTAAAAGGAGATTTTATTAACATAGAGTCATATATTACTATAATATTCAAAGGACTGAAATTTGTTACTTTAGTTATTTTATGCTCCATTTTTCTCTGATTTGAAAAGTGGGAGTCTCTTCATCTCAAGTTCCCACAATAAATCTACATTTTCTTACTTCTTGGGACAAACAAATTTTGGAATCATCTTACACTTTCCTTTCCTAGGAATGAGCTATTTCCCCAGGGATGCATTTGTACCTCCCCCAAACTCTCACCAAGTAGCATTTGTGAATAAGAATTTCATATAAGAACACAGTTAAGCTGCCAAATGTAGGCATAAACATACGAACAAAAGTTAAAGACTTAAAAATGTATGACAAATGAAAGAGAATAATGTTTGTATTGACTGGAATAGTCAACGCAGTATGAGCATCTCCAAAGTATCCACTTACTGATCTCTGGTGTGGTAGCGTTGGGAGGTGATGCAGAATCTTTAACAGATGGGGCTCTGTGAGAGGTCCTTGGGTGACAGAAGGTACTGTTCTCTTAAAGTATCAAGGTGGTTCTCATGGAACCCTTTGGCACTCCAGAAAGACTTGACTGAGAAGGAACAAGCCTACCCCTACTCTACTTTTTAGTTTCGTGTTTGAGAAATCATTCCTCCTCCTCTATGTGCCTCCACCACGATGATGCCATCTGCTGCAAGCTCTGTCTCAGAGCCAAACCACTGCTGCCGCCTTGCTCATGAATTTCTGAAATCTGAGTTACACAAGCTTCTTTTCTTTATAAAGCGATCCAACTCATGTATTTCATTACAGTAATGGATAAACAAAGTAGTGCAAGTCCTTATTTCTTTTCGAATTATGCCATCAACTGACAATGTACACATGTCTTAGCATTTCATTGCACTTGAAGCCCTGTCAGCATTAACCAGCATCAGCTTACTAATTGCCTGATAATGTTTGGCTGTCAATCTCTTGTTATAACCTCATCAAAATCTCCTAAATTTAATAGGATGAACAGGCCAATCCAGTTTGCCAGTAGAGCACAAAGAAGATTCTGGAAAAGACCTTTGTTTTGTGGGTTCCTCATAATGTCGCTCTTAAACTAGGGATGTTGGCCAGGGAACGAAAACTGCTGATTACAAGTTATTCTGCTGTGGTTTCAGATGTTCTCACTGCTTCTTGTTGAGCCTTCTTGCCAGAATAATTAGCTTGCAAGGGGCGAACAGCAGTAAGGAGGGTGGAGGGGGTGATGAAGGAACAGTTACTTCCTGTGAGTGTTTGCTTTCCTGGAAAGATTTCAGGTTCTCCAAAGTTCGAGACTATTTTTAAATACTCCCACTCTAACGAGAAGCAGGCTCTGCATCATGCAATGGTTGATTTAGTATGGTAATTGTGTTACAGGAAGGAGTCAAGGTGCTAGGTCCACAAAACCAACCTAAGATCCGTTGTTCTCTTTGCAACAGGGGTTGTCTTTAACAGCATCAGATTTTAAAGTGACAACAACCCTTGGACCCATTTTCCAAGGTACAGATAAGTGAAAATTTTATAGACCCTGTGGTGGATATGACTAATTTTATTCCTATGATAGTGGAGGGATGTTGTTATCCAAAGAAAATTATGTCAAAGCAAGTCAGGTAGAAATCCTATAGAGGACAAATGGGAAAAAATCAGCCCCTTTTGGTTTTCTAAGCAACAAAAATGATTATATTGTTTTACTGGGAAGAAATTGAACTTAAATTTGAACTTTTAAATTAATTAATTGATTTTTTTTGTTGTTATCTTTTGAGACAGGTTCTTACTATGTAATCTTCACTGGCCTGGAACTTGCTACATAGAACAGGTTGGCCCCCTACCTGCCTCTGCCTCTCGTGTGTCACCATGCCTACCTGAAATTTCTACTATTAAAAATATTCCTCTATAGAATACTGTGGACAAATACCAGAATCTCTAGATTCATGAAGTTGATGTGTGGAGATAAAGCTATAGCTGTCCTCATTTTCATTCCTAAAGGGAATTATGAACTTTGAGGAGACAAAGTAAACTATTCATATGATCAAGCTCACTGGATTGAAGTGGCTGTCTTCAGATTATGAGTCTAAATGGAATGATGTTTAAAGTTTAATGTCTTTAAGTATATTAGAATTATAGAAAGGGTAAGAGAAGTGCATCAAGGCATATATGCCTGCAACAATAGGTCCTAGGTGACACCAAGTCCTAGGCATAACTAGACTTATGTGAAATGTGACCTGGATTAAGTAAAAAAGAGATGTGTCTAAGTGCAAGGTGTGTGTGTATGTGTGTGTGTGTGTGTGTGTGTGTGTAAGAGAGAGAGACTGAGAGAGTGAGAGAAAGAGAGAGCTAAAATAATTCATTCATCCTTTGTTTCAGGAGTTCTAGTCACTAAAATAAGAAAAGTAACTATTACAGAAAATAAGTTCTAGAGAAGGGAGGGGTCATTGATATTATTGAGTATGGCCATGTGCTTCTTAGACATTTAGAACTGGTTTGTGGGAGGAATCTGGAAGAGTTTGGAGATGCAGAATAGGGAAGCCCTAGAATGCTGGAAACAGAATTTAATGAGATGGTCTAGTGGGATTCAAAAGGACCAGAAAGCTAATAAAAACATGAGCAATAAAAACCACACTTATAATCTTGCAGGTGGGAACAATGACTAAAACTATCCATGTTACTTTCTGACAAAGAATTTCTCTACATCTTTGTCCAAAGCTTGAAAATTTGAGTGATACTTCACTTACAAGAAATGTAATAATTAATTTTTTGTAGATATTCAGAGCACAGAATTCAAACAGTCCCATGGTTACCGCTAGCTGCTTGTAATCAGATTTATAATGAGTATTAGGCACCCAAAGAAGAAAAGAATGATTTTGGGGAAACAAAAGTCTAGTCTGTCCAAATAAAGGAATGAACTGACCGCTGTTGGCAAGGAGTGTGTATTTATTGAGAATAGTGTCATTAAAAAGAGGCTAGGCACTTAGCACTTAGTGGAGGAGAAAGTTGGAAATGTGCCTTGAGATCATGGGAGGAGCTAGACAACTCTGCCCACCCCAGGCATCAGGATATACAACTTTAAGTTCAGTTGAAATGCTTTTCTTTGAGAAGAAGGTCATCAGGGCACCCTGTTCACACAGGTTCATCAAAGTGTTTTCTCATGTTCAGCTGTTGAAGCTCTCAGAGGCTCCAGCAAATGTGGTTCAAGAAACCTGATTACTGTTCATGCCACGGAAGCTCACGTTAGGATCCATGCCCTGGGTGCTGGAGTAGAATATAGAAATTAATATTTGCCTTGCTCTTTTCGATCTTCTCACTTTGCTGTTTCTGCATTCTGCTCTTATTCTTTTACATTGTATATTGGAAGCATGTATCTTGGTTTTTATTCTTACGTGTATTTACAAAATTGCTTTGCGTTTCAGAGGCAACTTTGGACTTGGGTCTTTAAACAATTGGATCTGTTAAAACTGTTTGACATGGATTAAATGCATTTTTGGAGGCCAGTGGTAGGATGTTTTGGTTTTTAGTGTCAAGGTGACAGAGGGTGGACCTATTTAATTTTCATTTTCAACTTGACTGTCTTTAGAAATATCAAGAAGATTCAATATATAACTCTGCACATATCTATGAGGGCATTTCCAGAGAGGGTTAGCTGGGCAAAGGCTGGAAATATGAGTGGCAGCATTGTATGGAGTTTGGGCCTGGACTTAAGCAAAAAGGGAAAGAGGAAATCTAGGCTGAGTGGAGGCATTTCCTTTTCTCTGACTCCTGTTTCACCATCATGTGATATGTTCTGCTCTGCCACACTCTCCTGACCATAATGGACAGACTCCTCTGAGATCATGAAGTGAACCGAATCCTACCTTCTGTGTTTCTGTCTGGTACTTCTTGTTCACAACAAAGAGCAATAAGTTAGTAAAAATGCTAACTTATCAGTGAACAATTCTTAATCTTTTCAAATTCATATTTCATCAGGTTTCATAAGTCACAAGGCAAAAGTTGGTTGGGACAAAATATCATTGAGGTTTAGAAGCTTAAACTGAAGCTACAACTATGAGAAAGTGGCTGTTTATTCTGATGGGAACAGTCAGCAGTTCTGGGTACCAGACATGACAGACATGAAGGACATTTAGCTAAACCAGGGAAGTTCTACTGAGTACATTTTTACTTCATTTATTAGTTTAATCTTGTCCTTGAATTTGACTATTTTCTTCTTGATCTTCTTTCCTTTCTCATTCCCTCCCTCCCTCCTTCCCTCCTTCCCTCCCTCCCTCCCTCCTTTCTTTCCTTCCTTTCTTTCTTTCTTTCTTTCTTTCTTTCTTTCTTTCTTTCTTTCTTTCTTTCTTTTTCTCAACAGTGTCTGTCTACATAGCCATCGCTGTCCTAGAACTCACAATGTAGACCAGACTAGCCTCAAACTCACAGAGACCCACCTGCCTCTTCCTCTTGAGTTCTGGGATTAAAGGTGTGCACCGCCATGCTTGACATGATCATTTCTTTATTAAACATTCAGCATCATATGCCTGAGAGACTAGCTTCTTTCTTTCCTTTCTCTGGGGAGGGACACACCAGAGAAATCATTTTGGTACTACTAATAGGAGCCACATCTACAACCCACATGGAGTTGAAGATGTTGGATCTCAGGGGCGAGTCCTCAGGCACAGAACAGGGAATAAGGTTCCAGGTTCCGAGGACATGTAGCAGCTTCTGAGTAGATGGACACTTGCCTTTCTGAGTTAGTTCCTGCTAAAAACAAAAGTCACTGGTCCCAGGTTTATGAGACATGGTACTAAAGTCAATCCCATGCTGTGTTCCTTGGGTGGGCTGATTCTATATAGAGAGAAACAGAGATGTGCATGTGAAGAGGAAAGGGTGGGATATACAAGTTTAGGATCCCAAGAATGGTGTGATTTGGATAAAATTTAGCCCTGGATAACTGAATTCTTCATCACTGGGACCCAACGTGGTAAATGCAGGGCTCTAAGCCAAGGGTGCATCTACTGACAATATCTAAAATTTGAAAATGTGACAGAAGTAATGAAACATTTTTGAAAGATTAGTTTGATTATTTTATGTGCATACGCACTTTGCCTGCATGTATGTGTGTGCCTACAGGGATAAGAAGAAGGCACTGGATCTCCTGGAACTGGGTTTTACAGATGGTTGTGAGCTACCATGTGGGGACTGGGAATTGAACCTGGTCCTCTGCAAGGGCAACAAGTGCTCTTCACTGCTGAGCCAACTCTCTAGTCTCAGGAAACATTTCTTTTTCAATGTAATGCTGGAGTATTGTGTCACAGAGTGACCCACAATTACCTAACATTTTAGGTGATTGGGCCCTTGTTTCAATTTGCAATCTTTTCAATGAAAGTTAAGATTTTATAACTTTCGGGTGACTAGGTATACAGTTTGAGATGGGTGTAAGTGGATTTGTCTGGGAAAACAAAACAATTGAAGGCTGTGTTGCAATGGGAAAAGTTTTATAGCCACACTAGTGTAACCATCAAAATCCAAACAGCCCAAATTCTTCAAATAATATTCCGATCAGTATTCTCATTGAGTTGCTTGAGGCTTTGGTGCAGTTCACTCGGTAACTCCCCAGGGCATGTTTGTGTTTAACGTTGATAAATCTGTTAGGCTGCTTGCTATAGGGTATGTCTGCATCAGTGATTCCATGGAAGAGATCAGAGGCAACACTCCCATTCTTCCTTAGTAGTGTAGGTGGGAATGGTGAACTGAATGCTGAATAATTTGATTTAAATGTCCAAGGATTGAGCTAATTTGAGGTTAGGAGTGTGTGCCTAAGCTTTTTTTAACTCTTATTAAAGTGGAATTAGCAAGGTGGTGATACAATGTGGGCCAGTATTGGAAAAGTAAATATGATTACCAATTTTGAGTTAATAGAACCATTTATAACAGCCTTTACAATAATGTATTAACTTTTGAATCACTTCCTTTGTATTTCTGAATGTAGCATTTGATAAGGGTTTTGAAACTGTAAAGATGAGGGAATGGGGCATAGCATTCTAGGTTTTTTTTTTTTTTTTTTTTTGGTTTTTCGAGACGGTTTCTCTGTAGCCTTGGAGCCTGTCCTGGAACTAGCTCTTGTAGACCAGGATGGCCTCAAACTCACAGAGATCCGCCTGCCTCTGCCTCCAGAGTGCTGGGATTAAAGGCGTGCGCCACCACCGCCCGGCACATTCTAGGTATTTTAATACTAAGAAAGAAATTAACTTGCTAGGAGTTAAGATTTATAAACGTTGTTCATTGGGATCATTTTAATAGAAAACATTTCTCACAGCCAGAGGAGAAGACTCCTGTGCCTGTCCTCTTGCATTGTTAGCTGGCTCTGGTTCAGCTATCTGGCTTCCAGGTGCAAATCTAGCAGTACAGAGATATAGTCATTATGATCACTGGAACACCGGCTGAACATTTTCTGTCATCGGGCACATTTCTAAGCAATTATCTTTAGCAATTAATTTTCATAATGAAAGAGGTGAAGTTACGTCACAGTTTTGTCCTGTAGTAAGTGTGAGGTGACTGTTGTAGACCAAATTCCCACAGAAGCAGATTCCAACCTTGAGATGTGTGCGGAGGAAGTGAATTAGGGATTGCATTTGGAAATCTGCATCTAGAAGAAGAAGGAAGATGGACTGATGGGAGAATTTGGGCGTGTCTAATTAAGGTTGCTATCGCTGTGATGAAACACTATGACAAAAACCCATTTGGAGAGAAAAGGTTTTATTTGGCTTAAATATACTGAATCACAGTCCACAGTGGGCAGCCAAGGCAAGAACTCAAAGCAGATTAGGAACCTGGAGGCAGGTGCTGATGCAGAGGGCAGGGAGGAATGATGTAAGGCTTGTCCCTTATGACTTGCTCAGACTGCTTTTTCATAGAACCCAGGACCACCAGCCCAAGGGTATTCATGCAGACAATGGGTTGGGACCTTCCTCATCAATCGCTAATTAAGAAACTGCCCTACAGTGTTGCCATTTACAACCAGATTTTATAAAGGCAGGTTCCCAGTAGAGGTTCCCTCCTCTAAACCGACTATAGTTGCTGTCAAACTGGCATTAAAATAGGTAGCACAGATGGCAATGCCGTCACAACAAATACCACAGTTGACCCCAAAGAAAGCTCCAGGCATCTGAATCCCTGCATCAATCAGATGTTTGTGAGCGCATCCCACAGACAGGGTCCTGACCTCAATCAGAGGACAACCCTTGGCTAGAAACATTCAGTGGTTCAATCATCTGTATTTTGCTTTGCCTCAATTCATCTTTTTTCTCTAATCTTACTTCTGTAGCATAGGCCTGGGATCTCATCTCTTTAGTGGATTAATCAATGGCTTCTTAACAACCTGTTCCCCAAGACTGATTACTGTCTTTTCCAATTAGACTGACATAATTTGTCAAATAGACAGGGGGAAATGTTTGGGAACAAAATAGTGATGCCATTAAACATAAAGAAATTTTAGACAGAGAGCATCCCCAAAGACCATCCAAGGTACACGGGGACATATGGATTCCCCTCTACTTATTGCACAGCTGCCAAAACCTGCTTCTTAGCACTCATCTCTGACCCTGTCACTTGCTGTTCCACATGTGTGTCTGGGGGAAAGCACAAACTACTCTTGTAATGATGGCTTTGCTTTGCTTGGCCAAATTTCTTGTTATAAATCCATCAAATAGCGCTCACCGTCTCTTGCAGTTTGGAGTATACTGACTTTTTAATTTGCATTTATTTAATTACTTATTTACGTGTGTGCACATGTGGGTGTCAGAGGACAACTTGAGAGAGTCTGTTTTCCTTTTTTTTTTTTTTTTTTTTTTGCCGTGTTAGCTTTTAGAGACTGAAGTCAGGTCTTGAAGCTTGGCAGCAATTGCCTCTGTTGGGTAAATTTGGGTCAACAGGAGATTTCCTGGTGTGGGGTTGCTTTTAGGTGTCATAAAAAATTCAAGCTCAAAATTTTCCAGGCTAACATTCACCCTAGCACCATTGCCATTCTGCCTTCAGCCTGGGCCGTCATCTCTCAACTGCTGTTGGAGCAAAGGTTGTAGAAATCAATGAGCAGACATTTTAATCAAGGTCCGAACAAGGCACACATTGCTCATAAATCCTTACTATATACATTACAATTTCTCCACAAAGATTTCTGGTTTTTTTTTTTGTGGGAAATCACAAAAACGTTTTTTTAAATTAGAATACACTTACTTTTATTTTTCCTTTAAAGAAGTTATTTCTTACAACTTCTCTTGTAAAAAATTGAAGCACTGTATTTAAATATTACATTTGGTGCTCAGAGATGTTCACAATGCTGGGACATACAGACAGGACTCTTGCATGCTTCCTTCATGAGTTAGTTTCTTCCAGTTAATTATCATGTAAGCGTGGGAGTGAATGCCGGTGTGACCACATTGTTTTTACCACATCAGTGTGTAATAGCTTTAAGTTATGAGTGTGTCTCACCTTTAATACACTTGCATGATCAGAAAGCGGACAAATTTTAGATTGTAACCTATTTGTGGAGACAAAGTCAAGGAAATATTTTATTTTTAATTCTGTCCTTTTGTTCTTTCAGCCATTCCAATCTTTGACTGATCCCCATGTACCTTTAAGAGAATGGAACACATGCTCTGTCCGTAGAATGTGCTGTTGTTTTTATTTGTTTACACTGTAGGTTTTCTGTGAAAATTTTGTTACTTATATTTAGGATTATGGGGAGCCTCTGCTTTCTAACAGCCAGTACTTCAGCATTAAAGCATTTCTTTTTTTCTGTTTAGTTTTTTAAACTCATTTAATGGTTTGACACAATAGCCACAGGCTTTACTCACAGAGGTCCTGCTTTTGTGTAGATTTCCTAATTAAAGGAAATTTCATTTCATATAGGTTTGCATTTGCTGTATAAAGAACTTGACTGGCATTTTACCCCAGTTCCTAAAAGGAAGACTCTAAAACCTGGACCTGCACAAGAGATCTGAATATCAAAGTTGCTTACAATGGGCCCTTCAATAACACCCACGTTCATGCTAGTGGAGTGACTGAAGATGGGTCATAAGACAGTTTCAGGATGAAAGTCTGCCATGTCAAAAAGCCCAACCATGTGCTTGGAGCTTGGGCTATGAGTCACATAATCTCAGCCTGAACCCCTGTTTCTAAGGGGCAACAGAATGAATTTAGTCTTTAATCCAATAATCCAAGTGATCAAAGCTTCATAAAGAAATATCAAAATGATTCTAGATAGATGGAGCTTGGTGAAGGTCACGTTTAATGATAGACTTGCCAAGGAGAGGCCATGGTATCTCCACATCTAAAATGCCTCCAAAGCTCATCAAAATATTTATCAACACATCTTAAGAAACATAAACAAAAATAGCACTTATTTATTTGTGTTGTGGATTAAACATTGAGTTTCTCACATGTTGGACAAGGACTGTACCTTTGTGCTATGTCCCCATTCTTTCTCCACTTTTTATTCTTGAGATAGAGTCCTACTAAGTTTCCCAGGCTGTCCTTGAACTTACTCTGCAGCCCAGGCTGCCCTTAAACTTGTGGTCCTCTTGCCTCAGCCTCCTGAGTAGCTGGGGTTTCAGGTAACATCTGGGTGCGATAACTTTTTCAGGAAGTTTTGGGTTTGGAGAGATGGTTCAGTGTGTAAGAATGCTTGCTGTACAAACATAAGACCCAGGCTTTCAGTCATTAATACGTGCATAAGAAGCATGTATCCACATGCATCTCTCTCTCTCTCTCTCTCTCTCTCTCTCTCTCTCTCTCTCACACACACACACACACACACACACACACAGAAAGAGACAAAGACAGAGAGAGACAGACAGGGACAGAGAGAGACAGACAGGGAAGGAGGGAAGGAGAGAGAGAAAGAGAGAGAGAGAACAAACCAAATACTATTTTTTAAAATTTTGTTATAGAGAAGATACCATGAACTGAACCATGAAGATATATTTGTAAAAGTATCCATGATAATCCATTCCAAAATTCACTATGAAGAAAATAAGAATGGAGAACAAAAACACCTTGCAAAGTTTATTCTTACCAGATATTCCAATAGCAGTAGCAGACAAAGTAGGTTTGCACTTAAACTACAGTTGTTCTTACATAAAGTGTCATTTGAAGGTGTCAACTTCAAATTTATCAATCTTAAAATGCCACTCTCAAAAAGATTCTGGGTAATTTATTTATAACTTTAAAATAATGAAAGTATGTTGAAGAAAAAGATCTTCACAAAACTTATAGAGATGGCATATGGAAGGCAGATGATGCTAAGAAAGTTGGTTTTGTATGGTATGTATGTATCATGTCACCCAGAATAAAAGCCAAAGCCCTTCAGGTGCCCTGTAGGACTCTCCTAAAGAATGTCACCATTTCCTCTGTGACCCCTGTGCTGCTCATATGTTTTGTCTCTGACAGAACTGTTTAAAGAAGGGAAAAGGTTTTCTGTAGCTCGTGGTCTCTGAATTTACAATCCATGGTAGCTGTTTCTGGGCCTCTGATGAGGAAGAAAATCATGGTGCAGGAGCATTGTGGAGCAGAGCTGATCACCTCATGGCAGCCAGAAGGTGGTGTTAGGAAGGGGTCTGTGATAAGATATCGGTCCCTAAGGACGTATCTCCAGGGATTTATGTCTTCCAACTAAGACCTACCTTCCTTAGTCACAGCAGCTCTGAGTAGTCTATTCAAATGGTTGGTCTATGAATGGTTGAATCATTGCATGTTCTAATCATCCCTGGACATGGCTAACGTCCCCCAGAAATACCCAAAGGTAAGCATTACAAATGGCCTAGACGTTCCTCATTCCAGTCAAGTTGACACTCAGCCTGACCATCATACCCACTGCTGACCCCTCTCCTTGCTCACTGTGAGTCAGTTCCCCATTGTGTTCTAGCTGCCATTTGCAATCTGAGGGCCACAGTTGTTCACGCGGTGAGATCACAAAAGCAGGCACGTCTCAACTCTTCAGTGTTCTGAATATTAACGACTCCACCACTAACTAGTGGTAATAAGATAATTTCATGTCTCATTTATATTGGGTTAAAGCAAATGAAATTGCTAAGTTGTGGTGATATATAAGAGAAGAAATGGGCCCTTCGAAGCATGTAGTCTCTTTCTAAAGAAATCAATAATGTCAAGCAAAATCAAAGAGAATGCAATGAAGTAAGAAGAAAATACTCCAAACAGAAGTATATATCTGTCACGAAAGGAAGCAATTGTTTGTTTGCTTGCAGCTGTTAAGTCCTCCAGTCTTGCTGAAATCACCCCAATTACCAACAGGGTGATTACTGTCTACTTTCCATCAACTTTACCTTTCCTTAAACAAGCGATTCATACTGTTTTCTCCTCTCACCTCCTATCCTGTCTTTATTTCCTCCCTCTTGCTCCTACTTACGTTAACTTTCAAATTTGCTAGTGGCCTTTTCATCACCAAACTGAACAGCCTTTTCTAGTCTTCATCAAGTTGTGCCTTAAGGTTTACAACAGTTGATAACCCAGTGGTTTGAACACTGCCTGTTATGTGGTCCTCTGACACAATGATTCCCTTTGAAGCATGGCCACCCTTCGAATCTTCACCTCTTTTCCACTTTTATTTATTTTTATGTGTCTACTAAGAGAAACTTTCTTTGGCCTTCTACTCTTTGTGTGGATTCCTCATGGGAGCTCATTCATCTTCATGGTGTTTCTACAGCACTGACTTCATGAGCCCCAAACAAATTGCATCTTCCCTTCCCTTGCCCATCTCTATCACATTTACAATCATTTACAAGAGGCCCTGGCACCATGCTCTCAGAACTGACATAGCTAAAATCAAATTCCAGACGGCTCCTCCTCTACAATTACCTCATTTCTATCTGGGATCTTATTCCACCCTCCCAGGCAACGTGACCTCAGCATACACACCAGTTCAATACATGAGAAGCTGAAGTCATTACCCCTCCTCCAGTGAGGTTTCTGCGTTCAGCTTCTTGGTGTCTTCAGCACACACCTTGCTCCTCTGTTGTATTATGATCTAACAAGAGCTTTCCAGGTCTCATTTTGTAAGCACACTGGCTTCTCCTATTCTGTGCTTCACTGCTTGACTTTCATCCTGCTCATCTCCACTGAGAACATGTAACTGTTCTTCAGGGGACCAGTCTAAATCCCACCAGAAACCTCAGGCCAGCACTACTTTCTCTGACCTTCATCTACACTCCTTTAACAGGTAAAGCTCTTCAGCGTGTAGAGCTGTTTCCACAAATGTCTGTACTCTCAGGTAGTGAGTCTTCCTTGAATCAGATTCTTTTTGATGTTTTTCAGTCCCTCACAGTCTCCAAAGAATGGCCTTAATTCTTTTGAATCAAGTGACTCAGAATCTCCCAGGCATGAAGGTGCAAAATATTCAGATGGGTTCCTGTTTAAGCATTTTAGAACCTTTCCTCCACTACCTACAATTACATCAGAAAAATTAGAATGCATGCATCACAGCTAATAGCACAACGGGCATGCCTTCCTGCCTAGAGACTCAAACATACTTGCACACCATAGTATTGTCATCCCATTTCCTAGGCATAGAAAAAGAAGAAAGTTACGGGGTAAGAATGGAACATCACACACAAAACAGGACGTACCTGACCTAATTGACAACCAGAGTTACAACAAATGTCTATGGCCAGTGCCTGCCAAGGTATTTGTTCACTCTTCCAGATCCTTGCAGGAGGTGCTCTGATGACAGATTGTAACCCGTGTCTTAGCTGTCATTATGAGGGACTTGACTGATGACTGTGCCATGCCCTGTATTCTGTGCAGGGGCTCTCTGGCAATGTTCTCCATAGAGCTGGCTCCAAGCTAACCAGAGAGTCTGTTACCTTTTCCCTCCCACTATCCTCAGAGATACTCAAAGTTTCTTGCTTTCTAATTCCTCAGTGTCCTCTCCCAAACCTTCAGAAGATTCCTTTCTCCTTTAGTAGTTGAAACCAGGGAGGAGAATTTGGAAAAATACTAATTTTTCAGTCAAAATAATACATAAAATTAAGTTAAAGAGCATCCCAAGGTTAATAACAAGCAAGTGCAGTTATTCACCTCTTTTTTTCTTCATCACCCATTTATGCAACCAGACACACCACTTTTAACTACGTTAGCAATATCTTCAGGTTTTAACTCCATATGTCCAACCATTTTGCATAGGCTTCTACTTATTTTGAGCTTCTTGGTTTTACATATTACCTATTGTCTTCTTATTCAGTTTAACTTATAATTGAAATTAAAATTTCTACACACAGGCATACACACCTATTAGCACACACATATATCTAAAAACATGTATTTCTGCACACCCTAAAAATGGTTATATATAGCATGGATTTAATATTGGTGATAGTTCACATGTATAGTATTTTCATGATTTTTTCTATCTTGTTCAACTTTTTGTTTTCCAAAATTAATAAGTACCACATTAAAAATACTGACTTCTAGCCTACTAACCAAGGTAGCCTTGAACTTCACACTCTCCTGTTGTCAGCAGCCAACACGTCATTATTTGTATCGACTGCTGCCAAGGTCAGTCACACAACCCTGCTCTAGGTCTGTATCTATGCTCATTCTTAGACTTTTCTTTGCCATCCTCTTTAAGATCCTGAATTTCTTACTTTTCTTTTTATTCAGTTTTCCATCATTTTGGTGAGGCACACCTTCCAGTAGCCTTCTGAAGAAGAGTTTAGGAGGAACACTTCTTAAGGGCTCGTTTGACTTCAAATGTCATCATTTTACTCTTCTCAGACAGTATTTCCCAGTGTATCTATCTGTGTGTATTCTGTTGCCACAACAGGAGTTTGTTTAGTTCACAGTTCTGGAAGCTGAAAACCCAAGATTGTTTGGTCCCATAGCCTCTGATGCAGGTCCCCATGGCTATGTCATGACATGACAAAGAAGTAGAAAGAAAACTGTCCCCACGCATGGGCTGGCCTCACATCACAAAGTCCCAGCTGAGAACACTTATTCCAAGGAACTCACTCCGTAAGATAAGCATGACTCTCTTCTGAAGACAACATCCCTAATAATTTTGCAGTCAGTTTTGCTCTTAAAGGCTCCACCTCATCAGAACTAACCCCTTGGGACCAAGCTTATAGTACACAGACTTTTGGGAGACACACTCAAACCATAGTACTGAGTTTAAATTTTTACATTTTTTCTTCTCAGAATTATGTTACTTTTGAGGAATCCACTGTTATTTAATTAGCTCTGTTTCAGATATGAGCCACTCTGTCTTTCATCTCCAGTGTTCTATAAAAATGTCTTCCCCTAAGTCAAGATATTTCAAAGAGCAATTAATGTGTAGAATTTCAAAATTAAGTCTTCTACACCACTTGATTCTTGGATTAAATTGATTTATTATTTCTTTTTACAGGGATAACTTTAAATATCTTTCTGTCCACAGAATTTGTTTCAATAATTGCAATTTTCAAAAAGCTTTGGGATTTAGCACATGGCAACTCCCAAGATATACAGGCCTAAACACACCACATTTTTCCATGCTAGATGCTATGCTTGAGAGGGCTAGAAAAGGATTAGGAAAAGAGAGAGGGTGATAACTGGTTATCATTCAGTTTTTGTCACAGGTTCAAATGGTTCTATTTGCTGCAAGTGGATATCAGATGCTGTTACTAATTGAAAGCGCGATGGGAGCTGGAAGCAGAGTGAAGGTCAGCCAATCCTATCTAAGCTTATTTCCAGACAGCTAATTACTATTGATTGCACTTCATTACAATTGGAAAAAAAACTGGAAAAAGTACTAAGAGCAGGAGTTAGAGAGATGGCTCAGTGGTGAGTAAAGTGCACATTGCATAAGAATGAGGACCCAAGTTTAGATCTCTAGAACCTATAGAAAAGCTGGGTGCTGCAGTGTGTACCTCTACCACTGGTACTGGAGACAGGCAGATTCCAGAGACTATCGGTGAACCCTGATCAGTGAGCTCCAGGTTCAGTGAGAGACTCTATCTCAAAAAAATAAGTGGATAAGCAGTTGAAGAAGACACTTGTACTCATCTTCTGGCCTCCACACAAACCTGCATGCTTGAGTGTATCTGAATACATAGTGTACTATCAACACACACACACACACACACACACACACACACACACACACACACACACACACACACACAATGCTAAGAAGCATGGAAGTCCAGGAAAACCATCATGAAATTCCAAGGCAATCTTTAAGTGTTGTAGATATAGGATCATCCTAAGCACAATGTATGGCTCCTTAGATTTAAGGCATTTTTAAATATAACAACAGAGGCCCATTTCAGACTTTCTGAAGGGGGATAATATATAAGCTTATATATGGGATATTGTTTTGAATGACATTGACTTAATTTCAGCAAAGAAAAGTATTCCAAAAAACAAGAATGAAAGATTTTGTAAGAGGAAAGGAAAATTTCTTTGTGAAGGAGAATAGGATGTGGGTAATAATAGAGTTTGGGATCAGCCAGAAACAAAATACTGGGGCTTCATCTTATAATTGTTTGATGAATACATCTAAAATCTGAGCATTTCATATCTAACCAACTCTATACACAAGTGTCTAATGTGGAGTAGAAAAGGGTAGATTTAAGGCATTTCAACTCTAAACACTCTTGAGTTTCCACAGAGTAAGATTTGCTTATTAAGTTGCTAATTTACAATATTGCTGATTATAGGAGGGTCCGTCTTTATTTCTGTGCTTTGATTGGTTAAATAAAGACTCTGCCTGGCTTGTAAGATAGGTCAGCCCTTAGGTGGGAGGAGTAGATAGAATGGAAGTTCTGGGAAGAGAGAAGGAAGTGAGTAAGTCGCCATGAAGCTCCCACCGCAGATGGATGTATCTTAGAACAGTCCGGTAAGATCACCACCTTGTGGTGACATACAGACTTTTATAATGGGTTAGTTTAGATGTGAGAGGTAGCCAAGAAAAGGCTAGAGATAATGGGCAAGGCAGTATTTGAATTAATACAGTTCTCATGTGGTTATTTCGGGCATAAGCAAGCAACCAGCGGCTGAGCGGGTCAGCGGCTGGCGGCTGGGGAACACAACACGCACCTCTCCACCTATTTACAACAGCTGATTAATACTTATTTTGAAGAGTAAGAGGCTTTGTAGAAAGCCTTGTTGGTTCTCTGTGGTTACCTCTCTGTGAGGGCTGAGATGTTTTGATGCCTGCCAATGGTAATGATAAATGAAAGGCAAAGGAAAAGCTTACAGAATTCATCCTGATGATTTGCACTAAGAAGAAGGAAGCACATTTATTTGAACTGAGGTGAAGATTTATAATCATAGGAACTTGGGGTATTTTTAGGACAATGTGTTTATTCATGCCATCAATTCTGCAATACTATGATTGTCTACATGCATTTTACTTGTGGTTGTTCAGCATAGCAGTCAGGGACCCCAGCCTTCACAGAAGTTGAAGGTGAATAACAAGAAATGTTTCTCTAGTGGAGGTACTCCCGACAAGCATGGGAGTTCTCTTCTCTTCCTCTAGTGGAGGCAATTCCAATAAGTATTGGAGTTTTCTTCTGTTTTTCTAGTGGAGGTAATTCTAATAAGCATGGGAGTTTTCTTCTGTTCCTCTTCTAACCCAAGACTCTTCACTTCTCCTTTGACAATCTTGGCCTCCCTTGCTCCTGGTGGTCCCCATATTGATGTCAAGTTGAATGTAGACATTTGATAGACACAATATACTACAGCCTATAACTCTTAGACTCAAGTAATCCTTTTACCTTAGTCTTTCTTGAGTAGCTGGGAGTACAGGTACATGCCACCGCACACAGCCAGTGGGTGGTGTACCATAAGAATTTGCTATTTGTCCTTCCAAGGGACTGTGCATGTCAAATTTGTATTTCTCTCTATATATATATCAGATTTATGACCACCTATTAAAGAGAAATAAAGTACAGTTGACTTCTCATTAGAATAATTCTAAAAAAGCAAACTATTTAGCATGTTGATACAAATGGTTAATACCAATAATAAATTTAATGGATGTTTTCCATATACAGCACACTGTTAGGGGATCTATATATGTCATGTTATTTTTATTCTCTCAACAATAATATAAGGTAGACATTATTGTTAGCTCTACTTTATATAGTATTTTAGTAACTCAGAAAATATCATACAATATATGTGATTATATTCATTCCCATCCCTCCCCAACTATTTCCAGGTCTACCTCCATATCCCACCCCTCTCAACTTTGTTTTATTTTTAAAATTGTAATAAATGACAGAGTCCATTTTGTAGTGCCTGTATACTTTTGGGTGTAGGGCCATGCCTTGGAGCAATGTTCACCTCCCAGAAGCCACACATTTAAAAAAAAACTGACTCTATCTCCTCCGAAGCCAACAACTGTCACTAGCTCCTCAGGTAGGGGTGGGATGTTGTGTAGGTCTTTAGCAGGCAGCCACAGCTGCTGTAAACTCATGAGGCGGCACTCCTTCCATGTTCAGAAGGCACTGTTTTGTTCCAGCTGTCCAAAACCTACAGCTCTTACAACCTTTCTGCTTTCTCTTCCACAATGGTTTAAGTCTTGAGGTTGGGGGGTGATATAGAGGTCCTATTTGTAGCTGAGCACTCCTCTGATACTTACTTTCACCATTTGATCAGCTATGAGCCTCTGTGTTTAACCACCATCTACTGTGCAAAAAACTTCTTTGGGAAGTCGGAGAGTTGCACTGATCTATGTGTATAGAGATATATTTTTAGTAGGCAGTTTGATAATGTGGTCATTTAGCAGAATAATATTAATAAATTAGCCCTAGGATCTGTGAATCCCTTTCTTTGCCGGATTTTCAATATGAGGAATAGATTTTTCCCTTACAGACCGGGCTGTAAATCCAATCAGAAAGAGGTTGGTTAACCTCATAATATTCATGACACTATTACACCCATGGGTCTATCTTAGCATTCCAGTCATTATTACAGTTCATAGGGTTCACAGGTGAGTAAGATGGTTGATGACTTCCCTGCCAGCAACCTACAGAGCACCACTTTTTACTGTGAAAGTTAGTCAACTGAGGAGAAGCCCCTTAGCCAATATCAATTTTATTTCTCTGTGTACTGTGATCAAAGTATATTGTGTCATCATAAATAGGATCTTACCAGCAAGTTCTTCTGGGCAACCAAGAACAATGGTAGTGGCCTATATTGTTTTGGGGGTCTTCTCCAACCAACAGCTCCAGAAAAGCTTTTTATTTGGAAATCTATGGCTCCTGGGAGAAGTGTTATCCTCGATGTAGGCTTCAATTAAAGTTAAATATAGCTTATGTAATGCTTATGACTGCTTCAAACCCTCGTTTAGTTAGTTATCTCTTCCCTAACCTCTTTTTCTGTACTACTCTCCCATCCCTCTCCTCACTTAAATCTCCTTCCCCATTATTCTGCCCTTCTCCTTAATATCACCTGTATACTATTATCTCCTGTATTTCTCCTTAATATCACTTGTATTCTATTATCCCTCCCCCATTTAAAAAGAAAAATTGTTGAGAATTCTCTGTTCAGATCATTACCCCATTTTTTAATTGGGTAATTTAGAATTTTTATGTCCAGTTTCTTGAGTTCTTTGTATATC
>JAQHUG010000487.1:409254-420511 GCA_028555095.1 Dicrostonyx torquatus | reverse complement strand
ATGTTGACCATTTCATTAAGTGTTCTATTCAGAAAATGATGGAAACAGATGCAGAGACCCAAGGGAAATCCTGCTGAAGAGAGAGGGAGGGAGGATTGTGGGAGGCAGAGGGTCAAGGACATCACAAGAAAACCCACAAAATCAACTAACCTAGACTCATAGAAGTTCACAGAATCTGAACTGTCAACCAGGGATCCTGCATGAGACTGACCTAGGCCCTTTACATATATGTTACAGTTGTGTGGCTTGGTCTTCTTGTGGTACTCCTGGCAGTGTGAGCAGGGGCTATCTCTAACTCTTGCAGACTTCCGTGACCCTATTCTCATGCTGTGTTGCCTTGCCCAGCCTTACTATATGGGGAAGTGCTTAGGCTTACTGGAACTTGATATGTCATGTTTTGTTGACATTCATGGAGTGCCTGCCCTTTACTGAACAGAAATGGAGGAGGAATAGATTAGGGGGTGGAGTAGCAGGAAAAAAGGAAGGGGAAACAGTGGTCAGGGTGTAAAAATAACAAATTAAAAAGAGAGAGATTGAACTATAGGCAGGACTCTAGGGCATTTTCTTAATTAGTGATTGATGGGAGAGGGCCCAACCTATTGTGGGTGGGGCTACCTTGAGCTGGCGATACTGGATTCTGTAAGAAAGCAGGTTGAGCCAGTAAACAACACTCCTCCATGGCCTCTGCCTCAGCTCCTGTCCCCAGGTTCCTGCCCTGTTTTGAGTTCCTGTACTGATTTTCTTCAGTGATGAATAATGATAAAAAAGCATAAGCCAAATAAACCCTTTACTTCCCAAGTTGCTTTATCACAGCAATAGGAAACTCACCAAAGACATTGATGACACATTTTCTTCCTATCTTGCATTCCACACTTTATTCTCTGTTATAAAATGCCCATTCCTTCTAGGAAATATAAAGACAATAACAAATAAAGAGAAAGGAAAACAGCGTTCTGGATCTTTATGCTGTGACAAATGATCAGGCTAACCATGGGAAAAAAAAATCATTAATTCTTACTAAGCAAGTGGACTGGCTGCTTTTGTGTGTCAATTTGACACAAGTTAGAGTCATCAGAGGAAGAAGCCTCAGTTGAGGAAATGCTGCAATAAGATCCATCTGAAAGGCATTTTCTAGTTTAGTGATCAGTCGGGAGGGAGGGCCCAACCTCTAGTGGGTGGTGCCATCACTGGGCCCTTGATCCTAGGTGGGCTGAGCAAGTCTTGGGATGTAAGCCAGTAAGCATCTGCTTCTGCACCAGCTTCTGCCTCTGGGATCCTGCCCTGTTTGAGTTCTTGTCCTGACTACCTTTAGTGATGAACAGCAACGCTGAAGTAAAAGTCACATAAACCCTTTCCTCACCAATTTGATTTTTGGTCATGGTGTTTCATCAAAGCAACAAAAATGCTAACAAAGACAGCAAGGCTGAAAAAAAATAATAGTTTTCTTAAATTTGTATTACCTTACACGTTTGAGTCTAATATGTTGGCCTCTAGTTCTTTTTTTAAAAATAAACTGTTTAAAGTTAACTATAATGAAATTTATATGTACTTTATTTTGAGGCAAAGTTTTATAAAATTTTCCTGGCATTTAAATTCACAGTAACTTGCCCTTTAAGAGGAATTAAAGATAAGCTGAAGCAAACTGAAGACTGATGTCAAGGTGAAATAAAGCTTTGGTTAAGGAGGAATTATTCATAGGCTTCATAATTGACAATCTTGAGGAAGATAATTGGTACATCATTTTAGAAACTTGTTGTGGCTTGATTAAATTTGAGTCCCAGCATTCAAGATAATGATGTGCAGAATGCGTATTGCTACCTGAAATAAAACCTAAAGGAAATTTGTGTAAAACTTCAAACCTAAAATTCTGTGGTCATTGTCAGTGTTAGTGGGCATAGACGGCAACACTTTTTGAGAACAAATGGTAGGGGTGTAGGAGAGAAGCACTGTGGTCATGAAGTGGGGTAACAGTGAAGTACCCATATACTGACATGTGACATGTCAAGAAGCCATAATTTCTAAGATTGAATGGCTAGAACAGAAGGAAGATTGAAAAAGCTTTCTGTCTCCACCCAAGAAGGGCGCCTTCTGGATGTACGTATCTCAATAGCAAAAGGCACTATGGGTGGATGATGGGAGAAGAGTGAGCAAGAAAGTGCAGCAGAATCAAGTCTTTGATGTTCGGAGATTCTGAGTATGGAGGCTTCACAAGGCATAAACCCCAAATGGTATTCATCATTAGATTATTGTTATACTTGGACTTAATATGTCTCCCAAAGGCTGTTGTTAATTTCCAAAGAGGTGCTGTTGGGAGGTTGTAGAACCTCTAAGAAGTGGGTGGTGGTACATCTTTAGAGAATTAGAAGTAAGTTCTTGAAAACCTGGTTTGTTCTCCTTCCTCTCTACTTTCTCAAGGCATGTGGATCTGCTTTAGTGCAATCTTTGTTTTGTCAGAGTCCCAAATGCAACAGGGCCAACTGGTCACAAACTGAAATTTTCATAACTCTGGGCCAAGATAAGTATCCTTTTGAAGTTGGTTTATCTCAAACATTTGTTATAGATGGCAGAAATTTAGCACATGCGCCTGCTTACAGAAGACACTGGTAGTCTGCGTGTGCTGGCCTCAGTGGGAACATAAACAGAAAGAAAAGTAGGAACTTACTCACATAGACGAACTATTTGCCCTCATCCAACCCTGTCTATTGTCTAGTGATTGCAATCTTGTATAGTTCCTTCCCACACTAAAGGAAGACTTATCAGAATATCGAGGAAAAAAATCAATGCAAGACCTCCAAAACTAACTCATAAAATGCATTACATTCCTGAAAGAGGGAGCAAGCAAGGAGTAGGGAAAGTACATGAGATGGGTTAGAGAGAAGAAAACAGAGTGGAAGAAGCCATGGGTTACATTTTAATGAAAACATTAAAAATGCATTATGACTTCTCCCTTGGCTTTTTAATTATTGTTTCTATAGACACCACACTCTGCTACAAGGACATTCAACTAATCCTGTAGAATGTCCCATGTAAAGAGAGCCTCCTGCTGGTTACCAGCAACAACAGTCCAGTGAGTGAGCCACTGAGAAAGCAGACCCTGAGTCATGCCAGCATCTTCACTGCAGTCCTACATATGGTACTGAGCAAGAGCACTCCGGTAAACTGCTCCTGGATTCCAGAGGACTAGGAGAGTGAGTAGTAATTATTACTATTGTTTCAGACAACCACATGAGGAGCAATTTGTCAAGCATTCATCTCTCTTCTTGGCCTAAGTGCTAAAGTCTAGACGAGGGAAACGTACATAAAAAGTCAGACATTCTGACCTGCTAACCTTCAGAGGGAACAAAGGGAGAATTTTAAATGGGATTATGAAATTTAAATGGACTAGGGACTTCTGAAATCTTCCCGAAATGTTATTACTAGGAAACGGTATTTAACATAACATGAAAAAGAAATCAGTTCCAGAAATTTCAAGTTTGTTGTGTGTATTCCAAGGAGGTGAAACTCTTCAAACAACCTTCAATAATCCAAAAAAGTTTTTGAATAATTTATTTATTTTTGTTTTATCTGTATGGGTGTTCTGTCTCTCTGTCTGTATGCATACCACATCTGTGCCTGGTGCTTGTGGAAGTCAGAAGAGAGTGAAGGATTCCCTGAAATTGGAGTTAAAGATGGATGTGAACCACTACACTGGGGCTCTTAACCAATGAAGCATTGCTCCAGCCCCCAATGAAATAACTTGTAAGGTACATTGGGTAGAAGTATTTTCTGTTACTTTCATGATTCCATAAGCTGTGAACATAGGTAGATAACCATGATCTCCAGCCCTCCTCCCTCCGAGCCCCGAGCTGCTTAACTTACACAGAGTAAGAAAGCCGCCAATGCATTGATTCTATAAACCAACAAATACCAGAGGAGCTACTGATAATGAGTAGAAGCTTCCTTTATGGCCTTATAAGTCTTATAGAAATCTGGAAAGGTGGTGCTATTGCTAGAAGTTTCTCTGCTCTGAAGACACACTGGCATTGTTTTAATCATTCTAACCAAAGTGGGAAACAGTGATAAATAGATAAGCATACATGTGTTTATCTGTGCATCTCATTTATCTAATTCAGTCTAATGTTGTTGTCAGACCAGGAGAACAGGCATAAATTGTTTACCTGTTGGAAAACATGATGAATCCCCTGAAGTTTTAATAACATCATGAGGAAGAGTGTGAAGTAAATGACATTTCACGATCAACTTCTGAAGATTCCTTGAGACGAGTTTCAGGACTCTAGAAACCTGCAGTAAACATTTCAATCTGTTGAGTTATGACACAGTTGGGGTCATTCTATTCTTTTGTAAACAACATAAAAACTCATTCCTTTCTCCCAGACTGTCACTGTGTCACTGTGCTCCAGTGCGTTCTGAAACAAATCACCACGGGGACTTCCCATATGGTGGTATGAGATTTCCCCTGGTGAGAAACATGCCAAATATCTGTGCCCTGCAGTCACATTAGGGCCACAGAGCCTTGGTTGGTCACAGATCAGCCAAACAGAAGGCAACTCCACATATAAGAAGAGCTTTGGACATTTTGGCCTTCATACTGTCTGGTCAGAATAGAATAGAGGCAAGATTGTGTGGCATCACTGGATCTGATAACCAAAAAAGAAAACCGACTAATGCTCATAGGAAACTTTAATGTATGCCATCTTATTAATTTTTACAAAATAAATTTAAGTCCCTATTAAGGTTCTTAGTTTTGCTCAGAAAGAAGCTGAAGTTCAGAGGTAGGAGCTGACACACTCAAAGTCACACATCTAGTGAGAAGCAAGCTTCTGTGCCAAATCTAGACTTGCCAATGCACCTAACCTTCAGCTGCTTTTGTTCTTTCAGCCATATTTATTCTGTAAGCACTGTAGCACAAAGAATGAGATGTTACCTAGTTTGTTTAGAGACAGGATCTCACTGTGCAGTGCAGGCTGACCCTGGAGCTTTTTATGTAACCCAAGCCAGCCTTGAATTTATGGTGGTCATTCTACCTTGCCTCTCTAATATTGATGTAATATAATTCATTATTAGACTTAATTACATAAAAACAAAAGACACTCAATACCTCAAGCTAATGAGAAGATACTTCAAAAATGCTGGCACATAATTTATACTTTTCATTCTCTATTGTTATTTTAAGCATCAAAGAGCCACTAATTTCTTCTGGAAGTCAAGACTAAGTGTTTGTAGTCTAGAATTCCAAAAGAACCCTTTGTGTCAAGTCTCTCTTGGCAGTGTGAAGACTAATTTCTCCTTCCATTGTGTTTTTCAGTAAACGGCCTAGGTCTCCCACCTACCCCATTTCTCTTTCACAAAATCTTCTACCATGCTTCGACCTATGTCTCTCTTTTCTCCACTGGTCTAAAACAGTTCAAGATGGGGCTTTCTGCTGAGTTTCTCATCAGATTATTCTGCCAGGTGATCATAGCTTTTGGAGCACTGGGGAGAACTCCTCTTGATTTGAATTTATACCATTAATAATATCTAGGTTTTAACCATAAACTCTTCCTTGCATGTTCTCTAAAACTAGGTGCTCATTTAAAATTTTAAAGAGTGGCAGCAATAAACCAGCAGCTTGTAAAGACCCCTGCGATGAATGATGGAAGCTGTCATTGCACTGGAAGAGAAGCTCTCCCAGGGCACAGTGAGCACTGTGCTAACATGATGGCCTGGGAATGGGACACCACTTGTCTTGTAGAGAAATTGTAGTAAGTTTTTCCTTATTAATTTTTTCATATTTCATGCATCTATACTGTGTTTTGATCCCCTTTCCCATTTTCTCTTCAAGCACTACTCTACACCTGCATCTCTTTCTCGTATTTATTAGTTTTGGTTTTGTTTAACATCATACAAAATTTAATCAGGGCTGTCAATGTGACTGGGTGTTTAGACCTAGCCATTAGAAACTGATGACCTCACCAATGAGTACACAATTGGATTTCATAGTCACTCCTCTCTGTTATTTGTCCACAGATCACCAGAATGTGTTAGGGCCTTGTGAGTTCCTTCCCCTAGATGGGCATTTTACCAAAGGCAATATACAGTTTCAAAGGAATCTCAAAGTCTCAAAGGCATTCTTTATAAACATAGAATAAAATCTTTTAAAATTTATATAGAAACGCTAAACAATCCTGACCAAAAAGGAAACTGTGGGAAGCATCACCATATCTTATTTCAAGCTATACTATGATCTATAGTAATAAAAATATCATGATATTGGCATAAAAATAGACACACAGATCACTGGAGTAGACTGTAAGACAGATATAAGTTCACAAAAATACAGTTACCTGATTTTGACAAAGAAGCAAAAAATATATAATGACTGTAGAGAAGACAGTGTCTGCCACAAATGGTGTGCGGAAACCTGGACATCAGCACACAGAAGAATGGGTTTGGCTCCCTTTTTCTCACCCTGCACACAAAGTACTTTCAGTTTGAATTTTTAAGAAGTCGCAACAATACAGACCTGATGACATAGTCCACTGATCCTAGCTACTTGGGAAACTGAGACAGAAGGATTAAAAGTTCAGTGCTTGCTTAGGTTACAAAGCCAGTTAAAAGCCTGTGTTAGTTAGGGTTTCTATTGCTGTGAAGAGACACCATGACCATGGCAACTCTTACAAAGGAAAACATTTAATTGTGGTAGCTCACAGGTTCAGAGATTTGGTCTATATCATCATGTGGGACATGGTGGCATGCAGGCAGACCTGGTGCTGGAGAAGTAGCTGAGAGAACTACATCTTGCAGGCAATAGTAAGTGGTCTGTCTCACTGGGCATGGCTTGATCATATATGAGGCCTCAGAGCCCACCTTTACAGTGACATACTTCCTATGACAAGACCACACCGACGCCAACAAAGTCATACCTCCCAATAGTGCCATTCCCTTTGGGGCCATTTTCTTTCAAACCACCACAAGGACAATCTGAACAACCTAGTGAGACTGTGTCTCAAGAGAAAAGGAAGGGAGGGACCGAGGCTACAGGCAGGTAATGAAGTAAGTGCTTGCCTCGCATTCAGGAGGACATGTGGCATGTTGCCATGTCTGGATTCATTCTTGGAATGTTTGTGGCAATTTGCCTCTATGTAAGCCACCCCTAAGCAAGAGAATCACGAGAAAAAAAAACCCCTAGGTCCCTAAAGATATGGGGAAGCAGGGTGGTCAGCTGTTCTAGAAATATGTACTTTTCCTTCTGTCATGGAAGATAATATGCTTTCTGCTGTTTAAGTTAGTTTCTTTCCATGCTTTTGTTAGTTTTAGGTAAAAGCTTCTTAAATTGACAGGAAAGTTTGTGTCCACATAGCACCTCATGGTCTTCACTGTCACAACAGCCAGGTATCTCTCTCTCTTTCTTAAATAGAATAGAAAGATATGGAGGAGAACTCCCAAATCAGTCCCTGTAGCCAGCAGGACACCCCTGACGCCCCCTGTCTTCCAGCCCCAGGATAGTAGGTGAGTCCTTGCTATAGATGCCTAGGTCCTGAAGCAGTAGAAAACTCTTCCTTCTTTCATGGCAATGAGCCAAGGTTGGAAGTGGTCTCTGAGGGCCTATTCCAGTTCTGCCCAGCCTAGGTGAAGCCCCAGACAGGCTCCTGAGGACATTGCTCCTTTCTTAGATATAGGCATAGTATGCCAGGAATGACTAGCATGTGAAAGCGATAGAGTGTCCTTAGGAGCTTGAAGGACCAGAAAAGGGCAGTCGTCAATGGTAACCCCAGCTCCTGCCTATTTTCTGTAAATATTCTTTTGATATGAATTTCTTTGGCTATTTTAAGGCATTACTCATGCCTGTATTTGTATACTGGTCTAAAGGCAGAGAAAAGGTAGGGAATCATAGAAGGTTCAGACGGTCACATGTAGAAGACATCTTAGGTTGTCATTATTGCTACCCGGGTCATTTTAGTTCCTGCTGCAGTGTATAATGGCAAACAAGTTATTATATCACAAAGCTAATCTTTCTAGATATTTTGAAGGACTTGGCACATTTAAAAGTAGAAGCAGAATAACACTTGGGTAATAGCATCAAAAACTTTGGAAATAGTGTGCTTAGAAATGGAATTGTTAAACCACTCCTGAGCACGGGTCTTTGTCTGTATATGCTCAGTGAATTGAGGGAGGTAGGAGGGCAGAAAGTGAATGAGACATTTGCTAGAGTGTGTTGGACAATTTCAGTTTCATCATTATTATGTATAATGTGGGCACAACACTTAACTGCCATACTGTATACATTGTATGTATGCTGGACAAGCATCTTCATTTCATGGCCTCTAGTTCCTAGACATTAGAGAGATAATCTGTGCTGATTGGTTTTATACCAACAAGAGTTAGCTGAGAAGAGGAACCTAAGTTGAGGAATTGCTTTGATCAGGTTGGTTGTAGGCACGTCTGTGGGAGCATTTTCTTGTTTAATGTTTTATTTGGGAGAGCCTAAGCCACTGTGGGTGGTACCACCCTCTGGCAGGTGGCTTTGGCTGGTATAAGAAAAAAGCTGATCGATATTTTAAGACTAGGACTCACTGGCCCACGTATAGAAAAAAAATAGTGCTCAGCAGGCCTCTATACAGGAAAAAGTAAGAAACTCACTGAATTCAAAGAAATAAGCAAAGGACACCAAACCCACGAATAAGAAAATTAAAACGTAAAGAGAAAGAACATTCAGTAGAGCATAATGCCAAGATTTGCCATAATTAGAGCCCCATTTTACCCCCAAATCCACAATTCCCCAGGTTACTGCTTGTGAACTGTCTTTCTCCGCTATCCTGTGAGGACAGTGCTCAGGTACAGGGAACAGGGATGGCACAGGGGTGAAGTCCTCCTCACTCTGTGGGAAATGAGAAACTTCACAGTGACACCATGACTTTCCTTCTACCTTACAAATAAGATTTTCTGGTCCCTGAAACCCTTCCCAGGTACTAGTTACTCATTTCCATGTTTTAATTTACACTAAACCAAAGGTTTGGGGCATTTTGGCTCAAAACATTTGTGTACAGTATCCACAGACTGATTTACTGAAACAGACATCAAATTGCCTTTCTTCTGTGTTTCAATTGAGAGTGTTTATACAACCTAAAAAAAGACACTTTAGGTAGGAGCAATGCAGGAGAGATAATGTGTGTGCAAAATAAAATTTAGGGAGATGGTCTATCATCAGAAGGGTTGCTTTCCTTAGAGTCTTGTTGATATGCTGGAGAAGCATGGTTCATATTTTTGAATCCAAATTTTCTATTTTCTGAAAAAGAATTACTAAAAAGGAGTCCCCCTCAAAGAGGTGACAGATGTCTTCATCGTCACACACCTACTTTCTACCAGGAATGAAGACCCTGATGAAAACACTTGCTGAGCCGGATGTGATGTCTTTCTTCTCAGTTCTTTTGAAGCACTCTACTCAGCCAGAGAAGTGTCTGGAAGACACAAGGATATGGATTTCACAGGATCAAAAGAGTCTGTTGTCATTAGAATGTGGGCATTATGTTTTCCCTGAGTGATTCAGGCTCAGTAGCTCCATGAACACACCAAGTATTTGCAGCTTCTTCCTTCTCCGGTTGAAAGCCAGCCTGCAAATGCCTTGCTTCATCGTAGATTGTGAACTTGTAAATGCGGCTGGCCATGTCCAACCACACCAGCCCTGCCATGTTCTCTATTCTTCAGTCCTCACATCTATGAAAACATTTCTCCAACCCTTAGTCACAATTGAACTTGAGTCCTGCTATGGCTGCTTCCTGTTTGACTTCAGATGAACAACTTAGTTCTTAGACTTATGGAGAAAATAGTGCATACACACCCATGTTGTTGGGGTTTCTGTCCTGCCCAGTCCCAAAATCATTCAGTCCCAAAGAAATCACTCAGAGGTCTACATTAGTTATAAACTGATTGGCCCATTAGCTCAGGCTTCTTATTAACTCTTATAACTTATATTAGCCCATTATTCTTGTTTATGTTAGCCACGTAGCTCAGTACCTTATTCAGCGGGGCAGTCACATCTTCCTTCTTCTGTGGCTAGGTCAGGACTGCCGTCCAAGCTTTCTTTTTTCCAGAATTCTCCTGTTCTTGTCGCTCCGCCTCTACTTCCTGCCTGGTTGTCCCACTTATACTTCCTGCCTGGCTACTGGCCAATCAGCGTTTATTTAAAATATAATTGACAGAATACAGACCATTGTCCCACACTACCCCACTCACTGTATAAGAAATAAACAAATCAAAGAGGGAAAAGTGTATTTTTATGAGCTTATGTCATTAACTATCATAGAAGGATGTTGGAGTAGTCTAATGTGTCTTGGATTAAGTATGCATGCAACCTGGGGAGAATGTTAGGAAGATAGAGGTTTGGATTATTATTACAAAGATTCTGAGCAGTGTCTCTAACGTTGAAGTTGAAGAATCTTCACTTCCAGCAAGTTCCTTAGGTGGTCCCCATGCAGGTGTTTGCAAGTGCATGGTGAGAACCATCAAAGCAAATGCACGATACTCTAGAGCTCTCCATGGGCTCTTCAGACTCCAATCTAAGGCACAGAAGAGAGGAAATGCACTGTTACTAAAGATGAGTCCCAGGCAGCATTCCAGAGGCAGAGAACTGTGGTTTGATGAGAAGAGAAAATGGAGAGACAGGAGCTTGTTACAATCCAGAGGATGATAAGCACAGAAATCTAGGGCTTGGAAGGGGAAAAGCCATGGCCAGAAACCAAATACATATTATTGAAGAAGAAAGTGGAAGTTGGAGAAGAGGATGTAGGAAAAGTTAGCCAAGGGGGCTGCAGGCATAGAAGGATATTACTATGGCATTACACTTAGCAGCTCAGAGGCTGGCATCCATATTAGGGGACAGCTGACAAGCTTCAGGCCTGGGCTTATTAGGACTTGCATTAAGGTGACAGCCATTAGAGCAGAAAACCAGCAATAATATCTCTAGGGAGTTTTAGGATTCTCTTCACTGCATTTTAAAACATGTTCAAGTCAGGGATGGAGAATTACACACGGCCAGGGAAGCTGAAAACAGGCATTTCACCATCGGTAGTGAATATAGACTTTGTCCTGGAGCCACAGAGGATGATGTATGCAAACACTAAGCACTGGTAACAGTTGCTGGAAAGAGTGCTTTGAGCATTTTAAACATAATTTTTATTGATTCTTTGGGAGTTTCCCATCATGCACCCTGATACCACTTATTTCTCAGTCTTTCCTTGTCTACCTTCAACCCTTGTAGCCTTTATTTTTTTATTTTTTA
>JAQHUG010000487.1:383140-396146 GCA_028555095.1 Dicrostonyx torquatus | reverse complement strand
TTGGGTAGTCAGGCTACATCTTCACATCATAGCCTGATGAGGACCAAGTGCTTCCAGAACCACAGAAGGAGACTCTTTGAGCATTCGGGCTTCCATACTGATTAAGTAAAATAGAGGCTTTGGGGAGTCTGATTTCAAACTTTTATTCCTTGGCCTGACTCTGTCAACTGGTGGTGTAGTCTTGGAGATCCCTATGCTTCAGTTTCATCCATGAAATGGTAGTAATCATATACACCTCATTTTTAAAGGAAGAAGATGTGTGCAGTGCTCTGAGCGCAGTGGCGGTTACAATTGTGAGGCTTAAAACCAACCGCTGGAAGCAGACACAGGCGAGGGGAAGTCCTCTCTTCCAGCATTCGGCAGGTGTCTCTGTCATGATCTGTGGCACCCCTGCTTCCTGGCTCGGTGCTAAGAATAGAGCTAATTACAGCAACTCCTCTTGTGAGGAGAGGGTTTGGAGCTGTAGTCGACAGTGATCTGAGCAAGCAGGAAATGATGCATCTGCAGACAACCAACTGCTTGAGGGTTTGCTTTTCACCCATGATTATTCACTTTCTGTGATCCAGAAATTGCCTAAATGTTTTAATTATGTTCCTTTCATTGTGTTTTAATGACCTAATGAATTCTCTCACCCACTCACTCCTTACCCTACAACGGGCCAGTAATTATAGCACCCAGAAAATGTTTTCAATTTCCAGGAATCAGGATTCCACGAAACTCTTACTTTGGTGGTAAAATGACTAGTGCTAATTTCACTAGTCAATAGCACCTTTGAACACCCACTGTGCAGTGAGTCCTGGGTCCTGCACAGGAAAAGGAGGAAACAGGATGCATGGGAACAGAATCCCACCATAGCTTTATTTGGAAAGAAAGCAAACAAACCACTTATCTCATTTACTCTTTCACTGACTAAGCACCATTGATGCCAGGCACTGTGTAGTTCAAGTTAGGATTGAATGTGGCAGGAATATAAAATACAAAGTAGGGATTAGAAATAGATGCCCTTGTAGTAATTGGGGCCAGATCGCACTTATGTATAAATAGAGCTGTTTTAAACAGAGCGAGATGGGCATGATCATGTTAGATAGATGACTTTGTCTGGCTATAGTAAGAAAAATGGATTAGCGCAGTGGTTCTCAACCTGTGGGTCATGATCCCTTTGTCAGTTTGAACAACCCTGTCTCAAGGGTCACTTAAGACTGTCAGAAAATGCAGATATTTATTTACAATTCATAACAGTAGCAAAATTGCAGTTATGAAGTAGCAATGAAAATAATTTTATGGCAGGGGATTCACTACAACATGAGTAGCAGTATTAAAGGACCATAGAATTAGGAAAGTTGAAAACCACTGGATTACAGGAAAGGTTTCTGGTCATGGTAAGCTATTGTGGTTTTACAGAAGGAATGAAAGCACTGGAAGCAAAGACAGATGTCTGTCTCCTAAGGATTCCAGTTTTATACTTTCCTTTAAAAACAAAAATAAAAATAAAATTCAACCCCCAGTAGATTCTAAAAAATAAAAAAATACAACTTTTAAAAAGGAGAAAAATAATGTAAGCAGAATTCAATGAGTTATCTGTGCCTTTGGTGTGAACTGGTTTTGCCAAGTTTGGGAATGCTGATTTTACTTACAGCTCTGTGGGAGCAGAGGCATGGATTAGAGTTTGGTTTAAGAGAATTGTGTATAAATTAACAAAGACTAAGGCACATTTCTTAGTCCCTAGAATGCTTAGGAATAGTTCAGAGATAAACAGCGTTCTAACACTGCCCAATGATAACACCAGGTGAACATCAAGTTTTCGGTGGCTAGAAATGGGCCCTCTTGTGCTAGAAAGTTTAATGTTATGATATGCAGTGAGATTCATTGGAGATTAGGAAGGTCAGGGATATTAAGTCATTATTTTCAGATACAACTGCACACAGACCAATATAAGGACAACTGCAAGACTCCAAGCAGCTTCTACTGAGCTCCTGGGAATATCCAGTTTAGATGAGTATGATCAAAATGTCTATTGAGCACATCCTGGATGGCTTCCTCACCTTCTTAACCTGACCCTGTAAACCACAGATGTGTGGCAATACACAGATTAATAGAAATGGGTTGAATTAAGATGGAAGAGCTAGCCAATAAGAAGCTAGAGCTAATAGGCCAAGTGGTGATTTAATTAATACAGTTTCTGTGTGGTTATTGAGGTTCTGGGCAGCCAGAAACAAACAAATGGCCTCTTTCAACAAATTGGCATGCCAACGTGGTTGACTATACCTATGCCAGACTTGAGAAAGCTTAAAAAGGAATTCTAGACACAAAAGGACAAAGTTAAGCATGGCTTAACACTGTGGCTCCTTTAAGAGAGGTTTTCCTGATTTAGCACATGGTTTCTAAATGGCAGCTTCCTGGGCCATGCTGTCAGGACAAACTCTAGCTTATTCAGGAGGTCAAACACTTGAATGGGGTTTGTAGTAAATGTGCTGCAAGTTACTTGGTGGAAGCATGGGCCAGCTGGTTACCAGAAATGAGGTGATGCTGTGGCTCCAACTAGGCAGTCTCAGAGGCAGTGAATAGACCTTGCCATGTTGGACTGGGCAGAGCAGATAGGCAGGGACTTGTTGGTCCTAGCTATACCTGCTTAGCATTTTAAGAAGAAGTCCTGGTCTGAAAAGGACTGCAGATACACAATAAAGACAGATTCAGATGAAAAAGACCTCTAAATGGGTCACACTGTTAGATAAATGTACGTAGGCTTGAAACCGAGAGAGGAAAAAGAGTATAAACAGTTATAACATAGAGTACAGACAGTCATAGATTAAAGAAGTAAAGATAATAAAATAAATATTAAACTTGCTGAAAAAATAATAAAGTAAGAAAAATAAGCCACAAAGATGAAATATACACAGAGTATGGATTATGTATATTATTGTGTTTTCTTTAAATTTTTTGACTGAAGAGAGATATTTGATTCTGGAGATGGCTAAGCTAAAACAATATACATACTTTGAAGGTGTCTTGATTTCAAAATATGGGCCTAAGAATATGTTGCTTTAGAAAAGATGTTCTGCTTTTGTTTCCACAGAAGATGAGAACCTGCGGATTCCTTCCAGACTAATGTGGTTTGATGAACCAAAATTCCCGAAAAGGTTAACATGAACACCCCACAAAATTACTTCACCCAACAAAAAACAAGAAGCAGTTTGAAGAGAACTATGCCCAAATTCCCAAACACTGTTTATAAATGTATACATTTAAAGGGGGATATGCTATCGAGATGAATACTTTACATTGGTATGGATCTTGGTCTATTCATATAAATTTAAGGTCAATTTTGTTATATGTATATTTCTCCTTTTGATTAAGGTATTGTGTTTGTGTAACTCATTTATAAATATAATGTATAATTAGAAATACAGATTAATAGATAGTCATCCATAATAGTCAAGCTTGTAGTCATGTTAGTTAGGTTTTCTAGATGTACAGGATATAGTTCAGATAGATGGGTATTATTCAAATCTTTCAAAGACCTTCAGAATATGGCATTATAATGTTTTAATAACTTAGGACTTTTCATGACAGTAAGACATATCTGCTCCTGGCAGTACCAATTACTTCAAGAGGAAGATGGGCATTAAAGAGGCTCCTCCTGGAGTTTGTTAGCCATTTGGGCAATAAACTGCTCTTGCCTGGACTGCTTGATGAACTGGACATGCAGGACTCACAGAGAAATGACTGCTGGAGCTGCCTAAAACAGGTGAGACAATCCTTCAGGATTCCTGCTTCATGGAAAAGTCTGCTAGACATTCTGAAGGACCCAGAAAAAAGTGACTGACAAACTGGCAATATAGGCAGGTCTTTCCAATTTCTTGCTTTGTGAAAAAGTCTGCTGGATAGTATAGGCCTGTAGGCTGAAGGTGGATGCTCCAATGGTACAGAAAAACTTTGGGTGGCTGTCCAGGCAGTAAGATGTCTCTATCAATTCTAGAGTTTTGGAAGTTGCTTACAATGCCCTTTCTGTTAACTTAGGTAATATTATATTCTTCTGGAGTCTTTGATGGAGTTGAAGAATAGATAGTTATATAGTTTTCCTTAGTTATGATAAAAGATAAAGTAGATATAAATATTATAACTATAATTCTTGCTTGATACCTGCTTTTTATATGTTATTTTACTATGTTAAATTTTTATTTAAACAGAAGAGGGGAATGGTGTGGGAAGTCCTTCTATATATGTGTTGCTTTTATTGGTTAATGAATAAAGAAACTGCCTTGGCCTGTGATAGGGTAGAACAGAGCTAGGCTGGGAAAACTAAACTGAATGCTATAAGAAAGAAGGCAGAGTAAGTGAGACTCCATGTAACCCTGCTGGAGACAGACTCTGGAGATGGAACTTTATCTGGTAATCCATAGCCACATGGCAATACACAGATTAATTAAAATGTGTTAAATTAAGGTGTGAGAGCTAGCCAATAGGAAGCTATAGCTAATTGTCCAAGCAGTGATTTAATTAATACAGTTTCTGTGTGGTTATTTTGGTTCTGGGCAGCTGGGAATGAACAAGCAGCATCATATAACATGCTCCTATCCAGTTTTATTATTCTCTCTATTTAAAACCATTATATTTGGAAAGTAAAATAGTTTCCTTTTTTTTGTAACCCAAACCCAAATGCTCAAGGTCATAGTTAAATCTGTAAGGAAAACTGATACACCTTAAAAAAAGTAATATTGACATTTGGAGATCAATATCAGGAAAGTGGTAAGAAGATCAAACAGCTCTCTGATAAAGAGAAAGAATCATCTGGCAGTGATGATATTCATGTTTAACCCTAGCACTTGGGAGGCGGAGGCAGGAGAATCTCTGTGAGTTTACAGCCAGCCTGGTCTACAGAAGGTACTCTAGTCCAGCCAGGGATCCATAGTGAGGCCTTGCCAAAGAAGAAGAGGGAGGAAGAGGAAGAGAAGAGGAGGATGAGGGAGATGAGGGTAAGGAGGATGGTGGTGGTGGGGATGACAAAGAGAAAGAAGAAGAAGAACAAGAAAGAAAGAATGGAGAACCCATAAAGAATAATATGGAAGTGAAACATCAGGTCTCACGGATGAAGAATTACTCAAAGAAAGGAGACTTGGTAAAATGGGGGCTGAAGGGTAAATAAAAAGTTCTACTGTCACAGCCTAATCATGTGCTGAAGATTTTTCCTCTGTGGCTCAACATACTAAATATGATATGCCTTAACATCTAAGTTTGTGGGAACTTAAATATTTATTCTATAAAACGTTATTACCTTCTTGTTATGTTCACTAAAATAAGTTAATTTAAGAGGATACCAAAAATCATTGTGATTAATCCCATGTTCTAAATGCCCTAGTGCTACGGTTGTCCTCAATGAGTCCTGTTATTTTACACAGTTCCACCAACAGGCTGTGTAATCAGATGTTTCTCTATCAGTCTCAAATAACTGACTCAGAGGCTATTACTTACAAATGCTTAGCCAATAGCTCAGGCTTACAAATGAGCTCTTACATTTTAAGTTAACCAATATTCCTTATTTATGATTTGCCATGTGGTGGTACCTTTATTAGCATGGCATGTTCATCTCCCTCTGTGTCTGTCTAGAGATTTCAGACTCCACCTTTCTTCCCATTATCTTTAGTTTGGTCGCCTTGCCTGTACTTCCTGCCTGGCTACTGGCCAATCAGTATTTTATTAAACCAATTTGAGTGACAAATCTTTACAGTGTACAAGAGGATTATTTCACATCATTTCCCATTTTTGTCTAATTAAAAAGGAAGATTTTTAACATAGTAAGATTTGTATACATTGAAAAGTGTTATCAAGCAAGAATTGTAATTTCAATATCCAGTCTAAATTTTATTTGGCAAAATTAAGAAAATACTCTATTATCTACCTTATGTTTGTGAGTCCAAATGTTTGTACATAATTTATCTTTTATCATAACTAAAGAAAGCTATAATATAAATATCTAGTCTTCAACTCTATCAAAGACCCCAGAAGAGTGAAATGTTACCTAATGACAGGGACCTCAAGCTGCCTGGACAGTCACCCTAAGTTCCTCTACAATGTATGGGCAAATCAACTCTGGTCTACAGGGCTAGGATATCTGATAGACTTTCCTGTGATGCAGGGAATTTTGAAGGACTGTCTTATCTTATTTTGGCAAAGTTTCACAGTCACCTTTCTTGTGGTCTGCTATCCCAGTTTGGACAGTAATTGCCAGAAATTGAGACAAGGGCAGTTTTATTGCCCACATGGCTATCTTCTTCCATAAAGAAAACAAACTCCTTATGGAGCTTCTTTGATGCCCATCATCCTCTTTGAAGTAACTGGTGCTGCCAGGAACAGATGTGTCTCACTGTTGAAAAAAAGTTTAAGTTCTTAAAACATTTTAAATGCTGTTTTCTGTAGGTCTTTGAAATTTTCAAAGATTGCCTATCTATCTGAAATATATCTCTGTGTGACCTTAACAGCCTAACTAACATGGCTATAAGTTTGTTATTATAGATGACTGATAATATGTATTTCTTAATTATATTTTTCATTTTGAAATGAGGGGTATAAGCATAATACTCTAAACAAGAGTAGAAATATACATACAATATAACAAAATTAACTTTAATTTTGTATCAATAAACCAAAATCCATATCAATGTAAAATGTGTAAAATTCATAGTTGATTTTTTGATTAAAATATATTTAATAATATACCCTTTTATCCTATTATTTTTATATTCCCCATTTTTCTTTTCAGAGCAAGATCCCTGAATCTGATCTCCTTTTTTAGTTTTTTTTCCTGACCATTATCCATAACAACTTGTAACCAACCAATCCTAAAGGACAATGAGTATCCGTACTTTACTTTTGGGAATATTGGTATAGTTCTCTAGACAACTTCCTATTGATTGGGGGCACTGGTAATTTTTGAGAGACCATGAGAAATTTTAGGATAATTACTAAGTCTTGGCTGTAGTATTCTGTGAGGCTGGATCATCTTGATCAGCAGCCTGGAAGCTGTTCTGGGTGCTAGATCACCTGGACCATCTGTTTTTATGATATCTATTCTCTTTCCTCTAAAAATACACACATTTTTAAAGGTAAATATTTGTAATAATACAAGTATAGATTATGCATTTTACACAAGTCAGCCAAAGATGATCTTTCATTATTTGTTTGAGCAGGTAGAATATGTCTTGCAGTTCTTCTAGGTTTATTTTATGTCTGTGGTCAGTATTTCAGGGGGTCTTCCTTGATCAAACCTGATATTCTCTAACTTTGAATGAATCCACAGTCTTTTATTTTCTATGGAAATAAAATCAGAACCTCTTTCCCAAAGTAATATATCTTTTTCCTTCCATTTTGAAGTTAAGACATTTTTAAAGTATATAGGTTGGTTTAATCTAGCTGTTTCCATAATCCAAGGTCTCTAATCACTCAAAATTTTACAGACAACACAATAATATACATAATCCTAACTCTGTGTATTTTCCATCTTTATGTGGCTCGTTATATTTGTTTATTACTTAATTTCATTTTAAAGACATTCTCTACCCTTTTTCTTTTCTCTCCCAAGCCTACATATATTTTTACGCATGCTATAAACTGTTTAGAGTTTTTTTTTTCTTTTTTTGTCTGAATCTGTTCTTACTGGATATCTCTATCTTTTTCTGCCAATGAGTCTTCAAATTGCTAAGCGGCATGGCTAGCACCAAAGCAGCAGCTTTTGTGGCTTTGGTGGCTGGTTCTACCCTGCTCTTTGTTCTGTGAGAGTTTAACTTTATGGAGGAGGTATTGGTGGGAGCCAGGTTTACCGCCCCAACTCTTGGGAGTTTCTGGGTCTATGCTGCCACCAAGTAGTATGCCACCCACTTAAGTGTTTGGTAACGGGACCTCCCAAAACAGCCTTCTGTGCAGCCAGCAAGAACTAGGAAGCTGCATTTCAAAGGAGCCATGCTTCTGTTTGCTACCTGCAAGTAGAGCCCACCAGAGAAAAGGTGGTTACTATGAAGCCATGCATGATTCCCTTCTTGTGTGTCTAGAATCCTTTTTAAAGCTTTGTTGGAAATTCAGGCTGAATATTTGGGTGCCATATGTAATCAGACATGCCTCTCCTGACAACCTGGTCCCAAATAACCAACTCATAGGCTGAATATTACCTACAAATGCTCAGCCAATAGTTTGAGCTTATTACTATCTAGCTCTTACATTTTAAGTTAACCCATATTCCTTATTTAAACTCTGCCACATGGCGGTACCTTTATTAGCATGGCATGTTCATCTCCTGCTCCCTCTGCATCTGGCTGGCGAATCCTCGTGCTCTTCCCTTTTCCATCATTCTTAGTATGGTCGCCCCACCTATACTTTCTGCCTGCATCCTGACCAATCAGAGTTTTATTAAACCAATTCAATTGACAAATCTTTCCAGTGAGAGGATTATTCCAAGGCAGGCTTGGAAAGGAATGTTTCTCTTGATTACCACTCAGCCAGAGAACTGATGATTCATGTCTTGGAGGATGGCTGCTCCTAAAGCACTGCAATCCATCAAAACATTACCTGGAGAGCCCCACCTTCAGAAGGGAAAGCGAGAGAACACTGAGAAGTGGGGATCTTCCCCCGAAGCCATCCTCCACTCTCTGGCAGCTTTAATTGGCTTCTGAGAAGCAGGGCCATCAGCTAAGAGTGGCTTTGAAATGTGTAGCATTTGAATCATTTTCAGGTATGTGCTGTAGTAAATCTTAACGAAGTAGCTTACATATTTTGAAATATTTCTTCACTTAAGAAGTGTGGAGGTGGGCAGTCCTTTGTGGCAGGATGGATTTCTAAGATCAGCGATACAGACTTTTTTGTAGCTTTCATATTTGCATATGGCTTGTGTGTTCTTTGTTCCAAAGAGGTTGCTGCATGCTCATATTTCTGGGTTCCTGGAAGACAAATCAGCTTCCTGAAGAATTTCTCCTACATCTCCTTGGCCAGAACTATGTCACAGAATTCATCTGGCTCCAAAGGAATAAAGTAACAGTGCATTTTATTTCTTCTCTCTCTCTTAGGAGTTTCTATTTCCCTGACTGAAAATAGACATTCAATGAACTCCCTAGTCTGGTTGCCATGAGGATCCAATAACCCAACACACACAATACGAAGGATGATCACAAACTCTGATGATCCAGCTTTAAGGAGCCAAAGGTGGGGACATAGTCAAATGAAATACTCATTATTTTAAAATGTGAATATACTATTTTAAAAAAGATTTCAGTTTTAGTTAGTTTGTTTTTTCAAAAATCGTTGAGTATCCACAGTTGGGAAGCAGGAAATAATGAAACAGTTCTCTGCACGTCACATGTCCTTTGGTCTTCATTAGAAGCAACTGCTATAAACTACTTTGGGACTGGCATAGCTTCTGGAATCTATCTGATTTCTAAATAACATGTCTATTGATATATACTGATGTTAGTATCAAATATTATGATGATTGTTATATATAAGTCTACCTCTCCTGGCCCAGCAATCAGTCAGCCAATCATGCTTCCTCTGCAGGGATTTGTTCTGCTGGCAAGGTAACACAATNGTAGTACAGTGAGGGAAGAGGTGATCTTCCAAAAGTCACAGACATTAGGTGATTGAATAGTAAGAACTTACTTTCCGTTGCCATTCATACTTTCACGAAAATGGCAACTATGCCTTAATCTCCAAGTCTATGTGGACACAACTGTGTAAAGTAAACACCTTAAGAAGACATCAAGAGATGCTGATATTTGAGGTTCCAAACAGAATAGCAAGTACTTGCTTGGTAACCTTAGAGCAAAGTCAGTCATGAATCAGCTCCATGCATGGACACACACAAGTGTTCCTACTGTCTTAGTGTTCACTGGAAATCTATTACTACTGCTTGTTATCAAAAACCTCTATGAAAATGAAGTACTTAAGTTTTCTTATACTGCACACACACACACACACACACACACACACACACACACACTTCTATGTATGGCTAAAACATCAGTTTTCTTAAGTCATTATTTACTGTTAACATAACATTTAGTATTTGTGTAATTCCTGTGATGGTTAAGTTTTGTTTTACTGAAGTTAAATTCATTTTAACTTTGTTTTGACTAGAATTTTCCTTCTTTTTGTGGTTTTTAAACATGTCTGTCAGTAATTCATAGCAAGCGCTCGTGTAAATCTCTTCACAGGTTAAAACACAGTCAGTGAGCTTAGCACCACCATTTCCTACTGGGGCTGTCTCCATCCTGTTGTATCTGAGATGCCTCATAGTTCTTTATCTTATGGTTTTGCTTGTGCACTGGCCTAGAAGTTCTGTTCACTGCCCTCCTGTAGAGTCTTTATTTTCAGGGTAATCTTCTGCCGTCTTGGGTCTTATTTTCACATCATGTATCTTGTACCAATTTTTGAGAAAGGGCTCTTGGGGACATATCATCTGAAACCCGAACACATGATAAATTTCTTTTGTCTGCCTTCACTTTCAATGACTCGTTTGACTGCACATGGAAATCTATGGCCGACCTTGCTCTTGAAAACTTTAGAAGTGTCATTTGCTCTCTTTCTCATTGAGCCTGCTTTCTGGCTGTTTCTGTTGCAGCTGAAGAGCCTGGTGACATTCTGGTTGCTGACCCTTTCAGGCTACTTTTCCTTCTCTGAAAGATCTTAGGTTTGCTTTTTAAATTAAAGCTATGAAATAAAAAATATGTTTATCCCTCTGTTTAGACTCTTGTTTTTGTTTTACACACTATTGATGACACTATTTACAACAGGGGTAAGTTTTCTTTTGTTTTTTTGTTTTATCTCCTTCTTAGACTTTCGTTCTGTTTATTTTAATATCTATCTTCTATGTAAAGATGTTTAAGATTGATGTTTGAAACAGGAGTAGTATATGTGTGTGTGTGCATGTGTGGGTTGGTCAGTGGCTGGCTTTACTTAGGGTCATAAAGCAAGGACTTGCAGTTTTGCTGGGGAGCTTCAACTAACAACATCTTTGCATCTTTTCTGAAGGAGGCCACTTACCACAGTTCTTTCTGCTTAGGTCTGGAGGGACAGGCCTGGTTGTGAGCATCTTGTGGGTATACATGGCAAAGGCACATAGCTTGTTGCAATCATTCAGTCACCTCATTGCCTCATTGCCTAGGACATTGTCTACACAACTCAGTGAATGTGGAGAGGAGGAACTGGAGCCTGCGTGGAGCCTTCACCCCTATGTTCTAGTCTTTTTGACTTGGGTAGGTACTCTGAAGAATACCAAAAGAGAAACTTGGAACTCCTACCCAGACACAAAACCTTTGATCAACAATCATTCCTGCCTGCAAGATGTGCTGGGATAATAGTATCTCAGAACTCGTGGAAGTGGCCAACCAATATCTGATTTAACTTGAGGCCGACTGCTTGACATGAAGCTCAAGTCCTGCGGTGCTTGGGTGGCCAGGAACTGGAGACTGGATAGACCAGAGACCTAGGGTAGAACCAGACATGATTAGTAAGAAGAGCAATCAATGAAATGATTCCTAATGACATTCTGCTATACTCATAGACCAGTGCCTTGGCTAGTCATTATCAGAGAGGCTTCCTCCAGTAGCAGATGGAAACTGACCCACAGCCCAACACTATGCATAGAAAGAGTCTAAATTGGAGGTCTCCATAGGGTCTCTCTAATTCGGGCTCAGGGAATCCCATGGAATGAGATGGCAGAAAGATTGTAGGAATCAGAGGGGATACAGGACTCCAGAAGACAGCCCACTGAATCAACTGAACAGGGCGCATATGGGCTCACACAGACTGAAGCAATAAACTTGGGGCCTGCACCAGGTCCTCTATGTTGTGGCTGTTAGCTTGGTGTTTTTGTAGGACTATAAACTGTGAGAGGGGGTGTGTCTCTGTCTCCTTTGCCTGCACTTGGGATGAGTTTCCTCCTGTTGGGTTGCCTTGTTCAGCATTGCCTGTATTTTGATTTTTGTGTTTTTGGTTGATGCTGTTTTCTATTGAGAGACAGAGGGGTGTAAGTCTGGGGAGAGGGGTTGTTGTGGGTAACTGGGAGGAATAAATGGAGGTGAAACTGTGCTTGGAATGTATGAGAGAAGAATCTATTTTCAATCATAAAGAATTTAATTTTAAATATTCTCCAATGGTAGTGAGACTTTGTTGATAGATGAGTAGGCAAAGAGATATAGTATATTATTTAATGCAGTATTATTCAGATCAATTTTAAAAAGAAGAAAATTTTGCCATTTCTAATACATGGATTACTGTGAAATAATCCAGACAGAGTGTGACAACTACTGATACTTAAAGGGAAGTAGAATTCATAGAAACAGAAAGTAGAACCATAGTTGTCAGGTCTTGAGACACAGGAGAGAGCAAAGATATTGACCAAAGTGGATGACTTTCTGTTGTAAGAGGGATCATTTTTAAAATTAATCTAACTTATAGAATACTGACTCTAATTAATAAAGCAGTAATATGCTTGCACCTTTATGTGAAAGAATATCTTGTAAAAATAAACATAAAAATAATTACAAAAGGTGACGACGTGTTAACTTGGTTGTAGTAATTATTCTATGATGTATATGAGGTCATCAGATTACACACTTTAAATGTAAACATTTTTCTTTTCAGTTATTCTGTACAACTCAATAAAAGGACAGCATATAATATATGTATTTGTTAAATTTCAATATTAAAGGTGTAAAGAACATCCAAGAAAAGTCAAGACAGTTCCTTATATTAAATACTCAGAATCCAGGAGAGAATTTATTGTCTACACAAGAAAATAGATGAAAAAAACCTGGGGGAAAATGTGAGCTTGGGGATTCTCTGACAAAGGGGTCTTGGCAGTCATGTTGGGAAGCCAGGGTTTCCTTTCCTGACTGTTAAAGCTGGATTTTCCAAATGCAGGGCTTGGAAGGTGGAAGGGACACATACTGGAACAAACAGAGAAAAGATACTCACCAGTAGTTACCCACCTGGGAGAGCAGTAGTGTTCCTTGCACACTTGTAA
>JAQHUG010000487.1:362550-374932 GCA_028555095.1 Dicrostonyx torquatus | reverse complement strand
CAAAACGACTTTGAGATACCATCTTACACCTGTCAGAATGGCTAAAATCAAAAACACCAATGATAACCTATGCTGGAGAGGATGTGGAGTAAGGGGAACACTCCTCCATTGCTGGTGGGAATGCAAATCTTGGCTATTCTTACAGATGGAACCTCAGAGTTGTTTTGCTTTGCATTTCTGTGATGACTAAGGATATTGAAGTGTCTTTCAGCCATTTTAGATTCCTCTGTTGAGAGTTCTCTGCTTAGGTCTGTACTCCATTTTTTTTAAAAATTGGATTATGTGTTCTTTTGATGACCAGTTTTTTGAGTTCTGCACAAAACTCAAGTCCAAATGGATGAAAGACCTCAACATAGAGCCACCCACACTGAACCTTGTAGAAGAGAAAGTGGGAACTACACTTGAACACATTGACACAGGAAATCACTTCCTAAACATAACCCCAGCAGCGCACACACTGAGAGAAACAATTAATAAATGGGACCACCTGAAACTGTAAAACTTCTGTAAAGCAAAGGACATGGTCAACAAGACAAAATGACAGCCTACAGAATGGGAAAAGATCTTCACTAACCCCACATCAGACAGAGGTCTGATCTCCAAAATATACAAAGAACTCATTTCTTTCGTTTTTTCTTTTGTTTTTTTCTTTTTGTTTTTGGTTTTCTCAAGACAGGGTTTCTCTATTTTCCCTGGCTGTCCTGGCCCTCACTCTGTAGATCAGGCTGGCCTCAAAATCAGAGATCCACCTGCCTCTGCCTCCTGAGTGTTAGGCTTAAAGGTGTGTGCCACCACCTCCTGGAAATTTTATTTTTCTTTGCAAATGAATAAAATTAAAGTGTGTATCACATTTTGCTATCTGTTCATCAGCTGGTGGACATCTAGGCCGTTTCCATGCTAGTTCACTACAACCTCAATGAGCAAGGATGGGTATATGTCTCAATAGCATGGTGACACAGAGTTCTTCGAGTGGGTAAGTGGTATAATTAGGTCATATGATAGATCTGTACCTGTTATTTTTTAATTAACACACTAATTTCCCTTTCAGCTGAATCAATTTTCCCTCCCACCAATAGTGTATCAGGGTTTCCTGTTCCTTACATTTGAGTAGCATTTGTTGTCCTTTGTTTTCTTAATCTTACTGGGATAAGGAGACATCTCAAAGGAGTTTTAATTTACATCTTCCTGATGTATAAGAATGAATACTTTAAAAGTTATTTCTTTCTTTGCGTGTTTTTAAATTTTATTTTTTCCCTCAAGACAACACACCTAAAAGACAGCCTCTCCTCCCCCCACCTCTCTCTGCCAGACCCACTGCTCCTCCATTTCCTTCAGAATAGCACAGGCCTTGCCATGATATCAACCGAACTCGACATAACAAGATGCAGTAAGACTAGGTATATATCCTCATACTAGGGCTGAATGAAGCAATCCAGTAGGAAGAACTAGATCCCATGGGGGTGTATCTGACTCTTAAGAGATATTTCTTAACCATTTTTTCTTTTTCTGAGAACTCACTGCTCAGCTTCATAGCACACTTTTAAACTGAGTTGCTTATTTGGTGTTTAGTTTTTCATGTATTCTAGACACTAATCTTCTGTCAGATATATAGTTGGCAAAGAATTCTTCCTATTCTATAGGCTGCCTGGTCAGTTAATTACCAGTTTCTCTGGTTACACAGAATCTTTTTAATTCTCTAAAGCCTTTCCTTGTTTGTTCTGATCACTTGGTGAGCAGGACCCTATTCAAAAAGTGCTTACCAGCACCCACACCCTCTAGAGTACCCATACTCTTTTTTTTTTTTTTTTTAGGTTGCATAATGCTTTATTAACATTGAATTTTCTTTTTTTTTCTTCTTTTAATTTATTCATTTATTTTTGTTAAAAGCAAAGTTTACATTTACTCCCCTTGTTCCCGGCCCTCCCGCTCCCCCACTACCCCCCCGCCCTCCCCCTGCTTCCTTAAGATGGTGCAGGTTACCCTGTCCTATGGGGAGCCCAAGGCCCTCCCCCCTCCATCTCAGTCTAAGAAGATGTGCATTCATATAGGATAGGTTCCCAAATAGCCAATACATGCAGAAGAGATAGGTCCCAGTGCCATCATTGTTGGTCTCTCAGTCAGTCCCCTCTGGCAGTCACATTCATAGAGTCCAGTTAGGTCATTTGCTCATTCAGTCTCGGTCCAGCTGAATTTGATGAGCTCCCAATAGATCGAGCACACTGTCTCTGTTGGTGGGCCAGTTCCTCATGGTCCTGAATTCCTTTCTTATTTTCTCCCTCCTTCTGCTCTTCCACTGGACCTTGGTAGCTCGATCCCTTGTTCTGATGTGACTGTGGGTCTCTGGTTCAGACAAAAGTTGGAAGCAGGGGTGTGCGATGAGGGTGGGAGTTGGGATGGGGGGAAGGGGTAGGTGAAAGAGAGGGGGTAGAAGGGAGAAAGGAAGAACTGCGGAGAGCCTGGGTTGGGGGAGGGTGGAGATGCAGGAAGGATGGTTATTGGGGAACGGAATAAGATATCTACATTAACGGGAGTCTCTCTAAGATTTGCAAGGGACTTGTCTCTTGAGGGGACCCCAGGCATTCATAGGGAGGTCCCAGCTAGGTACTTGGGCAGCAGAGCAGTGTGTGCCTGAACTGAACCTGTCCCATAGTTACTTTGTTGAATATCCTAAGCGTCCCCATACTCTTTACTCGGAAGTTTCAGCTCTAACATTGAGGACTTTTTTTTAACCTTTTCAAATTTTATTCTTTTAAACAATTTTTTAAAAAATTATACATGTCAATCCTAGTTCACTCTCCTTCCCCTCCTTCTACTCCCCAACCTTCCCCCATCCCACACCCCATCCATTCATTGGAACAAGTTCCTCCTCCCCTGTATCTACGCTGAGCGTATGTTATTTTTTAAAATCAACATTAAATATAATTTAAGTCGCAGTTCTTTGTTGCCTAAGCAAAAACAAAGTGGCTACCAGATTAGAAGATGTAGATATTGAATATCCTTATGCCTGGGGCCTAAGCACTAGATGTTTTTAAAACATGGAACTGAAGCCATGGCTCCATAGGCTACGCCTTAAGAGGAGTGTTTATACAATAGTGTCCGCCACCATATTTAAATAAAAGTTTGTATTGTAATTGAAAAAAAAAAACAAAACAAAACATGGAACTGAAGAAAGGCAATTAGCCAGGCATTGTGGTGCCCACCTTTAATGCCTTTAATCCCAGCATTCAGGAACAGAGGTAGATTCTGCTTGCAGGAAAACATTCTAAATAAAATGACGTGCAAAAGTGGAAAGTAACAAAAATGAAAATATATATGCATTTAATAATGGGATTTCAAAATGTACTGAATAAAAGCAGTAAGAATTAAATTGGAAAAGTGGGAAAATTCTATATAATGAATTTAACATACCCATTTTAGTAACTGAAATAAACCAAGACTAAAAATTAAGGGGATGAGGAGGAAAAAGGTATAACAGAGCCTTGCATAGTGCAACAAATTAATATAATTATAAGACATATTAAATATTTGAAAACCTGGATCAAACTCTGAAAGTCAGTACGAAGGGGAAACTTACAATGTTTCATGCCTTTATTAAAAAGGAAAGCCTTTTAAACCATTACTTTTGAGTTTTCCTATAAGTAGAATATATTTGGATTTTGTTTAATTCACTTAGATTAATTGTAACCATTGAGCATTTGGATTTGTATGTATCTTATTTATTTTGAACTTCTTCTACTGCTTTGTATTTATATGTTTTTGTTTTTGATTAACTTAAACATTTTGGTTTCTTTTTGATTAATTTAAATTTTTTCTGTCCCCATCACCATGTTTAATACGAATTATTTCACCATTTTTTCCACTATTATAACAGAGATCACATGTGTATTTTGAAACCTTATAGTATATCATAAATTTAAACAATTTTTCAGATAATACTGAGAACTGTTTTTCATGTTTTCTGGATTTAAATTCTCTTTTGCTGTTTGCCAACCACACTCCTTTTCACTCACGTGCTCTCCTCTTCAGATCTCCTTGCATTCCTCTATGAGTGCTTTTCTTTTAACGTAAAAACTCTTTATTATTTCTTATGAGTCAAGTAACTCAATTTCTATTTTCTTATTTTTTTTCTTCATAGAGTTCAGGTTGAGAATTCTGTTATTCAAAATGTTGACAGCAGAAGTTGTAATCTTGTCTTGAGTCTTCTACTTTTTCAAATAAGGCTTTAGCCGAAACTTTGTGTCTGTTTTCTCCCACAGATTTGAAGGGTCTTATATATTTGCTTCTCTCTGGTCTTCTGCTGACATGGGTGAATTTAGTACTCTTCATCATTGTTTTGCTTGGTTCCTAGTGGTTTCTGAATCTCTGACTTTATGCATTTTATTACAGAACGCCATGGGCGTTCTGGGAATTGAACCCGGATCCTCTAAAAGAGCAGCTGGTGTCTTTAACTAGGGGACATTACTTCAACCCCAAGAGATACACTTATCTGGGTATAATAATAAAACATTAGGAGTTGGTTTAGAATTACGCCTACTTAGTAGAGTAATGGTGGGTTCTTCCCTAGGGCCTATGACCTCTACCCACTGGTTCTTGGCCTCAGTACCAGGTATGGATTTCAACTTGTGGAGGGGGGTAGATGCTCCTCCTGCATCAGTGGGCATATATTGCCAGGCCAGTTGTTATTGTAGCTCACATCTGTGTAACGTTAATTACTTTCCTCTTCTGGTAACTTGTGTAGCACCTTCCACCACCACAAAAGCTAGCCAGCAGGGATGAAGCTGCCGGATGAATACCGGCTTCATTCCCCCATATTTTATGACTCTAGTATGTGGTGTCTTTAGCACTGGTAACAACCTGTAATATTTGGGGCTCTGTGAGACCTCACTGGCCACAGTGAGATAACCCTCATTGTACTAACCCCTTCCTGACACTGGGCTTTTCATTTATTAACCTGTGTTGTCTAGTAGGGATATTATTGCATCCTTATAGTATAACTCCATTTAAACATTTTTTGCATATGTGTATGGATATAGCTTAGGAATTTTCCACAGTAGGTTTCTGTATGGCTTTTTCTTTTTTTTTTAAAAGAAACGTCTTTAGTGATCAGTTTTCACTTCACTTTTCTTTAGTCTCAGTACTTTTTTTTTAAACCTTTGATCTCATTTTTTTTTTCCCTCAGCTACCCAGTCTAACATCTGGTTAAGCCTGTATACCAACTTCTCAATGTCCATTATTATGTGTGCTGTCCTAAAGTTTTCCATTTGAATTCCGATTTCTATGGCTCCATTTCCACCCCTACCCTTACATTTTATGTCTTTATCCACTGTAAGGAAAATCCTACATCATAGAGCTCCACTTTCTGGATGACATATGGGTCTGTTTAGTTTTTGTTGTCTATTTTCAGTTCAGCATTTAATGTTTGTGCCCTCCCCCCCCCCATCTTGGACATTTCGTATATAAAATGGAGAGGCGTGTGAAGCTCTGGAAAATCATGTGACTTTGAAGAGAGTATCACACAGTAAGTAGTTGTAGTGGCATGACAACTTACCTTCAGTTTCACACAGTAGGTAAAGTTGTGGTGGATATCGTCACCTTCATTATTACTCATTCTGGATAATTAAACTGTCCAGAGTTGGGGTTCAGACATCTTGAGGGTTGATTTATTCTTCTTTTCCTTATCTCCTTGATGGGAGCCTTTGGGGTTCCAAATAAAAATGTGAAATGCTCAATAGGGTCTCAGCTTCTTCATGGCCTCTCACCTCTGAGTCCAGTATATCAGATTTTACAGAGGTCTATTCAGTTTTAAAATTCTTTAACCTGTCATTTTGTGCTTAGGTTTTAAAATTACTTGCTTCTTTCACTTTTTTTCCTCATTTGCTTGTTCGTGTGCAAAACCTACATTTGCTCCTCAGTGCCACAGGAAAAAAGGTTAAAATCAATTAAAAACAGGACGGATTGACAAGCACTTTGATGATAAGGGATCAAAACTATCTCCAAGAAATGGAAAATCAAAGGACAGACACATCACTGCTTTCCCCTCAAATGAGAGCAATTAACAGCAAAGGCAAGGCTGTACCTCTGAGACGGTGTAGTCATCTTCTGGAACCCGATGCTCCCTCCCCCCCAACAATGATAGTAACAGCAACTAACTACCTGGCAACCAGCCACATAGCCCTTTGACTAAGGCTGCTAAATATGCACCTCTTTCCCTACTCTATTAAAACTTAAGTGATGTGGGAGTGTTCTCCTGTATTTTGTATTACTCTTATTGGTTAAATAAAGAGCTGCCTGGCTTGTAAGATAGGTCAGCCCTTAGGTGGGTACAGTAGACAGAACGGAAGTTCTAGGAAGAGAGAAGGAAGTGAGCCAGTCACATGAGGTCCCCGTCGCAGATGGATGCAGGTTAGACCTTTCCGGTAAGTCACCCATCTCGTGGTGACATACAGACTTTTATAATGGGTTAGTTTAGATGTGAGAGCTAGCAAAGAAAAGGCAAGTGATAATGGGCAAGGCAGTATTTAAATGAATACAGTCTCATGTGGTTATTTCGGGCAAGCAACCAGTGGCTGAGCGGACCAGCAGCTGGCGGCTGGGGAACACAACATGCAACTCTCCTCTAGTTACAACACTTAAGGATTATTCTGGAGTCCTGAAGATGACTTGGGGTCACTGTACCCCTTTATCAGCATTTCTCAATGTGATTATATTTATAAAATCTCTCTCTCTCTCTCTCTCTCTCTCTCTCTCTCTCTCTCTTTTAGTTTTCTACTATTACTCTTTTCTATTTGACCATGGGGATTGGCAGAGTATTGGGGTTTTCAAAGTAGAGGCTTTTGTTCTATAACTGGTATTACTGGGACTGCTCAGTTTTATAGGCATTTAGCTACCTTTTGAATTAAAAAGTGGTTTGGTAGAAAAACGTTGCCAGGTCTCTAGTTGATCTCTGAACTTCCTTCTGTCTAGAAAACTCTTCAAGCACTCTTGGACTTGGTAGTTCAGAACTGCTTTTAGTAGGTTAAGAAAAAAAAAAACCCCAAACAGTTTTGTTCAGTTTTTGAAAAAGTCCTCAGTGAGAGGATTGGTCTGAAATAGGCTAGCAAAGCATTGCAAGTTTAAATCTTCCCTTAGTTTGGCCCACCCTTCCTCACCTCCTTGTCTCTTTCTGACTTGGTTTTCTATTCTTTCGTGTCCCCTCTCACACCTTTCTGACTGCATTCCAGCTACTCTGAGCTAGTTCCTTCTTGAGAAGGATTTTTCTGTGCCTGGAAAATTTTTCTCTCCTTTCACTCAGTGTATCTGTTTTCAGTTTGAAAATCTAAAATGAAAGCTCAGCCCCTCAAAGGAGGTGTCCTGCTTCCCAGGCTCACACTCACTAACTCATTTTTATTTACTTAATCATCTAAGCACTTAGCACAATTGTATTAAATTATCATGTAATTAGCCGTTTAATTCTTCCCAGTTTATTAGCTCCTACCGCTGCTGTAACAAATGATTATAAGCTTAGTGGCTCAAGATAACCGTTTTATAGTTCTGAAGTCGGAAATCCTTGTTGCTGGGCTAAAGACCCGGCATTGGCAGAGATAGCTCTTTCTGGGCAGAGGAGACATCCACTCCCTTGCCTTTGCTAACTTCTGCAAGCCACGTGCTTTTGTTGGCTTCCCACTCTTTCCTTCTATCACTCCAAAGTTTTCACTTCTATTTTCATGTCTTCTCTTCTAAGGATCTTCATCATCACACGAGCGTACTCAGATAATCCTGGACACTCTCCTGATCTTAGTATCCATAATTTAGTCATATCTGAAAAAAAACCCACTTTCCCACTTAAAGCAATTTTCATTAATTCAGGGAATGAAGATGTGAGCATCTTCTGGGAGACATTATTCAGCCTATCATGGACATGTAAACTCCAGAGGGCTAGAATGCCTTCATATTGCCTTCCTAGTGTGCACTCTGTAGTGGGTACTTGAGCAGTTGCAGAATGAGCTCTTCATCCTTGTCAACGAGACACTTCGTTCACATCACCATAAACCAAGCACTTGTAGTGTTTCAGGCAGTGAGCCAGGAATTCAAAATTATGCTTTTTTTTTAAATCTTACAAGAGTCATTTTTGTAAGTGGAGAAACTGAGGCCCAAAGGAAACACAGGACACTTTCACAGTTCATATAACCATTACAATGAAAGGTTAAAATTTAGGTCCAGGAATATCTAAGTCCGAAGCCTTTTGCTTTTTCATTGTTCCATGTCAAGAATTTAAATGGTTAATGTGACAGAGCTTTGGTCACAGCTATTCTTCTCATGTAACCTAAGGGACAGATTATCATTTGAACCTAGAATTCATCCACTGAATTTGAAAAATGAATATATATATATATGTGTGTGTGTGTGTGTGTGCATGTATGTGTGTATGTGTATGTGTGCGTGTGCATGTGTATGTGTATCAAAGTCTGAAAGGACAGACTTTACTTCTGGCTCTTTCTGCTTGTAAGTTTTTTAGTACGTATGAGTATAACTCTGATTTGAGAAAGATTTTACCAAAATAACTAGAAGTAGCTAATCTTTTCTATGAAATGATGGTATTTAAGCAGAAGTGTTCCTGGTGAATTTATACATCTATTCTTCACAGAGACCTGCAAAGTTTCCCTGAGCGCCAGATGGTAGGAGCCTCAGCCACTACCCTTGTCTTATAGAAACAGTGACAACAAGCCATCTGCCTGCCTGACAGCCACAACTCAGTGTGAGCTGCCTTTTGCAATTCTACTTATTTGGTCAAGAACAAATAAAATCCCACTCTATCCCCTCCACATAGGGGAAAGAGATGTGCCAGAGCATTCCTCCAGAACTTTATTTTAAGCATTTCAATGGACAAGAATGTTTCCCTGACTGTAAGTTACCACATTTCTATAGGTTAGATCTAGAATATCTCCTAAAGATTCATACTATAATTCAAATTTTGGTCCTGTCCTGTTGTGCTCTTGGGAGGTGGAGGATTTTTTTTTATAAAGTGGGGCATAGTGGAGGTCCTCAAGCCAATTAGATGAGCTCTTGAAGGGGACAGTAGGACCCCAGCATTTTATTCTTCTCCTTTGTCACTTCTTATGCTTGTGGTAATTTTGATTTGTTATGTGCTTTTACCACAATGTAATATCAAAGGTCTAATAAATGACATCAACTGATCATGTACTTAGTCCTCCAAACAACAATATTTTTTAATGGTAATGTTATAGTAATAAAAGCTGACTGTGATGGTGAATCTTCATTCTCAGCTTTGCTCAATTGGGAGTCATCTAGGAAACATACCTTTTGGCACAGCTGCAAGGATGTTTCCAGAAAGATTTAAACAAGGAAGGAAGACTTACATTGAGTATTGGCTGCACTGTTCTATAATATGGGGTTCTGGACTGAATAATGATGAAAATAGGAGGAAACCTGTTGTAGAATATTATTTTAAGGTGTGCTACATTTGTTTATGCTGTGGAACTTTTGTTTAATGATGTAAAGATGTGTTGCTTTGTTTGTGTTGCATTTGTTTAACTCTGTGAAGCAGTGATTCTTTGCATGTCTAAAGCTGAACATCCAATAGCAAGGCAGGAGAGAGGATAGACATGGCTGGCAGGCAGAAAGAATAAGTAGAAGGAGAAGTCTAAGAGTAAAGGAGAAAGGACAGTTCAGGCACTTCCCCTCTACTGCCTAAGGACTTAGCTGGAGACATTCCCTTGGACACCTGGGAACCCCTCTAGAGCCAAGTCTCTTGCCAACCTTAAAATGGCTCCCTTAATTAAGTTATCGTCTTCCCTGTTCTCATATCTGCCCTTCCTCCATCTCTACCATCCCGCTCCTCCAAGTTCTCCAATCCTCCCCTTCTCCCTTCTCTCTCCCCCTCTCCTCTTCCCCCCTCCCACTCCCATCCCACCTCCACCCCCGTGGTCCCAACTTTTGCCCAGAGATCTTGTCTGCTTCCAATTTCCAGGAGGATCTATTTATGTTTTTCTTTGGGTTCACCTTATTATTTAGCTTCTTTAAGATCACGAACTATAGGCTTAATGTCCTTTGTTTATGGCTAGAATCTACTAATGAGTGAGTACATGCCATATTCATGTTTTGGGGTCTGGGTTATCTCACTAAGTATAGTGTTTTCTATTTCCATCCATTTGCATGCAAAATTCAAGATGTCATTGTTTTTTTTTTTTTTAACCGCTAAGTAGAACTCTAATGTGTATATGTGCCACACTTTCTTTATCCATTTTTCCACTGAGGGGCACCTAGCCATACTGATGAATATCTTGAATATCACCATAGAACCTTCATCTGGCGATGGATGGAGATAGAGACAGAAACCCACATTGGAGCACTGGACTGAGCTCCCAAGGTCCAGTTGAAGAGCAGAAAGAGGGAGAAGATGAACAAGGAAGTCAGGACCGTGAGGGGTTTGTCCACCCACTGAGACGGTGTGACTGATCTAAGGGGAGCTCACCAAGGCCAGCTGGACTGGGATTGAATGAGCATGGGATCAAACCATACTCTATGAATGTGGCTGACAATGGGGGCTGACTGAGAAACCAATGATAATGGCACTGGGATTTGATTCTACTGCATGTACTTTTTTTTGGGATCCTAGTCCATTTGGATGCACACCTTCCTAGGCCTGGATGGAGAGGGGGGAGAGCCTTGGACTTCCCTCAGGGCAGGGTGCCCTGCCCTCTCTTAGGACTGGAGGGGGACTAGGGAGAGTGAGTGGGGGAGTGGGAGGGAAATGGGAGGAGAGGAGGAGGAGAAAATTTTGAATGGTACTATTTATAAAGCAAAAAAAATAAAATAAAATGTTTGAATAAAAAAAAGGAGAAAGGAGCAAAGAGAGGAGGATGGTAAGGGCCAACCTCCTAGGCACACAGCCTGCCACAGAGTAAGAGTGAAAGTAAGACATAGAGAAGTAAGAAAAGGAAAAATCCCAGAGGAAAAAGACAGAGGAAATAATTTCAGTTAAGAAAAGCAGTCTAGAAACAAGCCAAGCTAAGGCCGGGCATTTTAAGTAAGAATTAAGACTCTGTGTGTAATTTATTTGGGAGCTGGGTGGTGGCCCCCCACCCAAAGAACAAAAAAGTCAAAGGAGTACAAAGAATCAAAGAAGTAAAATAACAACAAGTTATAGAGACCCCGTGAGCACCAGTATGGATATGATATCACTAGCTGCCACATATTTTTGCTGCCATGACCATCTTTCCATGGCAGACTACATCCCTGCGTATCATGAGCCAAGAGGAATCTTTCCTTCTTTAAGGGCAGTGGTTCTCCCTCTAACCAGTAACCGATGGAAGCAGATGCAGAGATTCACAGCTAAGCACTGGGCACTCCTGGAGTCCAGTCAGGAGAGGGAGGAACAATAGGATGAGCAAAGGGGTCAAGACCATGATGGGGAAGTCCACAGAAACAGCTGACCCAAGCTAGTGGGAGCTCACTGACTCCAGACTGACAGTGGGGGAGCCCGCATAGGACTTAACTAGGCCCTCCCAATGTGGGTGACAGTTGTATGGCTTGGGAACCATATTTATCCCTAGTGCATGAATTGACTCTTTTTTTCAGGTAATGAGGCATATTTAATCAAGATGGGCATTTTCCCTGAACCAGCAGAATTAGAATGGATGGTTGTAACTGGACATTAAATAAATCATCAAGGATCTTAAGCAGTATGTTCAATCTGAAATTAGTGGATTACCAATAAAATTAACAGTATTCTATTAATATTTGGGTGTTAAACACAAAAGGAGAGGGGTTGAGTGAGAATGAGAAATGGAAAACACCTATCATTTAGTCTCTTTCTTGAAGATCAGTGACTTTTAGAAAAGAAACCAGTGTGGTCTAGTTAAGGCATTTTGAGTTTTACCTACTTCTTCATACAAAAGAAAAAATTTCTCTAGCCTCACATATGACCCCATGTATCACTTGAAAAGACTGGAGTAGAGACAACGTCTTCAGTTATCACCATTATACAGCTCAGCAGTTCTCAACCTGGGGGTTCCTTGTCAGATATTCTACAAATCAGGTATTTACATTACAATTCACAACAGTATCAAAATTGCTCGTATGAGGTAGCAATGAAATAATTTTATGTATGGGGGTCACTATAACATGAGGAACTGTATCAAAAGTTCACAGTATTAGTAAGGTTGAGAACCATGAATAAAGATGGTAATTAAAGCCATGAGATAAGACAAAACCATATAAGAACAGTTGTCTGAGGGATAGGACAGAGAGGCGAGGAGTTCCTATAATGGGGCTGGGGTGTGGGCTGAGGAAGGATCAGTTAGTATTGTCAAAACATACCCAGAGACATAAAGAAAATCTTGCCTTGACTGCTTAAATGGACACAAAGAACCTGCAGAGAAAG
>JAQHUG010000487.1:338004-354602 GCA_028555095.1 Dicrostonyx torquatus | reverse complement strand
CTTTCACCTTTTGTCTTTCTAAGTTGCTAGCTTTCCAGCTACCAAGCTGTATTCAAGCCATGGCTGTGCCAGGCTGGCGGATGTCAGAGCCCACAGGTATAGCAAAGTGGAAGTAGTAGATCTGTTTTCTAAGATCCATGACCTCACTAGCCAAGGGAAGCTGGATGCATTCCTAGTATCAGGTATGGTTTCCATCCTGTTGACTAATAAGTCCTATTAGACAGCTACTGGCTGCCACTCTCCTCTCTCTTCCCCAATTGGAGCCCCCCCCCCCCCCGGTTATTCTGTTTCTCACTTTACATCACCTGTATCTTGTTGCTCTCTCCTAAAGTCTCCTCTGCCTATCATTCCTTTATACTTTCCTGGTCTCCGTGGTTATTCCATGTTGCATCCATCTGTGGAATTGGAGCTAGGAAGTAAAGATGAGAGAAAGTATGTGGCATTTGCTTTTCTGCCTCTGAGGTACCTCACTGTATATCATCTTCTCTAGGTTTATCCATTCACCTGAAACTTGTTTTTGATACAGCTGAATAGTATTTCATAGTGTACATGTACCAGATTTTCATTAGCCATTCATCTCTTGAAAGACATTTATATTGCTGCCATTGCTGCCCATCGTGAACACTTCTGCTATGAAAACTGCAGGGTCTCTTTTTATTATGTGAAGACATATTCATATAACTTCAAGGACTAGAAAATAGATATTTGGTGGGGGACTAGAAAATAGATATTTAGCTTCTTCTTCCTGTTGCTGTGATAAAAGTTCTCTAATAAGAGCAATTTGATGGATAAAGGGTTTATTTTGGTTTACAGTTCTAGGTTACAGCTAGTGTAGCAAGGAAGTCACAGAAGCAGGAGTTTGGGAGACCTTGCCGCCTCGTGTCAAGAGTGAAGAAGCAGAGAGCAATGAAAGCTGGGCTCATTCTCTCTCTTAGTTCACAAAACAGTGCCATGCACATTTAGGATGGCTCATCCCACCTCAACTGGCCTAATTACAGAACTCCCTCATGGACATGCTTACAGGCTTGTTCACAGGCCACCCTAATCTAGACAACCCCTCATTTGAGATTTTCCAGATGATTCTAGATGACTCTATCACATTGACATCCCAACTATCCTAAGGACTCTACAGAGTTATCTGAAAACCTCTCCCTAACTCAAAGTGTGGTTAGGTGGCCTAGTGAGTGCCTGTATGTGCTATCCTGGTCTCCTAGTGACTTGCTTCCCAGGCCGATAAAATGTGCTGCTGCTTAAAGGTAAGCTGCTGCTTCTGCGTTCCCAGTCTAGGACAGTGCTGGTCGTCTTCACCACAATTAGTTTTCTAATAGCCATAGCAAAATAAACTAAAAGGAAGGATATGCAATAAAGTTATAACCACTTTTTATCTAAATCAATTATGTCAAAAATTTCATTTCAAATGTTTAATCGCTTTCCAAGCTATTAATGAGGCTTTCTACAAAGTTTTTGTTTTGGACCAGATCTTTGTATTGTCACAGTCATCATCCCTCCACCAGGACTATCCACAGCTCAGAAGCTCAGGACCCACACGTGGCTGGTGGCTACTGCACTGGAATGCATGGCTCTAGTTTACTCCCTGGCATAACAACGCTCTGTGATTTGTATAATAATGTGCTAACTGGAACGAAGTGGAGCCAGCAGGAGCACTTACTCCCAGAAGGGAAGACTGCCAGCCTCAGTATGTACACAAACCCATGGCTTAAACTTTATTAGATTTTGCATAAAAACGAGAGACAAACTCAAGCATCTCCTGAACAAATCTATTTCAAGTGTCTAGTTTGGCAATCTGAGCGGCTCGGATTAGGAGCCATCAGTTTCCTACAATGAGGGCGCATCTACCGCAGTAAACATTTACAAGCAGCTCTTTCAAGGCTCCTGTGAGTAGGAAGCGATTAGCTCCTGAGGAGAACAAAAACAAACAAACGTATTTTCAAACATTTCCCAAAGTTTGCTTCTGCCTTCATGTATAGTTCCTTTCGGTTATTATCCCTACAATGCAATTTAAAAACTGACTCTACTAACCTCGGCTTCCCTAATGGCTTTGAAGCTATTCAACAGCTTAAATATAAAGCATTTATCTTCAGTCCAGTGGCAGGAAAATAAGTACTCATCCCTCCTATGGGAAGACCCCAACCTCTGAGCTCTGGAGAGGGATTTCCTAAACAAAGGAGGCTGGTTGGTTTCCAGGGACTTCAGCTCCATCAAAATTGCCTTAGGATTTGCTTTATCTTTTTGTTTTCTGGTACTCTTTCCACAAACCACCCTGACCCTCTTAACACATGCACATACTTCCTCACAAACATCACTCATACAGAATTGTCTGAATTAGCCTTACAAATAGGGCACTGTGATAGGCAGAATATTGAACTATAATCAGAAACAGATTGCTGCCACCCCTGTCAGTAGACAGACTGCAGAGGGAGTCCTAGCCTCTCCCTGCCTTACTTCTCAGAGGTTGCCCCCTAGAAAGAGATGTATAGGAATGCCTGTATGTGAATGCATGCACATGTGTTTGTTTATCTGTTTTGGCTTATTTCATCACAGAGCTGCGTTATCTTGACCTGTTTTTTCACTGTATGTATGTACCCAGCAGCTAGACAAAGAACCAGGCATGGATGAGGTTGTTAAATGGTATCAAATGAATGACAGCTGTGGAATCTTTCCCATTCAAACTTCCAGCAGGATCAGGGGGATGTATACAGGGAATAGACCCGCCCCTTCACCACCCCCCCCAGTCAAATAGAGTTCATTATAAAGGAGAAGAAAAAGAAAAATGCCCTAATATTTTAGGTTGCAGGATTTTATATGGCCCCAGTCAAGGCAAGGTTATGGTAATTGGTTCTCCTAGGGGATGAAGAGCATTGTGTGTCTCCCAGAGAGAGCCCCATTGTCTTGTAGCAGTTGAAGGCAGAAAAGGTTCTAGGAGTGGGGGAAGTGTAAAGAAAAAACCGAGACTGGGCCTGCCCCTGCTAAGGAGTTAAGAGAGTGGGTTAATTTCAATTGTCAGTAGCTTCTTTTGCTTCTCTTTGGTTTGCCTGCAAAGTTCAATTTGCCCAAGCCTCCTTTGACATATTGTACTTAAAGAACACAAAAGAATCCCATTTGTGTGAGACATTGAAAAGGAAAATAAAGCAGGGATGGTACAATGTCTTCAGTCTACCATCATGGGGTCAAGGTAGAAGGCTTTCATGGTCTGAGCCCTCTTTCTCTTAAAAGGATGAAGTTTGTAATAGCTGCAATGCTAATGGCTCTTCAGTAAGGCTGGGTACTAATCGTTTCCATCCTGGGAGAGGAGCATTGCTGTGAGAGTATGGCCCTGACAGGACATGTGCAACTGGGACTGCAGAACTCAACCCTGCTCCCAACTGCATCTACTGTAGCTCTAGCCTCTCCCTGCCTTACTTCTCAGAGGTTGCCACTTAGAAAGAGATGTATAGGAATGCCTGTGTGTGAGTGCATGCACACGTGTTTGTTTATCGGTTTTGGCTTATTTCATCTTAAGTTCAGATAGAAAGGAATGTCTGATTACTTTCATTTATCAGATGCATTAAAGAAATGCACCACTATCTAAATTATGAATCAATGTATGTCTACCCTTCCTTCCTTCCTTCTTTCTTTCTCATCTCATTTGAACAGAAGAGTTTGCACACCCAGCCTCAAATGTATCACTATTAAATTCTACTTCTCAGTTTGATAAAAAAGTAACTCAGATACATATGCATATCTATTTTATTATATATTCAAAAATTTGAGAGTGGTAGTGAGTGGTTGACACACAGTGAATTTTGCAAGATGATCCTAACTAGAACCATGACCTTTAAGGACATTCTGAAGTACAGACAATCTGAAGTATAGTCCAATTTCTGAGACTTAGTTTTCTATGTAGGTTATAAATAGATTTTAATTAAACCAAAAGAAAAGAATAGCCAGAAAATTGATGTTGGGCAGTAGGAGGTTAGGAAAGTTTCCTTGTTTCCTTGGAATTAATAAAGATGAACAGAGACACAAGGCAGAACAAAGGAATAGAACCACAGTGTCAAGGTTTTCTGCCCCTGATTGGTTAAGACACATCCCGTGGGGGCAGACATATCCTCATAGGCAATGATGTACTTAGAACAAATGCAGAGGGTTTCTAGCAAGCCTTCCCTTTGGAGGAAAAGCAGACACATGATTTCTCTAAATTCTGTTCATTATAGTCACAAATGGGCTGGAATCCCATTTGCTACTTGGAAATCTCCAAACTCTTGATAGAAAATTAATTGTTTGTATTTGTGATATGAGAGTGACACTTTAAATATTTTCTGAAAATTAGAAACGTCTATAGCACTGAGACGATATTAGCTTATCTGTTGTCTTAGCTGGCTGTACTATTTATACTGTAACCTTTGCCAGATCACCCTTCAGACTGTCAGAACTCCAAAACAGCTTCATCATGTTGTGTGCTAAGTGAATATAAACGAGGAAATGCATCAATATGGGGGACAGGGACAGGAAAATATTGGCCACCTTTCTGGGTCAGTTGTGGCAAGTCCTGTTGTCATGGAGACTGGCACCAGCAGATTCACAGCAAATGATCCTGTATTCATATTTGTTTAATGGTTGCACTTTTTTCCACTTAAATCAGACTCCAGGAGTAAACATTGAATCACTCATAATTTTGACCATATAAAATGCTATCATTCATCCACAGGTCTTGCTGTGGAACAATGGTCTGTACCCTGTCACTTGTATTCAAATGAATGCTGATTGGTTAGTAGCCAGGAAGGAAGTACAGGTGGGATGACCAGGCAGGAAGTAGAGGCGGGCAACCAGAATTCTGGGAAGAGAGAAGTTTCAGTCTGCAGTCATCACCCAGACAGAGGAAGCCAGACAAAGAGCAAGCAAGATGTGACTGCCTTGCTGAAAAGGTACCAAGTCACGTGGCTAACACAGACAAGAATTACGGGCTAATCTAAGTTATAAGAGTTAATAAGAAGCCTGAGCTACTAGGCCAATTACTTTATAATTAATGTAGACCTCTGAGTGTTTATTTTGGACTAAACAACTGTGGGTGGTGTGGCTAACATAAAGGGACTGGGTAGGACAGAAACCTCAATTAATAAGGTCCTTTTATTTACTTTCTATTTATCAACAAGCTTGTTGCAATCTTTCCTCAATATAAGCATTTTCTCTTATGGTAATTGACTCATGTATATGTTAAGCACCATAATCTATTTCTTTTATATGTTAAAAATTTTACCCTGATATTTATATATACATAAATACATACACATATACATGCAAATAAACAATCGCACCTGTGTATATATACAAATAAATGAATGGAAATGCAGTTATTTTAAAACTGATGAAAATTTCTTTTAAATTATATGGTTCATTCTAACTGCCTTCATTTTTGCATCATGGTTCCCTTGTAACCACACTGCAGTAGAAATGATGCTGTGTGACCACAGAGGCTGGACCACAAAGGGACACACAGCTCTGCTTGATTTCCTTGGATTCACTGCTCCATGGACACCTCCCTAGGTATGGGCATTTTCAGAAGTCAGTTAACTTGAAATCCTGGAAAAATAGGTAAAATTAGCAGATGAAAACTTATCAAGGCATGACCACCTCTCCACTGCAAAGGGAATACTGTAACTTTCTCAAAGAGGATACTGGCACACAAGGGCTTGACTGTGCAGTCAAATTAGTATTAACAACAAGGCATCAACACTATATCCGGGTGTGTCACTTCTGCAGGATTCTTTCTCCAAAGTGCATAAACCTGAATCCCGAAGACAGAATGCAATCATGATATAACCGTAGGCTGCTGAAGCACACCCATAATACTGGTAGTAATCTAATTTTAAAAGACAGGAAAAAATATGAAAGAAAACAAAAGACAATAATTCCTTGGAGTCAAACAATAGTAAATGATTCTGAGCAAAAAACAAGACTGACTTTAAAAGCTGGTGTTCTTTTCTACATAGTTGGTGAATTTAATGAAATTGAAATGCAAATTATAGATTAGATATAATTTTGCATCAAAATTTGTTCACTGAACCTTGGCTTTGCAAGAGAATGTGCCCATCTGTTGTCAGCATCTTGCTCTTAAATGTTCAGGGAAGCAAAGTGTATGAGTAATATATATAAAGAGAAGGGGTTGCTGCTTACTAACTAGGGGGCTTACCCAAATGCACTTGAAAGTTCTCTGATTTATTTGCACCTCCTCTGTAATTAGGATATTCCAAAGTGAACAAAGACACAGTGGTAAGTAAAGATGCCATTAAAGCCTATTGATGAATCTAACTAGCCATTAGCAACAAACGTCATCACTTTGAAGGGTAAGACTATACAGTATTAGAAAATATTGTGTGGTTTTCATAACAACAATGACTTTATATTCATTGATAAATTTATCATAAATTATACATAAAGCAACACGATCTAAGAAGCTAGTATAGAAGAAAAGGAAAGGGGGAAGTAGTGTAATAATATTATAACAGAAAATTTAACATTTCTAAGAAGCAAACAATTTGACAAATTGAAACACCAAGCAGACTTATAGTACATATGTTTGGAATAACATAATTAGTATACTTTATTTAATAGGTATAGCATTGAGAATCCAGCACCCAACATACAGAAAACTCATATTGCTTTTTGCAATACTGAAACTTGCTTTTAAAAATTGATAACATCTCAAGTAACATAAAAATCTTCAAAAATTCCAAAGAATATTTTAGTAACCACATACTAAAATCTACAATACAGTAAGAAATACATTTAAAAAATAACTTCTTTCTTCCCTCAATGCAATTCTAAATATAATTCTAAATACTTAATGGGTTAAAGAATAGCTTAATGGAATTTATGAAATATTTAATATTGACTGGTAATAAGAACACATCTCAAAGAGAAACACAGCTAAAAGGGCATCTGGTGGAAAACTCTAGATTTGAAAACATATTTGGAAACAAGGGATATTGATAATTAATGAAATAACCTACAACTCAGGAAGACTGAAAAATAACAATAAAATGACTCAGAAAGCATAAGAAACAGGAAAGTTTGAGACAAACCATAAACGTGTGAAGAGGATTGAGGTCAACTTTAGTTGTGGAAATGGGTTTCAGCCATTTTTAGCTATACTGGTGGGTGAGAACGTGTATTTCAATAAATGTGAGTTCTTTTCAATAATAAATGTTTCTATGTTATGGACTAGATATTGACTTTATGGCAAGGATATTAACTCTTATTTCTCAGGATAGCTTTAGGCTGAATTTTGAATTTGGGTTCCATATCTAAACCAGAAGTTTCTGAAGGTTCACTTCTCGCTTTCTTCTTACATGCTCTTGCTAGCATAATTCTATTGACCTTTGGTAATATTTTTATGCGTGTTTTGACTCTGGACTGCAGTATAATGACAATTCCTTATCTTCTTTTTGTTCAGATAATTTAATATTTCTCTTCCCCCTAGATGACTACCTGTACCTCCATGGTCAACCATAATGTGAACTCAAGCTATAAGATCAAGTCATTGGCTCTGTGTGTTTATTATCTGAGTCTGAGACTATCCTTGGCATTTTGGATCCCAATTCTTTGCTTATTTGGGTTTTATATTATAATTGAATTAAGTAGCACTTATTTATTTATTTATTTTTCAGCTGAGAGCATCACTTAATGAAAAGCATTTGGTTTCCAAAAGCAAAGTTTTACTTCAGAATTGGATTTTACTCTAATTTCAGTGACTAAGGGAGTACATCAGACCAGATATCATGTTCAAGTCAGCTATAACATTTTATAGACAGCTGCTCTAGTACACAAGGAATGAATACATGCACAAATTCTCTATGTATTTATTTACCAGGGTTATGTTTTCACCACTGTTCAAATATACTCCAGGACTGTTGTTTCCCTCTGTGTTTTCTGATACAATCTGGGAAAATAAAAACCAGAAGCAAACACAGTTCTGTCATTCTATTTTTGTTAGAGCAAGGCAGTTATTGTTTGACTTGGGAAAAATAAACATAGCATTTCAAATTTGGAAAATGTCCCAGACTAAAAATTAGTATTTGACGGTGCGAGGAGCAGGGCCAGTGTGGCAGCATATGTGTATAGGACGAATAAATCAGTTTGTTTGCAGTTACATTTTTCTATTTTTATGTAGGCAAATAAGTTTCAGTCATGTGTGGAAGCAATTTTAAGGATTCTGGGAACCAATAGAGAAGGATGATCCTTTTGAAGATTAAGGGATGAACTCGTCAAGGCCAGCAGTATGGATTCATAGATAAAGCTCCAGCTTTGGACTGAGACACATCTGAATCTAAATTCATCACTAATTTTTTAAGGTATGGGCTTTGGTCTTTCAAGTCTCTAAAATGGGAGCAATGGTAGTGTCTTTTTGATGAGTTGCTTGTCAGGTGAGATAAATGTCGTTGTATATCTGATCCCTAGAAAGAATGTCCTCATTTTCCAAGACACAACAGGCACAGAAAAATAAAAATAGAATAAATCTAGGTATGATATCACATACTTGTAATCCTGGCTCTCATGATGCATCAGAAGAGTCCAAGTTTGAGGCTAGTAAGGGCTTCTGTAGTGAGATTCTGTCTCAAAACAAAAAGAAACCAAAACACAAAACAAGACAAAAAACAATAGAACAAAAAGGCAAAATCTCAAGATAAAACAGGTAGAACTGTTTCAAAGTTCCCAGGAGGCATCCAGACAATAGAAATCCAATGGAGGAGCACTAGGAATAGAGGTATCTGGTTCTCTTAAAAATTGTTGCTGAAGGAACCAACTGAAGGAAATGAGACTCAAGTCAGTCTAACAAAGTTTGAAGGCCACTATGGCCTGATAGCCGTTGCTTTGAAGAACACTAGTCTCTCTGAACTAAGCCCTCTCCTCACCCTTCTTCAGATCCAGCTTGGCTGACCTGCCCTTGTTACATGCTCTGCAAAACCAGAGTTGCATGGAAACAACTTTCTGTTGCATGTTTTTTCACCATCATGTTCTTCTGGATTCTATGGCTTTTCTTCTTTTTTCTGTCTGTCCAGTTTGTTTTTCCTTTCTTCTCATGATTGTCAAATCTTCACCCATCCTCTCTGTTCCATTTCAAATCTACCCTCCTTTACATATAAAGCAGTAATAATTAATATAAGCCTTTTCTTGAATTCATTCAGCACTCTCTGGCACTTTGTTCATGACACCTTTGGATTGTAGCTGTTGCAACGATTTTGTTGTTTCTCACCTGGAAGCAAGTCATTGAGTAAGGGGGGGTCTAATTTATTATTGTTTTTCCGAGAATACTACTTGCAACATGGCAGACACTAAATTCATAGTCATTGATAGGAAACACCACAAATGCATTTCTCAGTGGAGTACAATTGCAACCCAGCATGAGTTTTTTTTTAATATAATGATAAAAGTTATGCTGAATTTTTAATTAGTACCTTACTATGTGCCAGGCACTGGGATATATCCTGTGTTCAAGATGGGCTTTATTCTTGCTCTCTTGTGACTTACTATCCGGCGAGGAAACCAATGAAATAATGAATTAGAACAAAAATGAGTGTTAGAAAAAAGATAGGAAGAATAGCTCGTTTCTCAGAATGGAGAAAGCAGTGGCTAATGTGGGATACTTTAAATGAATGAATTCCAAGTTCTGGAAGTCCTGTGTATATTACCTATGTAACTTTAGGCTACAATATACCATGGACTACAGGAGTTGCTCTGTGCTCCAGACAACAGCAGCTGCTATAAAATCACATTCAGTAATAAAGGAGGCAGGCTGAGAAGTCAGAATCATTAGCTGGCTGAAGCAATGCACTAATGCAGAATAAAACATACTACAGCTTGCCATTTATTGTCCCCTTGGCTGGCATAAAGCTGTTGATGAGTTATTGGCTGTAGCAAGGATGACAAAGCAACATGGTCATTTAATGTATATTCTATACAAATGCAGGCATGTGTCCCCTGAAGCTGTAGATAGGCACCTCCATTTCACCTTCTTCCTTTCATTTAACTTGGTGTTGGGAATACGACGCAAAGCGTAGTAAATCATTTGATGGAATGATGCCATCTCTCCACCATAAAATCTCTCTGGTGACTTCCCACTACTTTCTAGGGGGAAGACATAGCCAAATGTTCCCTGTTCTCTTGAGATTCGTCTTTGTAAATGTAGGTGTCATAAAAATTGACTTTGAATAAAGCAATGATATCTCAGGATTTTAATATTTAATTTTAATAGTTCCTGTAAACAAGGGAAGAATGTTGGACTGTGAACAATAATGGCCATTTGAATTTTCTTTCCATTTTACTTGAATTTATATCATCAGCCTGGAAAGATTGGGAACATTCTCTAAAAAAGTAAAAGATTTCTTTCTTATTTTTGGCAAACCCACATAACAGCTCCAGTCTTGAGGGTTACCAGGATATCAGAAGAAAGCCACTGAACCCCCTCAGAGTCAGCCTAAAACCGTAGAACCATTTAAAGATTCGATTTGCTTTATATGTTTGCGGCATACGTAGTATAAAGCCATAGCAAAAATATCTAGCTTCCAAACAAGAAAGATACATTTGCGCTCTCTGATTGTGTGTTATAGAGTCTCTCCATGCCTCAGTTTACCAAACTGTAGTATGTAGACAACACACCCACCCAATAGTGTTATGAAGATTTTAAGGGTGCTAATTGAAAGAGTGTCAAACATATGTCCCGACAACCACTAAGTTATCAGCAAGTGATAGTGGCTAATTGCTAATTCTTGTCACCACTACCTCTGCCTCCACCTAAGGGAGATAGTACACGGAGAATGCACCTGTCCAACAACAGAGAGAAAAGTTGTCAAAGTTGGGTCACTACAGCATGAAATGTCCAGCTATCAGGGTTCTTTTTGCTTGCAAAAAACACACACTCAGTTCAATCTATTTAAACTAAAGTCAGGATGATTCTGGAAGAAAGAGGAGGAGAAACTCAGAAAAAGTACTACAGAGATCATTTACATCATGTAATCTAACAGAGGAGTTGTAAACCACCAGGTACGCTTTTGCCTGTCTCTCATCTCTCCTTGATGGTTTCATTTTCTCCTGTTATTGGATGACCTTTTCTTTGCAGCATATATCATGGCTACTGGCATTTTCCAGGACTTTAGTCTAATAACTTAGGAACAAATGAGAAAATAGCATTTATCTCTCAGTTTCCACTCAAAATCTTCTGGGTAGGACTTGGCCTGAGCCAGAGACACTCTTGAGCTAATCCTTGTGAATATGGAAACTGTGATTGCTCTATCTTGGCTGTGTATCCATTTGTGCTACCTGAAGCAGGCACGACACATGGGCAGAGGGTAGAGGAAGGCTTAAAAATGGATTTCTACAGCTCATATACGACCATTTTGGTAAGAAGAGAGGGACTTTGAAACATTACAGACATAAGAGCAGACCACAGAGATAGCTAGCCACTGTTTGAAGTTGGCTGGGCATAGCCCTCATGATGGAATATTCTTGGATTACTGGAAATTTTATTTTCATTTATTTATTAGTAAAATGCAATTAGACAACAGTACTCGAATACTACTTTACTACATGACTACCAGCCCTTGGGAGGGAGTCATCCTAGATAGAATCTCTGTAGTAGAGGGGGGTAGGATAAAAGATGTCAAGGAGAGGCTTGAAGGATTGGACTGTGATTGGATTCTCTCCTGGAGAAAGACTATGTGAACATAGAAGTTTATGTGAACATTAGAAGTCTTGACCACTGCAGAAATGCTAAGAATGGCTCAGTGGAAGCTGAGAAAAACTTCCACTGCATATAGGACAGAATTAGGGTGAGGCAAACAGGGACAACAGCAATTATATTCTCACCTCCAAATTCTCTTTCTGTTTAGACTCCAGGTTCCACATCATTCTATCCAGCTTGTGAGCAGTCGTGGTTTATTTGTACACCTGAAACTCATACTAGAGGGTGGTGGGTGGGTGCTAACAGAGTACAAGAGGGTTTGGAAGGATGGAGAGGTACATGATAAATAAAGATTTCTTTCTAGGGCCAGCAATTTAAAATATGATTGATGGACTGGGAAGGTGGCTGTTAGTAAAGTGTTTGTTGTTAAGAACGCAGAATTCAGTTTAAATCCATGACTTCGACATGAAATTCTGGAGTGGTGCCATATATCTGTAACTCCAGGGTGTGCAGAGATAGGCAGATCCTTGGAGCTACTTGACTAGCCGACCTATCCAAACTGGTGGACTCTGGGCACAGTGAAAGACCCTGCCTCAAAATATAAGATGGAGAGCCACCTAGAAAGACATTTGATATTAATCTCTTGCTTCTACTTACACACACACACACACACACACACACACACACACACACACACACCATAAACAAGTAAAAGAATTACATAATTAAGATATAGCTAAATATGATGGAATAGAATCAGAGTATATCGATATGTGAGGGAATTCAGGAGATTTAAAAGTCCTTATAACTTTGCTGTCAGAGCCATAGTTCTGTGCTGTTGGTTTGCTTGGAGCAAGCTTTCATTATCGTCATTGAATAGGGGTTCCTTAAGTGGAATGTTTTAGAAGCACCAGAGAGTATTTTTGCCTGGAGTGCAGTTCTATAGTCTACTGGCGACAATATCACATCCTTGTGATATTTATAAAGCCAGGAAAGAACCTGATCCTCAGAACTCTTAAAGCCATATCCCACAGATTCTGGTATGCTTTCCATCATTAGTTTTCTAACAATTCTAGAAAACTTTATAACTTTTTTATGTCCTAAGGGTTAATACATATATTTTATGTGCACTATTTCAATTCTTTATTTATTCTTTGCACTTTTCGTTTTCAATTCTGGAGAGTCAGAGATGGTAGGATTCCTGGGTCATACTAGGCTGTCTAGTCAGTCAGTGAGCTCTGCTAAAAACACTGTGATTTTTCTCAAAAATTGTGAGAGAATCTTTCTCAAAAAATATGCTGGAGAGTGCTTGTGAAAGACACCTGATGCCTCACACACACGACACAGATAATCACAAAATTCCACATTCAGACATACAAAACCATTCCAAATTATAAATTATCTAGCTTGATGCATGTTTTTTTTAACATGGAAATGTTTTTTAACCTGTCTGAATTTATTCCTTATAGAAGTTTTACTATTTATACATAAAAACATGATTAATTTATCCCCAGTTGGTTATATTACTTTATATCTGTGTATTATATAAGCACTACTCTTACATACTCCATGAAGTTTTGCTATTTAAGTTACTTTTTCTTGTTGTTATATGATGTATACTTAAAGCATATTTTTATGGTAATTATTGCTTGTTGAATATCTTGAGTTATTTGGAATGGTCTGCTCTGTCCCTTTAAGAGACAAGCCATGCCCACTGCCTTGCTGTCTGCTGAGGCAAGCTGATCTTCAGCTTTCAGCTTGAGTCTCTTTCTTTTCCATCTCCCTCTCAAAGAGGCAGCTTTTGTCTCTCCCTTCTCTCTTCTTCTCCCCTCCCCTTCTGTTTTTCTTTCTCTGCCTCTCTTTCTACTCTTCTCCCCTTTTCCCATTTCCCCTCCATAACCCACTAAATATATATCCAACCTCACTCTGCATGTTGTGCCTATCCCTGTCTCTGTCTCTCACCCACTGTGTGGCTCCCTGCCCAGGACCAGCCACCTTTGGAGACTTGCGGCATGGTATTATGGCATGCCCATCCAACTGTCTCTCCTCGTTGGATTGGCTGCCCCAATGAGGTCTCTCACCCATCACATGGCTCCCTGCTTGGGGTTTGCTGCCCCTCATGGCCCACTGCAGCCTCTTGGGGACCTGCAGCATTTTACTTTTACCACAACATTATCTATATGATATTTAGATATTATCTCTTGGTTTCCTAACATGATCCATACTAAGATGAGTTATTAATTATATTCTCTTATCTTCCTCTTTTCTGCCCACTAATTTCTTATTGGATTTTCATATTATGATCTGCAGTAAACATCTCTTACCTGATTTCTCACTTTCGAGTGATATCATTTTATTAGTGTCCCAGAAACTGGGACATCAACCTATTTTGTATTTATTTATTTACTATTTGTCATTGATAGTCAGTTTAGTGACTTCTATGTCATAACAACACATGATATTTATTCATAGTACTGTCAATCTTTTGCCTGTTTTGAGTTTAGTTCTCTGTTTACCTATATGTACTATCAGTTTATATACTGATGTTGAAATTTCCATTGTGGTTTTGAAGTCTCCTGAAATTTGGTTTGTTACAGATTATTTCATATTCATAAATGACTGGTTATAGATGTTATACACACAAGTCTACCTGTCTGTCTGTCTATCTATCTATCTATCTATCTATCTCCTATCTACTATCTATCTGCCTAGTTTTATATATATATATATATATACATACATATGTATTTTAGATATTGTCTCTCTGTTCCCTTACATTGACACACATATAATAAATAGATACACATATACACAAATGTTTGTATGCAAATACATACATACATTATGTACGTATATGTGTATTTGAGAAAGGGTCTTGCTACATAGATCAGCTTGACTTCAAGCTCACAGAGATCCAGTTGCCTCTGTCTCCTGAGTGCTAGGATTAAGAATTCATGCCATCAGACACAGAAAAACACTTAAATATTTTTCAATAGCTTGCGAGGTTAACCTAGTGGATCATTGATTTTTTTCTATGGGCATGAATATTTGCACTCACACAAACCTGGAAGATCAGAGAAAGTTTCTCACTCTTGCTGACCAGTTTCAGATCCTCCAGTCAGGGTTTCTCCTCAGTGAAGTATTCTATGCTTTGGGTACGAAGTAAGTATTTGAATTTTTTCCATTTCTGCACACAGCTGTCTTATTGGTTAACTTGGTTGTTGCTTTTCATTTTCTGTTTCTTTTGCCACCAAAATGCTGGGTTTTATTCTCTTTATTCTAGCCTTTGTATAATGGATACCCGTAGTCATATTCCAGGGTTGTACAGTTCCTTATCAGTTGATAGTATTGATATTATCCATAGTTTGCTTTGTTTTATTGGTTATCTATTTTTTTCTGTTTGGGTTTTTGGAAGAATTTTGATGACATAACAAAAATGAACTAAACATTACCAGCTGCCACTACAGTCTAGATTTAGGGTAATACATTGAGCATTATTACTAAATGCATCAGAAATTGGACCTGTTATATCCTCTTGGGGTATGAGTATCCCTTGAATCCCCACTTTTCTCCAAGGATCTATAGGCACTTAATGATTACTAGGAGAAAGAAAAAATTGCCATTGGTGTAGCTACTAGTAAAGAATATGTGTGGGAAACCATGCAGTTGTCTTGGCCTACCTGCCTTGAGAGGCATGTGTCATAGGTTTTTCATGTCTTGGCCCACCTGCCTTGAGAGGCATGTGTCATAGATTTTTCAGGTTAGAGTTCATGACTTCTGGGGTACAATGTGCTTTGCAGTTTTTGAGAGACCTCAGGCAGTGAAGCATTCAGGCCACTTTATGTTTCTCTGTTTGTTTCGTTAGTAGTCAATGAAGCAAGAAGGCTTGACAGGACAGGTCTTAGAGATTAATCTTAAAGTATACCCTGTATGACTTGCAAATGTCATTGTATCCTGGCAACTACAACTATATTGATACCGGCGATCACCATTATATTCTGTTTCTGATGAAGGTATAAAAGTCTGATTGCTCTCATAGATTGTCACAGCCTCAGTTGTGCTCTGGCCCATCAACCATCCTAATTTAAGTCCTTCCAACCATATCAGGTGATCTTGGCCTGGTAAGTGCAGGTGCTTATACCTATGCTCCTGTAAATAACCCCTCATCTATACTCCTGTAAGCAATCCTAAAGGAACTCACCATGTCACAAAGAACTTGAAAGTAGAAGAAAGATTTATTAGGCTAAGGAAGGGGACCAGTGGGAGAAGAAAGAAGACAAAAGAAAGTAATGAAAGCAATATGATTAAAATACATTATTGTGAAGACCCACAGATGTGAGCCTTTTCCACCTTGACTGGAGGTCAGAGAGTTTGAACTCTCTCACAGTTGTTGACAGAAAGTGTAGCTCTACACCCTAATGTAGGTGGTGTTTTGTACATTAAGATGGCCCCTAGAGATGGTTCTGCTCCACCTTGACCAAAGGTCAGAGAATTTAAGCCTATTCCTGCTCCTTCATTTTAAAATAGGGGGTTTGATATAGGGAGTGGCTGCCTATAGGATACTTGGTCTAGTGTATGTTCACTGTATATTCCTGCCCAAAACATCAAATGTTTTACTCAGAAAATAATGGCTCAATGTAAAAAGTATTGAAGAAATAACTGTTGTCCTTTGTGTCATGGTAAAGGTAGTTTTTTGCCTTTCCCCTCATTTTATTGGGGTATAAAAACATATGAAAATTAAACATAGGCTGATTCAGTATTCAGTATACACCTGGTATACCTGGTACTCTCATATGTCTGTATTTCTTTTTTTTCTTTTCTATATTGTTAAAAAAAATTTACACTTCCTCTCCTTGTCCCAGGCCCTCCCATATCCCCACTACCCCACCTCCCACCCCCTGCTTCCTTAAGAGGGGGCAGG
>JAQHUG010000487.1:311012-328094 GCA_028555095.1 Dicrostonyx torquatus | reverse complement strand
CGGAGAATGAGCGAGAGAGAGCAAGCACACATGGCCCATCCCTTTTATTCATCAGGGGGATCTGATGGTCCAACCCAAATAATTAGCTAATGGTGGGTGTGGCTATTAGCTTGATTGGCTAAAACCTTTCCCCAACACTCATGTATACAAATGTGTAGCCACATTTAGCATCATGATTAGTAATCAGAATTTCCATATACTGAATCTATAATTATATTGTTCCTCATTTTCCATTCCACTACACTCAATAAAAAATTTTCATGTTGTACTCCTACAGCAGCCTGTACTACTCATTTTTGACATTTATCACAAGATATAATTATAAGCAATTTGTGTGCAGAATTAGAGCTGCAGGGACAAATTGCTTGGGGACTGAAACTTATTCTCTAGAATTCTGGAGTCCAGAAAACTTTAACAAGTGTGTGTTGGGGCCATTCTCCTTCTGGAGCCTTTGTGGAAGACCTGTTCTATTTGGTTTCTGATGGTTCTGTCATTTATCTGTGGCTGTAGCTCCCCCCCCTTTTTTTTGCGTGTGTGGTATGCAGACTTGTATAAATGCTTGCTTGCTTACCTGCGTTTGGATGACTATATGGTGCACATGTATGTGGAGGCCAGAAACTAATACTCAGAGTCTTCCTTGGATATTCTCTACCTTACTCATGAACACATGATTTTTCAGTTGTAGGGCTAGTCTAAGTAGCCAGCTTCATCCAGGGATCTCCCGTCTCCACCATCCTAGTGCTGTGGGTGTACTGTGGGACACCCCCACTCCTCCCATTAGGCTTTTATTTGAATTGTATGCGACTCTGTCCCAAACTCTGGTCCTCAGGTTTTCATGGTAAGAACCTTACCTGCCAAGCCATCACTCTTCTCCATCCTCATTTCACCTTCTCCTTGTCTGTTAACCTCATCCCCAGTTGGCCTTTCTTATGACTGTGTCAATTGTATTCAGGCTCAATTCAGACAATGCAGATAAGCGCTTCCTCTCAAGAACCTTTTCCTAATACACGTCTTTTGCTGTCAAATGTAGTATTTCACATCTTATGGGATTTAAGGAATGAACACATTTTGGAGGTGACCATTTGGCCCACTGCACATGTTATTTCTTCTTACCACATACCTGACTTTTTGTTAGTTTTTAAGATCTGTGAGGTCACCAGTCAGTTCTTTTGTCTCTTAATGTATTTTTTTTTTCCAATCCAGTACACAATTCATAGTGAAAGTGGCCCTTTCTACCCATGGACGATACATCTGCAGATTTGATCAACTATACATCAAGATCTATGAGAAAATATATTGTAAGCTGAATATGTACATTTTAATGATAAATGACTATTTGTGCAACATAATCTAGAGATGCTTTAAAGTATGGGAAGAATAATAAGTAATATTATGACTCATGGGTAACTGAGTTTTCATGTTTAAGGTTGGTTTCATACATTGTACTCAAATTATATTTGGTAGCTATAATTGAACATGGCAATATATATTATTTATATATTCATTTTTATTTAAACTTTCTATGCAATACATTTTAAATCACGTCCCCCCTCTAAATCAGACAAAATCCCAGCATGGAGAAGAGGAAGTGAACATAAAGTCCCAACTCTAAGCACAAAATTACTTCTAATTGGTACCTGCTGAGAAAGGGAAAATAAATTTGTTTTCCAATGGTATGGCCTTGGGTTTATCCACCACACTCCAGGACAGGCCCTATACCAAGGAGTAGCTCTCTGAGGCAAAATGGGCTCCATTGTGTGTGAGTGTGTGTGTGTGGGGGGGCTTTTTTATTTTGTTTTGGAAATGACGAATTCTAAAAGAGCAGACTAGCACTTCTGGAAAGAGCTAGTATGAAGAATAGGTAGCTATTCCTGGATTGTTTGAAAGGTTTTCTAAAATTTCTCCAATTTGCCATAGTTGAGCATGGCCTCATATTAACTTCCGGTGTGACCTATGGCAATTATCTGAGCTTCTGTTGTCATGGTTCTTCTTTTATCTCAGTTCTGTAAAGTTGGATTAAGATCTGAGCTTCTTCAGCTAGATAGAATGACTCTCAGGGCCAGGGTTTTTACTGCTGTGTTCACAATGCCCTTAAAAATTGTGGTATTTCCTTCCCGTTTCCAATGCAATTTTGAAATAAGCTTCATGCTTACTCTGATCAAACAAGGCTGCAAAACATTTTTTAAATTCTGTAAATTCAACAAACTGGAGCGGTAGATATGTAGTTGTGCTTAAGATGGAATAATTATTGTAATCATATTCTAAGTTAATGCTGACATTATGGGTATTTGAAAACGAAAGAGGCATTAATTAGAACTCTAAATTACAAAATACATGGAATAAATTTGTTGGGAATTTAAAATATTTTTTTCCTGACTCTAGGTTCTAGAAGGAGAAATTTAGTATATATCTTACTTGCAAAGTGTCATTGATCACTAATCAGATCCTAAAGCTGGTCCCGCTCCACCTCCTCTGTTCTCTCTATGGTTACTCTGACAGCAAGTTTCTCTGTGCTGTCATGGTAATATGTGGAAATTATTGGAAGTGGGAATGATAGGTAGTAGCAGGGCACAGTTTGAAAACCCACTTTGCTTCTAAGTAATACCACTTGAATGGTAAGATTTTATAAAGAAAGCTTTATGTTCAGATTGGGGTGCTTTTTGCTCATTCCACCATTGGCAAGAATCACTGGCTTGCAGCAAAATGTCCCAGTGCTTTGCACATTGTTGGTAAGTGCCAATAAATTATCTAATGGAATAAACACATTTATAGCTTGCTCCAGTTTTGTTTCTGTTGCTTTGATAAAAATGGGGTCCTAAAGCTTTTAGAAAGAAGTGGACATATGCCCCCATCCCTAACCCAAAAGTTCTCTCCAATTGAAAACCACTTGCAAATGAAAATTTAGTTTTCTCCAAGGGAGTCTCACTGGGGAAACAACTCTCAAAGTTAGGCTGCATGCCCAGCAGTGGATGGCCAACAGGAAAAGAACACAATGGCATCTTTCGAGGCTGCTTGGTTCATAATGTCATGTCAGAGCTTTAAAGTTTTTAAATATATTTTTATATATATCAAATTATATATAAATATTTATAAATACATAAACTCTCTGAGGTTTCAAAGCATAACATTAATAATAAATGTGTGATTTATGACTGTTATAAGATTATATACAAACACTTTTGCCAAAAGTACACAATTCTAAAATGATACAGGCAACAGCACATAAAGCTATGTACCAGTTGGAGTGTTTCCCCAACTGTCATCCCTTGGAATATTGCATGTAAGCATAATTAGGAAGTATCCTTTGTCAACATTGGTCCATGTTCAAGTAAGCTTGAGAAAGACTATCATAGTCTTTGGAAACATTGTCATAATTTCATAGTTAATGTGAAATACAACCTATTTGCTACAGGACCGATGTAGCAAATGTGTTGATGTTGGAAATTAACCAAAAAGCTGTTTTCCTCATAAATCAATTGACTTGTGGTATGTCAGCATTGAAAACTCGATTCTTTGTGCTTGTAGTGTTCAGTAAAAGGAAGGAAAGTGGAGAATCCTGTTACTGTAGTCTTGCCATCTCCTCTTAGAAAGGATGTGGCATAGTGTCCAGTTTCAAACCAGGACTGGCTGAGGTGCCTACTTAACATAACAAAGCAGACTCTGGCGCTGGAGTGCTTCCTGCAGCCCTCAGCCCCTGGCTGTTACAGGCCCTCCTGGCTGGCATATCCCACCCCCTACACTAAACTTTTCTAGCCTAAGGTTTGGGCTGCCCTTAGCTACCCTTCCTTATATAATCCAACCATTTTGGTTATCTGTTCCTTTTGACTACTCTCTTTAGGGGTTCTTGGTTGCTGCATGAGGTTCCCTTCTCTCCCACTTCCCCTCCCGCTTCTTCTCACAAGGCACAACTCAATCTGGACAGGTCCACTGTGGACTCTCCCAGATGTCTGTGCCTCTGGCTATGTTCTCCCACACATCTACAATAAACTTTCTCCTCCACCACACCTAGTCAATGTTCCTTTCCTTTTTATTTCTTTTTTCCCATTCATATACAGTGAATGAGTAAACACAGTGTGTGTGTGTGTGTTTAACAGTATAGAAGCTAATCTTGCCTTCCCATATTAATTGCTTGCTTGGCGTAGAAAACTCCTTCTTTTATTGTGAGTCACTTTTTTTTTTAATCTGAAAAATGAAGGGAATCTGAATTTGAATCTCAGTGGCAGTAAAGTACACTGCAGTCTGTACAAGGATATGAACTCAAATCTCTGGCACTACATGCAAATAAAATAAACAGGGAATTACATATACATCAATATTCCGGGGAACCTCTTACTTTTATGAGTCATTTGAAACTATGCATATATAGATTTTTTTCAGTGATGTTCCATGTCATCTAGCAGATTCTGAAAGGAATCACTGTCACCAGAGAGGATGAGACCCTCTAGCATAAAGCAGTTCTAGGTTCCTGTTAATTCAGTATACTTGCAGAAGGGGAGGTGGCTATTTGGGTAGTGACTTGCAAAGGCCCACATTAAGTTTTAGTCTCCAGGGTGGTTGGGGGAGGTGCTGTGGAATTTAAGTGGGGAGTCCTAGCAGGAGATCCTTAGGGAGTTATGAATGAGAAAGGACTTCAAGACCCCACTGTGTTCATACTCTTGGTTGAGGATGTAACTGACTACTTGTTCTGTGTGTAGAGACCATTCACCTCTATGATGTGAGGTGATGCAACCAAGTACCAGTTTCTGAGCCCAAGCTATCCTATTGGTTAGCTGCCTCAGGGATTGTACTGTAGGAATATAAACGTAAACCAGTTCTGTTAATTTATTCTTAAGCCAGTTACTTGTGTTAGTTTAAGTGAGTGCTTCAATTGAAAAAAGTATTTTAATATCTTCTTTTAAAAATTAAAAATATCTAAAATCCATCTTTTCCTTCAGATTGGAAAACTGCTAACAGATTCCACAGATTTTGTAAAGTCATGGGAACTCCAAATCCTAAAGAATTATCTAAATAGGTCTTGAAATGATCTAGATTTAGGTGTAGAAATTTCATTAGGTCTAGAAATTTCATGTTCTAGTTGAGTTTGCATTGAGGATACTTGAAAAGTACTTTGGCTTGTGAGTTTTTAATCAATTTCATTTTGAACCTTGTTTTTAAAGAATACTTAATTGAATGATCCAAGAGTCTCTCTAATCCAAAAAGAAAAATTTCTCTAGCCCTAGTGTGACTACATAGCCGAGAAGTAAGGCAATTATGTAAATATTGTAAGATCTAGTTGAAACTATTCAAATATTTGCCTTAATTACCCATGAGGTAAGTATGATTAAGTCTTTAGGGACTTTACTTGTCTAGTTGGGATGTTTGTCCTGATTAAATTAATTATATGGATAGGTGTTTGTTCTTTATTTTAATGACCTCAAAATATGTATTTTATGGATGTTTATTGTATTTTCAAGTAAGCTAATTTATTGAAGAATAAATTTCTTCATGAGATTAATTTATTCATTACTTTGGCTGTGGCTGCGTTGTTCCTTTTCTGTGTTTTTGTCTATTAGCTATCTGGTGTCAACTTGAGTAGCCACTGAAGAGGATGTCTTCTTACCAGACAGGGCAACAGATTTGGGGGCATTTCTGACACTACAGCTTGCCACTTCTTGAATCAAACCTTCTACTTCTTTCTTGAATGCCATGTTGCATTAAAGGTGCTAGAACCCTCTTGAGGTGAGGTCGAAGAGATGTCACCCACCAATCTCTCAGAGGTCTACCTGGAATCATTCCTGGAATGTTTCTATGGAAGCCTCTGGGATAATTGTCACCTGGCTCAGGACTTCTATCAGGCACCATGAGGATTACAGCAGGTGGCAACTACTGTGTAGATGTCAACCCACCAGAGGCATGGTTATTTGATGGAAGATTAATCCTGTCCAGACAAATCTGAAAGCTGTTGCTCACTTTTGATGAAGTAGCTAGATGAGTCTCCAATACCTACGTTGTAGTGTGTAATCTCACGTGATATGTATATGCAATCTCATGATTGCATCTCAATCTATTGGGTGATCAGGAAGATGACCTTTTATTTAGCTATATAGTTTTGATATGTAGAATATATACTGGGACATACTTCAGGACTGGGTCTATTTGTCACACAAGGACTTTTAAAAGCCTGCCTTGAGCCCAGAGATGGTGGCACACTCCTTTAATCCCAGAACTCAAGAGGCAGAGGCAAGTGGATCTCTGTGGGTTCGAGGCCAGCCTGGTCTCCAAAGCGAGTTCCAGGATAGTCAGAGTTATTATGCAGAGAAACCCTGTCTTGAAAAACCACAAAGAAAAGAAAAGAAAAAAAGCCTTCCTAGTTCTTTTAGTAACTTACTGGATGACTTATTCCACCCAGTGAGACTTCTGCTGAGAGAGTCTAGTTACAAAGCCAGAAACCTTGGTTCCCACAACCTAATCTCTGCTCTGTTTCCTAAGATACATTAGAAGCTAACTCCCTACAACTATCTTCCATTTTGCAGGACATGCAGTCAGGTCAGGAATGGAGTCGTTCATATAGATCCCATTTGGAACTTTCAAAGATAAAGGGATGTCTAAGCTCATTTGAGATTGAGTGCCCTAATTCTCCCATAGCTGACTTGGGAAAGTGCTAACCTCAGCTGACCCTCAGCTCTAACCCTAAAGAAAAGCCATTAACCCTCTACACCTACCCGTTTTTCCCTTTACATTTGTCTATCACTGACCCCTAGTTAATTAAAGCACACCAGAAATGTAGTATTTTGTACAAATCCCCTTTAGAATTTAGAGCTCATTAAATCAACCTTTTTGCCTCTTAGTGCTGCTTGGGTGTCTTCCTAACCATGCCACCCCAAACCATAAACTGCTGACTGTATCACCCAGGAAAGCTCCCATTTGCCTTATGACCCTGAGAGAAACATTAGATTTGTAACCTTGCAATTATCAGATAATTGTCTTTGTTTTGTGTATATATATAAACTGGAAACTTTGCAAAACGAGAGAAGAGATGATCAAGACAAGAAGAACATGATTTGAACAGCACGTGTGTGCACTTGTTCCATACTTTTTAGACTAGAAATTTTCTAAGTCCTTCTACTATGCTGAGGCAACTGACCTGAACCTTGGCAGGGAGTCAGTAGAGCTGGACTCTGCTGGCCCCTGAAATACTTCTATAGGACTGACACAGTTAGGAGAGGACAGACAAGGTCTCATTCTGAAGGGTAGCCTTTACGTACTAGGACATCCTGTCATTTAGCTGTCTTATTGACAGCTGGATAGTTTTACATTAGCTTGACACATGTAAAGTCATTTAAGAGGAGTGAACCCTAATTAAGAAAATTCTTCCATAAGATGAGGCTGTAGGCAAGCCTCTAAGGCATTTTCTTAAATAGTGACTGATGGGGGAGGGCCCAACTCATTGTGGGGGTTGCCATTCCTGGGCTGGTAGTCCTGGTTTTTATAAGAAAGCAGGCTGAACAAGCCGTGTGGAGCAAGACAGCAAGTGGTGCTCCTCCTTGACCTCTGTGTCATGAGTCCCTGCTCTCAGGTTCCTGTCCTCTTTTGCGTTTCTGTCTTGTCTTCCTTCAGTTATCAACAGTGATGCAGAAAGCACAAACCAAATAACCCCTTTCCTTCTCAAATTGCTTTGGTCATGGTGTTTTATCACAGCAATAGAAACCCTACCGAAGATGGGGAGCCTAGACATTCTAGTGGTTTTCAGAAGGGAAGAGATTGGTGGCTCCAGGGCTGTTATAGTGCCAGTCCTACTCCGGGAGTTTCGGAGGGGGAATTGTCCACGTGAAGGGCTCACTTCATCTTGAAAAGCCAGAGGATGTGAGTTCAGTGTGTTGGGTTTCACATGGTTGTTTTATCTTCACATAGTGGTTTATCTTGGGATAATTTGTTGATGGTTATCTTTTTGTCATAATAGGGAAAAAATCTTTATCAGACAAGAAAGAACAGATGGCAGTGACTTGATCAGTGAAGTGCAGGGATGTAGAAGGAAGCCTTAAATAGCTGTCATGGACAATTCAATGATAAATGTACAGTGTTCTGCAGAGAACACAGAGTTGAATTAGCTTTTTTACTTCTCCTTTGCTGCGCACAAACGCCTGTCTGCCTGGGCTCTATGCGCTACCATTCAGTTCCCGAGCTGCTTCGGGCTAGGGGCTAGAGAAACACACAAAGACACACAAACGGACAGGGAGGGAGACAGCACAGACAGACACAGAAGGAGACAAAGAACAGAGACACGGACCTCTAGTCACTGGTAAGAAGCTCTTTATTTAGTAGTACCATGGAGGCTTAAATACCCAATAGTCAGGTGGGCCAACAGGTGAAAACCTTATCCTCTGATCCTCAAGGCAAGGTAACACATGCTCGTGAAGCACAGCTTTCAGTAACTTAAATCAGACGTAAAGATCTCTAACAGGGAAGAGCAGCTGAAAGCCAGGACTCCAAATGGTCCAACAGTCCTTAAAGGTCACTTCAGTGAAACTTGTACTGACCGTCTTATGTCAAATCAGAATTTTTCCCACAGCCCTCATCCTTTCTGTACAATGTATTTAACTTGTATTTGATTTCCACAGACTTCTTTGGAATGTAAACCACATGCTGGAAGAGATTTTTGTTCATTTAGTTTGTAAAAATTGATAAATCTTTTAAAATGAAAATTCCACATATGGTGCTGTCTCCCAAGGATATAAAACAATGTCTGCCACATGACGGGTCCTCAAAAAATATTTACTGAATGAATAATAGTGAAGTAGTACTGACTCTGCGTGTCAGCAGGATAATGAGAAATTGTGTAAGAATGGTTGGACTTTTAAATTACTCTCCTAGTAAAAAGGCTCAAAGTATATTAATTCAACAGCATTTTTAGTTAAATTTTATTTATTCATTATTTTGTGTGTGTGTGTGTGTGTGTGTGTGTGTGTGCGCGTGCACGCGTGCCTTAATGTACTTAGAGAGATCAGAGGACAACCCACAAGGTTCTATTTCTGCTTCCCATTATGTGGAACTTTGAGATCTAGAAGAAATCCAAGTTGTCAGGCTTGGTGGCAGGTGTCTTTACTGTGTGAGTCATCTCTGGGGCTTAAGTATCATATTTTTGTTGTTGTTGGCTAATGTAGCTCTCTGCATGTCTGTGCAAAGCTCACTTCCGGCATTCTGTTCCTACCACCAGGCCTCCCTCTTTCTTTTTCTAGCAGTTTAACACCAGCTAAAAGCAGGTGGATCACTTCATACTTGGCAGCATTTGTTTTTCTCTATTTATCTGTCTATTTTTGCTTCATGGCTCCTGATTGGGATCTTCCTTCTGCGAACACTTTCAATTCCTTTGCCCATTTCTCCCTTTATCACACTGTCCTGGAATGACCTCATCATTGCCTATGCCCCTTTCTTTATTTCCACTCATGATATTCAATCAATGGCTGTGTTTTTAGATAAGGAAACCAAAGTTTAGAATGAAAAGCCTTGTTCAACGTAGGCACAGCTAATGGAGATATGAATTTTAATGACAACAACCAATATTAATTATTGATTATTACACAAATGTTTTATGTAAGGCATTGACCTAAACATGGCATAATTTAATTTTCATGAGAACCCTCACCTTATGTAACACTAATGTGTTAAGTGTTTAGAAGATTTAAATAAATTAACTAAGGTCACCCCACTGGTCAGTCATGTTTGTTTAATAAATCAATAACTCTTCATTGAGCCTAAAATGTCTGTAAGTAGAAATGTCCTGGTGACCACGTCTGTAGTGGTAAGCCAAATGGATGCACCCAATAAACACAGACATCATTTATTAAGCTCTTTCTCGGTCCTAGTAATTGCTTTTATTTTCTTAAAAAAAAACCCAACAACTCTGTGATACAAATAGCACTAGCCTAAAATGCAATTTTCAGATGAGATATTGAGTTTTAACCTCCTCAGGGCCCTTGTTGGGGTAGATGGGCTGGATGGCGGTGGTGGATGAGCTGATAAAGTCCAAGAGCAAGGTTCATTCTTCTTATCCCTTTGTTGTGCTCCTTCCTAAGCTTAGAAGAACATCAAAAATAAACCTCAAGACAGCACACGTTTTAGATGGTCTTCCAGGCCCATTGGGAAAATGCTCTAGGACCAGTTGATCTCTTACTGACCTTCAAATAACATTGCCTTCTCTTGGGTGGGAGTCAGAGGAAATTACACACTCCCATAGATCAATATTTGACAGTTATCCATGTTTATAATTTTCCCAATATCAGACAATCTTCAATTTTTACACAATATTATCTATTGAATGTTAAAGAAAAATCCTGTCAAGCTAAAGAGAAAGTGTTTGTAAGTATTCCAAGAGTTGTTTTGTGTTGGCTAGAGTTGAAGTCCTAGTAAAAGCTGCAAGTGTGACTAATAATTATAATCTAATTCAGTGCACTGGGTTGGAAAGGAGTAATTACTACACAGGATTTTTAGGAGTAAATGCTTTATGGTTGACCTCCAGTATATTATACATTTGGAAAATGGGAAACCTTAATGCACATTAAGTTTGGAACCTTTTCTGATTAGGTTGATAAAATACTGGAAGATTTCAGAGTCTTATGTCATTCGACCAAATTTGGATTTGGGATATAATGGTGGATTGTGACTGCAGGATTTGGATATGAAAGCTCAGACCTTGTGCCAGGCCCATAATTTTCCTGATTGTATCAAGGAAGAGTCCAAAAACACTGTTTTTCCTGTTGATGAATGTGTACACACAGGGTGTTTATACGCTTTAAGACTTTTATTTTTACTTGTTTCAATTTGATGATCTCTAGGGTCAATAACATCTAGTATTGCTAGGATTTACTCCTTAAAATGAGCCAGAAAATGTGCCCATGGATTTTTGTAACATTGGTATTTTGTTGTAGGGTTTGTTCTTACCGTGTTTTGCAAGGGGGGTGGTTAGCAGCATGCCTTATTTCTATTAACCAGCTCGCTAGACATTGCCAAGGATTCCCTAGGGAGCGGGGTCAACATTTCTCCTAGTGAGAACTATTGTCCTAAATTTCTATGTGCATTATTTATAGAACTCTTTCCTTCTTTGCTCTGTAGGCATATTAGTAAGCAAGGCTAGAGAGCTTATGCTGAGTCAGAGTCACATAGTTGATACATGTTCAAGTAAGGATTCAAATATAGATCTTAAACATATACAAAGATATAAAAACCCATTAGGATGGCTGGAGAGATGACTCAGTGGTTAAGAGCATGAACTGTTCTTAATAAAGGACCAGAATTTGGTTGCTAAGAGCCATGTTGCATGGCTCACAACTGCTAGTAACTCAGGTTCCACAGGAGTCCCCAAATTTCTGACCTCTTAATTCACATGCAGACTTATACATATGTGAATAAAACTAAATTAGTTTTCCCAAAAGACTTTTAAAACACGTCTTTGAGTTTATTTATGACTCTTTTGTCATCTTTATAAATGAACAAAAGCTAATCGATGAGGTGATTTGGCCAAAACTGTGAACTTCTTTATAGCAGACGTTGGACTATAATCCCAGGTGGGGCAAGGAAAGAGGAGAGAGGGTGCTAAGTGAAAGAATATTCTCCCAGACCTTGGCTAGGTTGCTGGGGGGTTTTCTTTAATTCTCCTCTTTTTCAAATGTTTTCCTTTACCTTCATAGACTTCACATATAAAGGGGTCTTTCAAATCTGTGTCCATTAACTCTAAACACATACTGAGATTTTAAAATCTGTTTCTTAACATTGGAAAGAATTAGATCCTGGGGCTGTAACTGCTTCACAATTATGTATGAAAGCATTCCAACCCACGCAAATGCTTACCAGCTCATCTCCTCACCAGCAAGCAAAGAGGCAGCAATGGATCCCATGAGCATTCTGCTCAGTTGCTGGAATATTCTGATACTGCTGGTGAGCCTATGGGTAAAGTGGCAGAATGACAACCAACTTGGGATCTGGACTTTGTGATGGCCACACCACCCAGCAGGATTATTCAGTTTCCATGCACGACACAGTATAACTCAATCTGAAAGGTCTTCCCAGTGGATGCTTGGCCATGGAAAACAACGTTTTCTCTACAGTAGGTAGACAAATGCTTTCTAGAATCTGTTAGGCTGAAGAAATTTAATAGAGAAGTCTGCATAGTTATCTCTTTGACTAATCTTGCATTTGCCATGGAGAAAGACGCAATTCACACCACAAAACAGTTAAATATTTGAGCTGGAGGGAAAGCAGCTCATTCAGATGTGGCTGGACATTTCAGGTCTAGGGCAATATGTGTATACACTCAGTAAGATAGCTTTGGAGAATTGTCATCTCTTTTGAACAGAACAATTTCCAGGTTGAAAGAAAATGCACTTTATCTGCTAACAAAATTGTTGCTGAGTTCCAATGAATACGTATTTATAGATTATCAAGGCTGGGGAAGCCAAGCACAGATGCAGCTACTGAACAGGGAGGGAGCCAGGGGTATTAGGAGGCAGAATGAAAACTAGCATCCTTGGGGGAAACAATGTCTGACTGGTGATGCTGGAAGATGAAGAAAGTCATCTTGTCTGAAAAGAGAGCAGAGCACAATGCTTCAGAATCAAGTTGATTTTGTTAGAAGATCCACGACACACAGAGTACAGAGCTTAAAAGCCCATCTGTAGAGTCTGTAGAGCTGGGTTATACAAGTTCCATCTAATTCTCAGCCCTGCTGACTGGTGGTGTGACCTGGTGGCCTGGGATGAGTCAATGAGCCATTTCATTCTCAATGTTTTGTTTTAGGTTGGATTTATCATAACAAAACCCTACAGAGTTGTTTCTTCCTCCTCTTCCTCCTCCTCCTCCTGCTCCTTCTCCTCCTCTTCTTCTTCTTCTTTTTGTTCTCTTCCTCCTCTTCCTTCCTCCCCCTCTGTTTCCTCCTCCTCCTTCACAAAATTTATTTATTTTACATACCAGCTGCACTTTCCCTTTCCTTCTCTCTTCCCAGTGCCTTTCTCCTATCCCCACTCTGTCGACCCCTCCCCCCACCCCAGTCCCCTCCTCCTCCATCTCCATCCAGGAAAGGGAATGTCCCCCACGAATATCAACAAAATATTGCTTATCAAGTTTCAATAAAACTACATACCTCCCCATGTATTAAGGCTGGGCAAGGCGACTCAGTATGAGGAGTAAGTTCCCAAAAGCCAATAAAAGAGTTGGAGACAGTCCCTGTTTCTGCTGTTAGGAGTACCACAAGAGGAACAAACTACATAACTGTAACATATATGCAGAGTGCCTGTAAGAGGTCTGTATCCCATGAAGTCTCTGGTTGTTGGCTGTCTCTGTGAGCCCTATGAGCCTAGATTAGCTGATTCTGAGTTTTCTTGTGGTTTGCTTGGCCCCTCTGGCTCCTATAATCCTTTCCCCTCCTCTTCTGCAGGATTCCCAAAACTCTGCCTAATGTTTGGCTGTGGGTCTGCATCTGTTTCCATCAGTTGCTGGATGATGCCTCTGTGATGACAATTGGAATAGGAACCAATATGGTGGCAGGAGAAGGCCAGATCAGGCTTCATATCTGCTATTGCTAGGAGTCTAAGCTGTGGTCTTCCTAATAGATTCCTGGGAGATTCCCTTGTGCCAAGTTTTTATCTGTCTGCGAAATGCTCCCCTTTCTAGTGGTCTCTCTTCAGTACTCTTCTCCCCTCCTCTGCCCCCAAATTCCATCACCTGTGTTTCCATCCCCATCCTGACACTCCCTCAGTTCACTCAGGAAATCTCTTCCCCTTCCCAGGGAGTTCCTCTCCTGAACCTTCCTTGTTACCTAGTCTCTTTGGGGGCTGTGCACTGTAGCATGGTTATCCTTTATTTTACAGGTACTGTAGTCCATTTATGAGTGAGTACATATCATGTTTGTCTTTCTGGATCTGGGTTAGCTCACTCAGAATGATTTTTTTCCTAGCTTTATACATTTGCCTGTGAAATTCCTGGTGTTTTTGTTTTAACAGCCGAGTAATATTCCATTGTGTAAATATACCAAATTTTCTTTATCCATTCCTCGGTTGAGGAACATTTATGTTGTTTCTAGGGTGTAGCTGAAACCGTGCCAACAGTGACAGACTGGAAATGATGTCTGAGTGACACTTGGTAAAAGGTGGCAGTTATTAGAAAGCCTATTTTTCTCACCAGGTGACTAAGGCTCAGAAGAAATCATGGTTGAACTGGACCTTTTGTCTTCTTTATCTCTCAAATCAACAGATGTTCATGTGTGTCACCACAGCATCTTCTCACAATTCCTAGGCGGGGCAGAGATGGGAACTGGTCAGACACCATAGCAGAGTGAGTCTGGTGTAAGTGGGAACAGATCTTTTTTTTTCCCCCCAGACAGGGTTCTTTGGTGTAGCCCTGACTGTTCTAGTACTTGATCTGTAGACCAGAATGGCCTAAAACTCAGAGATCCACCGGCTTCTGCTCCCCAAGTGCAGGAATTAAAGGCATGCACTATCACACCCAGCAAAGATTTGTTTATTTGTGTATTTTATATCTAAATGCTTTATCTGCATGAACACTTGCATACCAGAAAAGAACATCAAATCCCACACGTGGGTGCTGGGACCTGAACTCAGGAGGTCTGAAAGAGCAACCAGCACTCTTAACCACTCAGCCACCTCTCCAGATCTTGAAGCTCCTAGAAAGCAGCAGAAAGTCCCTTCTCCTTCATGAAACACAGATGTCTCGGAAGGTCAACAAAGTAAGAATGCACATGGATGCAAACTTCCCTTTGGCTCATGTAGAATCCCGTTTCATACATGGGCTTAGATTAGGACAAATCAGAGGCTCCTAAATATTCCCTCTGCAGATATACTACTGTTACATTATTATCACAACTCATGGAAAGGTAATTATGGCTCTTAACTACATATATCAGTTTACTTGCTGATATGTTTTGATTGATAACACCCTTGAGTTTGTATGTCAGGAAAATAAAGCATTTAACCAGTCCACATGTCCCACCCACAGATATTTCTCACTTTCACCATTAAAGAAACTTATTCTTTTAAAACAGAATAAAACATTTGAACAGATCATCTGTGATCCTCCTCTCAGCAGTCATTGGATAATTAAGATAGTAAGAAATAAACTGATTTCTCACACACTACAGAAATGAATAAAAGATTCAAGCTAGGCAGACAAGAGTGTGAATTAGCCATGAAAGGACCGGACTGCCACACTCCGAGAATTGCTATTCTTGTAATTTTCCCTAACCAAGTGCATTTCCATGCAGCACTCAGCAAGCCTAAGTCTGGTTGGAAGAACCAGTATTGTATTATCATTAGTACCTTTGCCCTAGAGAATAAAAATCTGGCTCACTGGCGTATTTTGAGCCAGTGGGAGAATGATGGAATGGATGGACTACAGTTGCGTTTGGACCTCTGTCCATTTTCTTCCTTTAAAATGTTCAATTTGTTCAGATCACGTAGAGATAAAGAGCATTAAACTAGACCACAATCAATTCTCTACTAACTCAATGACATTTGCAACAAAGCTCTTACACATCCCAAGTATAGATAAAGTCTTCTGGAAATTGAGGAATAATCAATTGCTCCTATGTTATCAGAAATTAGAAGTGAGGTCTGTGTCATTGGAGACAGACCCATCTAAGGCACGGTAGGTAGTAAAATATAGGTGAAATGAAAGTAGAGAGATGAGTACCTGGGCAAAAAAGTTCAAACATGAGGGGCACTGGGGATGGGGAAATAAAGACACAGGAGTAGGTTTAAACAAAGTGAAGAGTGTATAAAAAATTTATATGGAAAGTAAAAAAGTATAATTAAAGGGAATATTAAAACACAAAACATGTAAACACAGTAACATAGTGTTCCAGGTTAAAATTTTAAGTATGGATTAGAGCAGGGGGTTAGATTTCATGCTTGATATTGTAGCCCTGGACAAAATGCTGTGAAATCATAGGTACTTGGGTTGAAACTACTGGTCTCATTTGAAGGGGAATGGTCTTGGCCTATTTGGCTTATAACCACACCCTGCCATTAGTTAATTATTCCGCCCCCAATTAGTTGTTAATTAATTAACGGGGCTGGACCACCAGGTCCCAAGAGGTATAAAAAAATAGACCCACGTGGGAAGTGCTCTCTCTCTGCGGATCGCTGGTCTGCCTGTGTCTTCGGAGGAGCCCTGTCTGGTACTGTATTCTGTAAACCTGTGTATATTCTGTTCTTATTAAACTGTGTGTCCCAAATAAATGATCACACTTGGCGCCCACTTGTGAGGGATTTTAAGACTCCCCCCGCTTCGGGTGGGGCTGTATTTCTTCCTAGGGTGGGTCTCTGTTTCTTGTCCTGCCTTTTCCCAGCATTTTAGGTCACCACGCCTGTTCGCTCCCGTGGCCGGCTGGAGGCTTCCCCGCCTGCGCTCCAGGTCGGAGCCACTCTGGCGCGGGCGCACATGATCTCAGGCCAACCTGAGTGGCCGGATTCCCTCTGCCTGCTCCGTTCCACGTTTCTTGCATTTCTTTGTTGTGTTTGGAACTTTCTGAAATTCAGAGCTGGTTCTGAGTCCATTCTCACTGATTTCTGCGGCCTGCCCCGGCTCTGGCTTTGCTCAGCCACGCTTGGCCCGCCCCCGCCACCTGCGCTTCTGTCCGCTTGCCCTGCTCACCGCCACCCGGATCTCAGCCGCCCTCTGGCCTGCGGCGCGCCTGACCCGTGCCCGTGCCTGTACTGGGGATTCAGGTACTCCAGACATTGTGCCCGCTCTGTCATCTCTGGAGTTTTTCAGGGTCTGTTTTCCAGAGTCTGAGTCTAGGGACTCCCCCGCCACTGTGGTATCATGTCGGGATTGCGGGACTGCGACTGCTCACTGCCCAAGGTCATAGCAGACAAATGGTTCAGCCTGTGGAAACCTTGTTCAATTACGACATCTACTGGTGAGCTGCGGTAATATGCCTTTCACCACTATGACCCTTCCTGCCAATCAATGGGCTAATCTGTCCTTCGACAATGACCTAAATGGTCCTAGGCCTTATGCAATGTCTGATTATCTTTTGGACATATATGGCTGTTTCTCATCTGGCCTTCTTTGGGCAATTATTGGCTTGATTAT
>JAQHUG010000487.1:286471-307032 GCA_028555095.1 Dicrostonyx torquatus | reverse complement strand
TTATTAAACTGTGTGTCCCAAATAAACGATCACACTTATTAACTAAATAGTCAAACTACCTTCATAATGTTTACATTTAGTTTATACCCATAGATTTCTGCTCCTGTTAACCTTGCCCAGAGAAGCTTCTTTTTTGCAGTGGGCAATGGATAATACAGAGACTCACAATGGGCCAAAGTGCTGAGAAGAAATATAATTATTCAGAAATATTTAGAAATTCTGAAATAAGAAATACTGTATGTAGTCAACTGCATACAGGTCATCTATATTAACCTTACCCCACTCAAGGCCCAGGGAATACTTTGAAGAAAATGTAGAAAGACTCTAAGAGCTGGAGACTGGGGTGGAGGGCTGTGAAATGTTGTCTCATGGAAACGACATGACTGATATACATATCAACTCCCATCAGGTGAGAAGGCCTACAAAAAACAATCCCATATCAGACAGTCAAAAATTTGGCACTGGTGTAGAAGGACTCTCAAAGGCCCATCCCTAGATGAGGAACTAATAGAAACAGATGACTGATGTGGGGGACAAGATTCACTTTCTTTTGGAGGTCTTGCTCCTGGTGGTTTGCCCATGCTTAGGTGGATAACCCCACATCTATTCACACATGGTCAGCACTAACTGAATCCAGTAGTTATTAACAATAGTAACAGTTGAAGAAAAGACAGTCTCTAGTTGGGAGGAAGATATGTTAATAGGGACCTAAGGGAGTTAGAAGGAAGTGGTGGAGTGGATAAGTTTAATAAACTGTGAGACTGAAAGCTATTGGAGATCACCAGGTGATAGTTTAACTACGGAGAGTGGATTTAGAAGAAAATGATGTTATCCCCATCTCCCAACAGCAAGGTCAGAACTTGCTGTGTAACTCTAATGTGACTAGCAAGTTCTTTGAAAAGAGAAGGATGTTTGGTTATTTTAGACTCCACCCTTTTAACTTTAGGTTAATAGATGTCCTTATTTAGCATTGTAGATGAATTGGCTGTAACATGTAACAGAGAAACACAGCATCCAGATTCATGATCAATGAAATTACTGACCTCAAGGAAAACAAAAAGGGAAAATTTGACTTATATCATAGATTTCTTTTAAAAATTTAGTATTTATAATTCCAACTTGCTCTTAACGTTAGGAAACAAATTTGAGTTTTCTTTCCCCTACACCCTCAAAAATTTATACAATTCAAATTTGGCTTTAAACTGGAATTTACTTTTACCTCAAAACATTTAAGGAATTTCTTTATTAAATGTGTAGGAGTTACCAGAAGCCATTAGCAAAATTTGAAAGGCAGAAACCCCAGGGGTCCTTATGTGAGTTGCAGAAATAAAACAATGATTTATTACTTAACTTAATCATAAAAGATCTGCCTAAGTCCAGGGGCAATTACTTACTTAAAAGCAATAGCACAGAGATAATGGAATTAGAAATTTTGTTAAGAGACATGTTCTGCAGTAAGACATATCCAGGTACAGGTATTTCCAAGCTTTGTGATATTAGGCTCAACACCTTGCTTTGCACTTTGCTCACCTGGAAAACAGTGTTGGGAGATTTAGTTGAGACAATGTACATAGTAAGGTGTTTTGTGATGTGTTCATTTTAAAGGATTCATGATATAAATATTTGTTATTGTTTTTTATTTAGAATTCTCTTCTGATTTCTTTAAAAATGCTTAAAATATAACTTCTTAAAAACAGCATGATTCATTTGATCAATTGGGTCTCAGATTTTTGTTTTCTTTTGTGGAGATAGTAAAACATGTTCTTTGGGTCCACTATGGTGTATGCACCTTGAAAGGGGTCACTTGAGTTTGCCCCATCCCCAGTAGATGTGGAGCCTTAAATATCCAATAGGCCTCTCATGTTAGAAATCTGTTGGCCCCAAGAATGATAGAAACCATTTCAAACATAAACAAAAATTGTTCTTAGAACAATAGTAATTCTGAATATAATACAGGGCTTAATTTTACAATATAAATATATACTTTATTAGAGTTTACTTAATATACAAATCTTAATATTTTGTGTGCAATAAGCTCATCAAGCACAGTTGTATTGGGATTGTAGGGGAACATTGATTCCCCCACCTACCCAAGCTGACCAGTTTAGGCTGTGGACAGTCACTCTCTGAAGCACTGCTGCAAAGAAAAGGCATAGTTTTAATCTGCTATAAAATGATAGCTCAGCAATACCAATTATTTATAAAAAGAAACCACCATATTGCTGGACAATCTGCAAAACTTCATTTGACATGCTAAAATGAAATACACAATTTCTGTTAATCCAATGAGTCCTAAAACTTAACATGAATTGTATACTTTTGTGTTTGTCCATTGGATACACCTAAGAGTAACTATATTGTTCTCCAACAAATGAATCAGAATTTACTTGATCCAACTGACTAATAGTAGGTGGAATCCTGTAGATCTGCCCAGCATGAGGTTCAGAACCTGGTCTACAATCAAATCCACCATCGAAGCTCACATAGGTCAACGCAAATTTGATTGATTTTCCACATTAATAGCATCAGATTTACCAGAAAATCTTGTGTCAATTTCTCCCTACAAGCCTTCAGCAAAAGGACAATCTTACTGTATACTTTGGCTATATTCTACAACTTTATTCTGATCAATAAAGCAATACTACCTTAGATGGTAACATTTTGAGTAGCACTAAGAATGTACAGTTATGAAGATCATATTCAACAAGTACTCACTTCTCCAGTAAGTGGGGTGACTTACTGTCAGTATGTCTCCCCTATTCATATGATGAAGATATTCCAGGAGATCTATTTCTGTTGGGGTCTAATAGGTGCTGTTGAATCTTGGTCACTCAGACACAGGCTAATCGCTGTTCCTCCAGTAATAGAGGGCTAGCTGCATCCGACTCTGGTGTCTCTACTACTGAAAACAGAAAGGGCCAAACTGCCTTTGGCCTCCTCTCTTCCCTCCTCCCTCTCTCTCTCTCTCTCTCTCTCTCTCTCTCTCTCTCTCTCTCTCTCTCTCTCTCTCTGTGTGTGTGTGTGTGTGTCCCCTTCACCTTCATTTAGAGAGAGACTCATTCAGAAAGGACTGTTGAGGTTTTGAGAAAGCTATGACTGAAAACAGAAAAAGAATTTACCCTTAGGGATTTACTAGAGGGAAAGAAATCATTTGTAAAAATGTAGGATGGAGAATCAATAACTTGAAAAATGTTCTTAGAACACAAACATACCGAACACATAAACATATCAAGAGGAAACTTGTGATTAAACTCTGCAATCTGCTGTATCTTTGCTTTCCCCTCACCTTACTCTATGAGGCACTTTTGAGAACAGTTTGACCAACTGATCTAGAATCCCCATTGTTGGGGAAATAGAATTAAAAACAAAATCTTGTAACCCAGAAAAATGTCTCCTTAAATGCAGTAGAGAAACAAACCGTTCTCATTATTGAATAAGCATTAAACTATAATGTGATGTATAACATGGTTAATCTACAAAGAGTTTATAAAGACACTGAAATTTCACACATATAATGACAGAAAGATACATCATGTTATAGACAATTCATGAATGACCATTACTCGTTACTAGTCCTTAAGCAGAAGAATGTCACAGCACCACATGTCATCATCACAGCTCATCTTACATTCAACTGGTAACTAGATAATTCCCTGCTCTACTTAACAGAAGGTTTAAACAACCTTTACTTCTCTAAGGATAGAGACACTTGTACAACATTGAGCAAGGTGCCTGCTGAAGATAGGGTCCCATCTGCTCATAGAATCTAGAAGGAAGAGACTTTATTTCCCTTGATGTTTGCATTTCAAAGATAAGGGTTCTTGAGGAGAAGCATTTGAGCCAAAATGGGACCACCTTATACTTTTAGCCATTCCCCAGTGACCTACTGTGCCAGCTGTGTCTCACCTCTTAAAGGTTCCCAAACCTCCCAAACCTCCCAAATTAGCAGGGGAATAGTTATTCAAACACATGAGCCTGTCAGAGATTTTCATTGCAAAATATTGTAGCTAATTCCCTAGAACTAGTGGAATTTGAAAATAAAATAAATCTATATAACAAAACCCTCTGTTTTCTTAATTGAAATATATGAGTTGGTGGTTTGGAAGAAATGGACTTGCTGAAAATTCCATGATTTCAGGTCAGGTCAGTACTCACAAAATTCAAGAACATTTTCCAACCTCAGATTTAGTCCATGATAAGCCTGCTTAAAATTTTTGGTCCAAATATCGTAAACAAAGGTAAGATCTTTCCTTAGGTCTGAGAACTCAGGCTCTAGGATCATAGAAAAGTCCTTTGAAATGTCACAAAATCTTCATGGAACTAGAACAGAAGGGTCCATAAATGATAAAATCAATTCAGAACCATAGACTAGGCAACCACATGTGTCCTGGAGATCACGTAGCAGACATTCCTGTTAAACCACAGATACCCAGGCTAAACAAGTAAGTGTACAATGCCAACTACTTTTCTTAACACTGCTACCACATATTTAACAAAATGCAACTTCAAGGAAGCTTTGCTTGGTGTCACAGTTCAGATATATGAAATCTACAATGGAAGGGGAGATAGTGTGGTGGTGTAGGAGGGTTCTGTATTTGGGTTACTCTCATTGGTTGAATAAAGGACTGCCTGGCCTATAGGAGAGGACACAGCCCTTAGGTGGGCAGAGTAGACAGAACAGAGTTCGGGGAAGAAAGGAAGTGTGCCAGACGTCATGATGCTCCTGCCAATTTTTTTTTTTTTTTTGGTTTTTGGTTTTTTGGTTTTTCGAGACAGGGTTTCTCTGTGGCTTTGGAGCCTGTCCTGGAACTAGCTCTTGTAGACCAGGCTGGCCTTGAACTCACAGAGATCCGCCTGCCTCTGCCTCCCGAGTGCTGGGATTAAAGGAGATGGATGCAGGTTAGATTTTCTGGTAAGTCACCACCTTGTGGTTACACACAGAGTACTAGGAATGGGTTAGTTTATGATGTGAGGGTTAGCCAAGAAGAGGCTGGTGATGATGGGCCAGGCAGAGTTTAAATGAATATAGTCTATTTGTAATCATTTCGGGCATAACTAGCAGCCGCGGCTGGGATCCAGGCGCTGGGAACAAACAGCTGCACTCCACTCAGGTGCGGCAAGACACAGCTGCCCCCCCCATTTACAACAGTGTGGCAGTAGAGGCACCCTATCCCCTCCGCACAGCAGAAAGTTGAGAAGAATTTAGTGTATGGACTGGTGCCATTCCTCTCAACTAAACCTCTCTGGACACTACCCTATAATTGTACAAGATGAACTTGCAATGCTGAAAAAGCTACCACCAAGTTGCAGAGCGTAGATAAGAAATATGGGTTAATTTAAATTGTCTGAGCTAGTTAGTTACAAGCCTGAGCTATTGGCTGAGCATTTATAATTAATAATAAGTCTCTGTGTGGTTAAAATTCTGCCTACAGACTATGATAGTGAATTTTGAAGTTCATCCATATTTAGGAGATTAAATAAAAGTGAAACAACCCTTGAGAAAGTTTCAAATACAGAATTAAAAAATTAAACATCTAGAAATGTTTGAGGGTGTTGCCCGTCACTGAATTTTATTTTATATATAGAAAGATAAAGAGATCATCTCCTTGCCACAGTGAAGGAAGGTGACCCTCATTAAAAGACATAAAATAAACTTTGTAGACTCACTTCATTCAAAACCATCTATAAAGTTCTTCAACTCTCCTTGAACCATGCTTCATTCTTATTACTTCACTGTGCCCCCAAGGTAAGCTGATAATGGATGATACAATGCTTACAGACTCTAACACCTGATTTGGTGCCAATTATATCCTTTGCCACCCAAAGCATCACTACCTTGTGCTCAGAGAACACAAATCTAGCTGGCTATTAGAAGAACCAGTAAGATTTTATTGAGCAAGAAAGTATAGGAATATTAGAGGGCTCCTTATTTCCAAAACTGATTGACACTGTTGGTTCTCACATCGTCAATGATTCATACTGTGGTTTTCTAACACATTAGTATTTAGAAAACTAAGAGCAACCAGTAACTTTTTTTTTTCTATTCTGGACTATGGTTGAATTTACGTGGTTGGAAAAATACTGGCTTCCTTCCCCATTTCTTCAGCTCTTCAGTGAATCAGTCTGAACTTCTCAAGTTATAAATATATATTTTTTTGTTTTCTCACCCACAAAATAGAAAAGTGTAAGTTTCTCATCCATACTATATTGAGCAATATAGGCTGAAAATAAACAAAATTATTTCTGTGAAGGAATGCATGATTAATATTTATAGCATGAGCTATGCAAGGAGGACCTCGTACAAAAAGTTATTTGCCTGGTTATCCAGTAGCAAATGCTTTGCAGTTGAATATCATTTCTCATTCCAGAAATGAGGGCATATGGCCCCAAACTATTGTCTGTGCCATTTATTAGTTCATAAAGTAAAAATCTGTTCCATACTGTTTATATTTGCATTTTGAATTTTGTGCTTACAAAATAAACCCACTATAAGATTGTTAATATGGTATTTTTTTTGGTTTTGACCTTGTAATTCTGTATGAATTTTGACCCTTTTTGTATTAAAAACATCTTTAATAAATAAGTAGACTTGAAACAATGTTCTACAGACATTGAAAATAATCCTTTAAATTTCCATTTTAATTTAACTTCTGGCCAGCAGTTGTTATAACATGAACTATTTTTGAACACCCAGCAAAATGCAGTCAGAAAATTAAATGATAATCCATATTTGAATGTTAATCTTGAGACTGCATTCTGAAAGCAAACAAGATTCCTAAAACTCAAAGTAAATCCTTCTAAGCTATTTTCGAACCTCCCAAAACACCCTTTTCCCCTTGCTGAGGCCCAAGATCCCCTTCTGAGCTGCCTGTGCAGAATCTAGAGCTCCCTAGCTCCCTGCCCAGTAATAGTCTTCTGGGACCTGACCTACACCAGAGCTAGCCAACACTTCATCTCTTTCCTAGTCTCCTATCCCCATTCAGCCTGCTCCAGGCTGCTAGCTTGTCTTCTCTCTGACCCCCAGGAGAACTTAGAGAATGAGAGAATGAGGCCTTAGGTGTTACGTGGTCCCAGAAATCCCCTTTCTGCAACAAACCTTTCACAACCAATGTTTCTAAAGCAAGTCTCAATAGTCTCAGGAAGAAGTTACCTCCCCGTTACCCAGCAGCAAACCCTTTCAGTTGAACATCTTTGTTCATTCCAGAGAGGCTCACGTAAATTTGCAATTTGCTGAGTTAAAATTAAATAAGATTCTTTATCGTAAATGATTCTAAGCTTTTAATTTGCTAATGTGCATTGTGACTCACTTAGAGGATTATACAGTAATATTCCTTAACTCATTTTCTATCTTCATTTTTTTTTCTGGGGGCATGTTTTAGGACTAATGTTTCCAGAAAATGACTTGTCAAAACTGATTTTAACTTTTCCCTTTTTTCAAAAGCCCAATACCTTCCAGTATTCATCCATTCAGCTGTCAACTTTAAAATTTTTGCTAATATTTTTAAGTCCATTCAATTTTTTGACTCTGAATGAATGTGAAAGGAAAAACACTGTAAGTAGAACTGTACTGACTGGTTTTGCATAGCTACTTGACACAAGCTAGAGTCATCAGAGAGGAAGGAACCTTAGGTGAAGAAATGCCTCCATGAGATCCAGCTGCAAGACATTTTCGCATTTAGTGATCACTGATGGAGGGCCCACTCCATAGTGGGTGGTGTCATCCCTGGGCAGGTGGTCCTGAGTTCTGTAAGAAGGTGGGCTGAAGAAGTCAGGGAAAGCAAGCCAGTAAGCAGCACCTGTCCATTGCCTCTTCATCAGCTCCTGCATTCAGGATCCTGCTCTGTCTGAGTTCCTGTCCTGACGTCCTTCCGTGATGATCAGCAAAGCTGAAGTGTAAGCCAAATAAAACCTGTTCTCCTCAACTTGCTTTTTGGTCATGGTGTTTCATCACAGCAACAGAAACCCCAACTAAGACATAATGTAGAACCTAATAATCATTTGCCATAAACAGAAAGTAACTACAAAATATGTATAATGAAACAATTTTAATTTAAAAATTAAAATGAAAAAGTAAACAGAAAACAAATAATGGAACACAGCGGATAACTGTATTAACATCTGAAAATACATGACTGAGGCTAACTTTTCTTTGAGGAAAAATGGTCACCGTTGTTTGCTTTGAATTACAACTAAAATTCATTAGTTAAGGTGTTCTTTTCCTTAGCTATAAAATTTGACTCATTTGGCTAGTAAACAAAACAAACATTATTTAAGCATTTTCCAAGAAGGGTTGTATACTAAGATCTCCATCTTTCTCTTTGTTGGGTAACATTTTTTTCTGGAGAGTAGCAACAGAAGTCTACTCACCCCAGATAGGGAGCTCAGGATGGCCCAAAGAGTGCATACCACCAAAGTCCAACTGGGTAAACCAATGGTTTTTATTGATGTCACTTACAAGAATATGGGTGAAGGACTAATTATAGGAATGGAAATGACTCAAAATCAGCTGCTTCACCAAAGTCCACCCCAGCATAGGAGGCAGTTCACAGATGTTGGGGACACAGAGCACCTTGACCAGCCTGTAGGCAGCCCAGCAGGCAGAAGGGTATCTTTTCTAGGTGCCTCAGTTGATCTAAGCCTTTTCCAGGCAGCATGGATAATTTCAGCTTCTAGGCAGCTGGTCTGGTTTCAGGGTCCTCTTTGAAGCCTGGTTTACCTGAAAGTCCTTATAGCTTGGCTGGTCTGAGAGTGATTCTCAGCAGTCTTTACTTTTTGATCTTGGCAAGAAAGTGCCTACCGAATCTTGTCCTGTTCAGGGACTTTCTGAAACTGTTTTGAATTATTTACCTTCTGGTTTAAGGAGCTTCTCTGCACAATACTTCTCTCTTTTCCTCTCCTTCTCTACCTTCTTCCTCCTCCTGCTTGCTCCCCATACTGCTCCCAGGTCTTGCAATACAGGCTTGCCTGAGCTTGAAATTTTCTTACCCTGGCCTCTTCAGCTCTGAGATTACAGGCACACACCAGGTGTAGACCTGGTGCTTTTTCTTTGTTTTATTTTGGTAATCCTTTGGTTCTTTAACATTATTTTTTCTTATTTAATGCAAACCTTCAAACAGCAACATGGAAAGATTACTAGAAAAACATGCAAAACACACTGTGTGCCATCCACAAATAGATTAGTCCATATTCTCTAGAACTAATAGGTATATGTGTAGTACACATTCACACACACACACACACACACACACACACACACACACACACACACACACACACACAGTGATGGCTAGTGTTATGGTTGATGGCTAGCTTTATGATTAAAAATTTCTGTGCTTAAGAGAAAAAATGGAGAAAATAATAAAACAGACTTAAATGTTAAGGATTGCTAAGCTTAATTTTTGTAATTGACTGGACTTGCATGACTGTAGCAAACTGCTCTTTTTACTTCTGTAAACAAAATCTTGCTTTGCAAGAGCTGCCTTCTGCTTGTATGAAAACAGAAGAGAACTTTGTGTTACTCACCTTTATAAACCTCTGACTGAGGTGGCTGGGCACCGCATTTAGAAACCCTGAGTATAGGGTGTTATAGGAATTCATTCAGCCAATAGCCTTCTGTGTACTGGCCCATTAGAGCATGGTCTGAGGTACTATTAGCACAGATGAAAAGGTGCTTGTACTTAGCTGGTGGTCTGGATTCTGTTTGCAGCTCTCATGCCCCATAGAGCCGAGGACGTGCAGCAGTTTTCTTATTATGTCAGTTCCCCAATAAAAATTCATCTTTTATCGTGGGCTCTTGTGGACTTCCTTAGTGACATCTACAGGGTACAGACCTGGCATCAGTCTGTGAATAAAATCCTCTTCTTTGACTGGGCAGTGATGCATGCCTTTAATCTCAGCACTTGGGAGACAGAGACAGGAGGATCTCTGTGAGTTAGAGGCCAGCCTGGTCTACAGAACTGGTTCTAGGACAACAAGATCTACACAGAGAAACCCTGTCTCAAACAAACAAACAAAAACAACAAACAAGCCTCTTTGTTGTTAAAATTTATTTATGATGACACTGATTAATCTCTGAACCACCCCTGACCTATAATATTGGGGTGTCATCTGGGATTTGGGCTTTCAGACAGATCCGCCATTTTTTTGTCTGGTCTTGAAACTCTGGAGGCTCTGGACTGGAAGTTGAGAAATCAGGTAGGCCCAGCGTTTGGAGGGAGCTATTAGAAGGTTCTCAGCACCTAGATTATGAGACAAGATGCATAAGAAGTCCTCTGGAGTTATAAGTAAAGGTGTAAGTAAGCACACTTTCATGAGATTCATGGAAAAGCTGGATACAGCATTAGTTCCTCTGTCATAGGGACCACTGTTGGACTGTTGGACATCTGGCCCTTACTGGAAAAGCTTAGATAGAAATCATTTGCTGGGTATATGAATGAAGGTGGCCACCAAATGTTTGTTTTTGTCTGGTCCCCACTGACTGTGAATGTTCTCTTTTTAAGTTATTGTTTGATGGGTTTGTGCTTTCTGATGTGTCCATAAGTGTGTTGCAGGTATGGGAGCTGGGATCCAGACCACGCAGGTGAGGGAGAGAGAACATGACTAGTTCAGTCGCAGTGTGCAAGTGCTCCTCACTGTCAGGGGAGGGGCTTCCTGTAGCTCCATCCTGTAGAGAGCTCTGTCTATAGCCAGGGCTCAGAAATTTCTTATCTCTCAGCCTTCTTTGTTCTCTGTTACTCTGGTCCCTCTCTGTGCCTTTTGGATATGATAATATAAATGCTTTATACTGTCTACTTTAATGAAAAGCTGACTCTGGAGTTGGGTTATGGCTTCCTCTCCTATAGATCCAAGAATACTTGCTTGGTTTTCTCTAAAATCTCTATTTTGTGTCAGCTGATCAGCCTGACTATATGAAGGAGAAAGGAGAGCCAAACAAGACAAAAGAATGGGCTATTCCCAATGGGGACTCTCGCCTCTCATCTCACACTCCTTTTTCTTTTGTTTAGTTCTAAAATTTTTGCTTAAGTATGAATCTTTTTTTGTGAGATTATTATATAAATTTTCTGTACCTCAAGATTTGTAAGTTTATTATATACAGTTAAAGATTTGTAAAATCTGTAACAAGGGTTAGCATGAAATTTGTAGCAAGAGGGTTGATGGTTGGAAATCTATACACAGGGAATCTTAAGTTACTACAATATACATTATGTGTAACTTGGATTCAATCATTATTTAAAAGACATGGATACTTTTGAATTTCAACAATGGGTTTCCAAGGTATTCTGGATTGGGATGGATTTTTTTGTGTGGTGATATTTAAACTGGAATAAGAATAACAGACGAGACAACATAATGAAAGCAAGGTTTATTTAAAAAATTAGGATTAAAAACAACATATGTTTGATGATTAAGGTAGTAAAGCTGCACTTACCTGCACTTATAGGCAATGGAAAATATGAAGAGAAAGCTTTACAGATGGGGAATGTAGGCAGTTCTCTCCTTTACATTTGAAATGTTCTTTTATATAATGCCTGAGCAACCGGAAAAAAACTGAGAAACAACACTGAAAAGACTTTGGTTAAAAATGTATTCCATTGACAGGGACAAGCTTTATTTAACCTTCTGTTTTTGAGGTGAAACCTAAAACAAGCAACTGAAAAATAAGTAAAGTTCTCTTTAAAGCTAGATATACTTAATAGATGGTCCTCAAATCTCTTCAGAGGTTTGCTGAATATGGCAATTAAAGTATTTAATAATAAGGCTTCTCATGATCAACAAAAATGCCAAATCCTAACAGCAGCCCTAAGGTCTCCTCCAAAGAAGGTGACTCCTCCTGGATCATGATAACGCTAGTCAATGGGCAAAAGTGATTCATACCTCACCCACATGTAGGATCCACTGGGACTGTGGAGAAGCAGGACACTGAAGTGTAGTAATGAGTGACTGTGTCCCTGCCGAGGAGTGGGCCATGTTCCCTGTGCCAGGCTCCCGGCTGCTGGGCTAGCTTACATTTGAAATAACCACATGGAAATTGTATTAATTAAATTAATGCCTGGCCCATTAGTTTAAACCTCTTATACATATTAGTTTAACCCATATCTAGTAATCTGTGTATTATCACGTGGTCGTGGCTTACTGGGAAGATTCTAACCAAAGTCCATCTTGGGCTGGAGAAACATGGCATCTGCTACACTTCCCTTCTCCCCAGCCTTCTGTTTTGTCTACTCCACCCACCTAAGGGCTGCCCTATAAAAGGCCAAGGCAGTTTCTTTATTCAACCAATGAAAGCAACAGAAATACAGAAGGACCCTCCTATACCACTGGAGAATTGGCTATCCTCTTTGTCTCACTAAGCTAGAGGTAGTCTTTCAAGTTCCTCACCCAACAGGAAAGTCTCTTGGATCTTTTGGGTTTAGCAGGCAAAGCCTGATGCTGCCCTGTATCACAGTTAAAGAGTTAATGCTGTCCTGTGTGCTGGAAACAGAAGGTACTCTGCTTCCATGGAGAGCCCTGGGTAATGGTTCAGATAGCTGGTAAGTCACTGTCATTTTACTGATACAAAAATCATCCAGCTTATACTTCCTTCTCAAATGTATCCTTCTCAGATCTCTGATGCTGTGATAGCTAACTAATGGCTTTATCAGTTTAGCATCTGTGGCATGTCCAATACATTTCATATGTGGAAATCAGGCCTTGTTTTTTCTAGTTATTAGGTCTCCTGGTGAGAAAGGCAAACTCACAAAACAGCTTTCGATGTAACTTTTTACCATTTCTCCATTTAAAAGAGCTTGCTTTGCAATGACAGCTTTTAGTAATCAATCACTTGTGTCTCATGGCAGATGACTGAATGGAAAAGGTTTGAGGCTTATGTAAGTTGTAAAGATCTGAGAAAACAATTAAAAAATAATAAAATTTAAAGATGATATATGGTGCTGAGACTTCAAAGGTTCAGAATTTTAAAGTTAATCAATGGAGTTCTGATTGGCTATTACACTGGCTCTGATAAAGCACTTGACTACTATCATTACAAGCTCAAATTATAAATTTTTTTGTTTATTTTCCAAGTATAGACTCAAAGGTGCTTCCCATTGTGTCAACAACTACGTACAACCTATATGTATCCAGCCCTCTGCACATAGGAAAGTGTGTTAATGCTTTTAACTCCAAAATCATTTTTGGGGATTCTAAACTTTTTACTGTGATCCAAGGGTGTGGGCTGACTGCTTTTTTCTGCACTATGAATTTCTGCAGCAATTACAAGCCATGGTAATACTAATATATCTAAAACTGTTGCCTCGTTTTGTAAACTTTAAATTCATGCAATCTTCAGGGAGTTGCAGCTTGGATCTGCCTGCCGCAGGTCAAATGGACTCCGGGAAAGCACTCCTGTCAATCAACAGCCTATGCTTTCCTGCCTACTCATTCCTGAGGGAGAAGGTCTAAATGTAAGATTGTCCTTTACATTCATCAACTTACCTTCTGTCCTTAGTTGTTATCTCTCCCAGCAAACTTCCACTTGGCTAACAGATACCACCCAGGAATCAGCTGCAAATTACAAACTGCCTTAAATGACTGTGAGCCCTGAGCTTATTGAAAGCTGATGTAAACCAGCCCAGCCAATGTGATTGCTGCCTGTCTCTTCAGCTGGGAAAACAAACCATAAGCTCCTGATGAATGTCCCCTACTGCTTCAACTGAACCCAAAACTTTTGGCCATTGACTAGCATTTCAGTCTTCATGGGCCCTGACAACAACATCCTAAGGTGAGCAGAGAAGCAGTTACAGAAGAAAAGTATGTCACCCCTTAGCCTCAACAAAAAGTTCGAATGTTAGGTTTTAAGGGAACTGGGACCCTGCTGAAGGGTCCACACCTTGTCATATGACCACCATCACTGCTGTTAAGGTAGGTGGTGTCCACACCTGTATACATTAGTCATAGGTCAAATACATCACGGGAGAAAATGACCTGGCTGCAGAAAAGTGGACCATCACCAAGGACTGTGTACTGACTGGATTTCTGTGTCAACTTGACACAAATAGAGTCATCAGAGGAAGGAACCTCAGTTGAGGAAATGCCTCCATGAGATCCAACTGTAAGACATTTTCTCAATTAGTGATCAGTGAAGGAGGGCCCAGTCCATGGTGGTTGATGTGTTCCCTAGGCTGCTGGACGTGGATTCTATAAGAAGGTGGGTTGAACAAGGCAGGGCAAGGAAGCCAGTCTAGCTCCCTTCCGTGGTCTCTGCATTAGCTCTTGCCTCTGGGATTCTGCTCTGTTTGAGTTTCTGTCCTGACTTTCTTCAGTGATGAATGATCATGCTGATGTATAAGCCAAATAAACTCTTTCCTCCCCAGCTTGCCTTTTTTTGTAGTGTTTTGTCGCAGCAATAGAGATGCTAACTAAGACAACCTGAGGAGATCCACTGAAGTTAAGACTGACACAGATCATAGACTAATAATGCTATTTTATGTATGTTCCCTTTTTCATTGGAGGTATGACTTGTAACATTAGGGGCCTACTCGTTGGGGTTACTGGCCTGCCCGGTACCCCGCAGCCGGCAAGCCCCAAAGAAAATCACAGAGAGTCTACATTAGGTTATTAACTGATTGGCCCATTATCTCAGGCTTCTTACTAGCTCCCATAAGTTATATTAACCCATTGTTCCCATCCATGCCAGGCACATGGCCGGTACCTTTTCTCAGCTAGGACAGGGACACATGCTGCTTCATTGGAGATCTGCACAGGAATGCCAGGGAAGCTTCCTGCTTCCCAGACGTTCTCCTCGCCCAGCCTCTACTTCCTGTCTGGTTAACCCGCCTATCCTTCCTACCTGGCCAATCAGCATTTATTTAAAACATGATTGACAGAATACAGACACATCTCCTGCACCAATGACTAGATCCCCCTTAAAAACAAGTGCCAACTTGTCATGAATGTCACCAGTTCCCAACCACCACTTCATCAAGGGTACATTCCTTCCTTCACCTCCTGATTGAAACTGCTTGTTTAAATGGGCTGATGGGTTGCACCCTTGCTCGTCCATTTGGCAGCTGCATTGATCCCTGAAATTCTGATACCTTGGTATCCCTGTTCCCCTGGAAGTACATTTATAATGGTCTAGTAGGGAGAAAACACATGTATACAAGGACCCCAGTCCTCCCAGCCTCCATGTTCAAGGAAGAACATGCAATTCCCCTGCTCATAGTCTTCATAATAAGCTTAGGGTTAGGACCAGCAGGGGCCACTCTTAATGCCACTGATACCATAATGACTAACACTAACTTCAAAATCTTAAGATGCCAAATAACCCAGATCTGTCTATATTAGAAAAAAACTTACTGCCGAGCTAGAAGGACGGGTGGCTTTGTTAGGTGAGGTGGGTTTACAACACGTGAGAATGCTCCATGTGCCTTCCTTATGCAGAGCAAGGAGGTCACTGTACGACTTGAGGGGGAAAGTTGTTGCTTCTATGTAAATTACTCAGAAATTATTGGGGACAGTTTGCCAAATTCTGAAAACACCTCACAGAGATGGAAAAGGCTCTATTGTCAGCTGTCACGGGTCCATTAGCTGTAGTTTTTCTGTCAGCACAGTGGCTGCACCTGACTCTATTGCTCTTTCAGCCAGTAATTGTGGCCCTGCAGTTACTGACCCACTTCTCAGGAAGTGGCCAGAGGGGACTTCTTTGTCCTACTGGAACCGCCTCCTGTTGCTGCCACCAAATACAGTTTTTAACCGAATCTCTATCATTCTTTTTATCAGGAGTCAGAGGCTGGGGTGAAAACTGTTAGCTCAGAGAGGTGAAGAGCAATCCGTTGACCTTCCCTCTTTGTCATCATCTCAGAAAGGGAGCTCTGCCAAACCAAAAATGACCACCACACTCCAAGTCCCTCCCTATTACTTCCTGTGTGTCTCTCTATGCATATACCAGTATCCTAGACTCCCTTTGGATATCTATGATTGCTTTTTGTCAATGAGTTTCTGGCTTCTCCTCCTGACCTAAGGTTGATTTTATTTAATTGAAGTAAATGCAAGCTCGGGGTTCACAGTGAGATTGAATCTCCCACATTGCCCTCTGCTCTGCTGCTTATGCTTGGCCCTACATTATAAATACTGCAACCTGATAACATCAGCTCATGTTTGGGAACCTGAAAGTGACTAAGACCCAACAAGATCAGGTACCCACCACAGAGTCAAGGATTTGCCTTACAGGGAAGAATGTGATGGCTAACGTTATGTTGACAACTAACTTGTTTTTAAAAGTCTAAAATTTTTGTGCTTAGGAGAAATAAGCAAAAATGGACTTCAAAATGTTAAAAGCTGCTAAGGGTTAATTTTTATAATTGCCTGGATTTGGATGACTGCAATAAACTTCTATTTCTTCTGTTGACAAAAGCTTATTTGCATGAGAGGACCTTCTGTTTGCACCTAAACAGAATGTAACTTTGTGTTCTTGGCTTTTGTAAACCTCTGGCTAAGGCAGCTGGGTGCTGCATTCAGTAATCTTGAGTCCTGGGTATAGACCTGGCTCCAATACATGGATAAAGCCTTCTTTTTTGTTAAAAATTATTCATGGTCTGACCCCAGATTCTCAATGTAATCAATTTATGTGACTGTGAAAGTTGAGAAACCTCACTATATGCTAACTATAAACTAGAAAACCGTGAATTCAAGTGAACTGTTTCCATCTTAATCTAAAGACCTGGGAGCCAATATGAGGCTCAAAGATTGAGAACTTGGTGGACTGAGGGTGGATTGAGGGGCATTGATATAAACCCGAGTTTGAGAGTTCAAAAATCAAGACTGTCAGTACTAGAGATCAGGAAGAGAAATTAATTTCTTTCAGCCATCTGGATGATACATATTCTTATTGGTGAGTGTCAATGTTCTTCACCAAGTCTACTGAATCTAGAAATGTCTTTACAGGCACACTAAGAAATTATATATTATAAACTATATATGTGTGCATCTTCCAGCTTGGTCAAGATGACACACAAAATTAATCATGATAATAGATATTAATATTTTATTCACATTTTCCATTTTTCAACTGAATTGTTTTTATTTAATTCTTTTGACATATATGTTATCGCTGTAGTATTTTACTATAAATAAATAATGTCATGATGCTTCATTCCTAGATATATTTAAGGATATATATATATATATATATATATATATATATATATCCTTAAACCATGTGTTGCACATAGCTACATTTGGCAAATGATAATAGTTTTCAATCTCATCTGATATTTAGCTCATATAAAACCTCTGTTCATTTTTTAAGAAGTTAATGAGTAATATTTAGTTTTTATTTTTAGATGTCAGTTATTTGGTGCTGTCCAGAAAGTGATGAAAACCTCTCCTTATTCATTCTGCAGCCTGCAGCTTAATTAGGGAAAAAGCCAATGATGCTTTCCTATAACTCTTTACAATCTCACTTCATAAGACTAAAACTATTTTCAATGAGCTTTTTGGATAAATTGGTAAATTAAGTATTTTATTTATGATGATTAATAATTTTCTTTTTTTAAAACAATCTTTTCTCATTTTACATACCAATACCAATTCCCCCTCCCTCCTCTCCTCCAGCTTCCTTCACTTTCCAAGAACCTCACCCCCATCCACTCCTTAGAGAAGGTAAGGCTTCCCATGGGAAGTCAACAAAATCTGGCACATCACATTGAGTCAGGACCACGGCTCCCCCCTCTATATTTAGGCTGAGCAAGGTATCACTCCAAAGAAAATGGGCTCCAAAAAGCCAGTACAAAGACTAAGGATAAATCCTGGTCCCACTGCCAGTGGTCCCACAGTCTGCGCCAGTCATACAGTTGTCAGCCATATTCAGAGGGCTTTGTTTGGGCCTGTTCAGGTTCCCCTGCTGTCAGTAAACTCTCACTAGCTCAGCTCAGCTCTTTCTGTGGGTATCATGGTCTTGACCCTTTTGCTCCTACATTGTTTTTCCCTCTCTTTGATTGGACTCTGCGAGCTCAGTCCAGTGCTAGCCTTGGATCTCTGCATCTGCTTCCATCAGTTGCTGGATGAAGTTTCTATGAGGACAACTAAGGTAGTTATTAGTCTGATTACAGGGGAAGGCCTTTTCAGACACCCTCTCCACTATTGCTTAGGGTCTCCGCTGGGGTCATCCTGTGGATTCCTGGGAATTTCCCTGGTGCCAGGTTTCTTGGTAGCCCCACAATCAAGATACCTCTTTTTTTGCTCTCCCTCTCTGTCCTTCCTCCATCTTGGGCATCTCATTCCCTAATGTTCTCCCCCTTTCCTTCTACCCTCTCCTTCCCCTTCTATCCTCCTTTCTACTCTCCCCACCAATTTTTTCAGGAGTTCTTGTCTATTTCCCCTTTCCAGGGTTTTCCATGTATGTCTCTCTTAGGATTGTCTCTTGTTACCTAGCATCTCTGAGGTTGTGGATTAATCTCTGAGGTTGTGGATTATAGACTCAACATTTCCCTAGCATTAGGGAAATGCAAATACAAATGACTCTGAGATACCATCTTACATCAATCAGAATGACTAAGATTAAAAAACACCAATGAAAACTTATGCTGGAAAGGATGCAGAGTAAGGGGAACACTATTCCATTGCTGGTGGGAGTACAAACTTGTATAGACACTTTGAAAATTAGTATGGCAGTTTCTCAGAAAATTGGGAATCAATCTACCTCAAGACTCAGCAATACCATTCTTGGGCATTTACCCAAAGAATGCAGATGTGCACAACAAGAAAATTTGCCCAACTATGTTCATAGCAGCATTATTTGTAATAGCCAGAACCACAACCTAGACTCCCCTCAGTCAAAGAGTGTATAAAGAAAATGGGGTACATTTACACAGTTGAGTACTACTGAGTGGCTGTGGGCTCCAATATCCGCCAGCCTGAGGACGCCATGCAACTTGGTAGCTGAAAGCTAACAATTTAGAAAAACAATAGATAAGGGTTTGGCTCCAGCCTTCCTTTTCACTTGTAGATTGCTCGATGAGAAGTCGCTAACTCCAAAGCTGGTAAAGGAATGCAGATGTGTGTGGGCTGTGAGGAGGTGCCCCGGAAAAGGAATATGAATAGGAAATTCCTCAAGAGTTGGGGGAGCATTCAGAGCATGAATAGCTTGGGAGAGGGACAATAAATGCAAGGTCACGCTGTAAAGGAGGGAGAAGTCTGAAGCGGCCTTTGAACGGTGATGGTGTGAAAGCCTGTTTCTTCCTTGCGCCTCCGGGAACACATTGGGGGAAAAACACCAGTTTCTATGTTGGGGCGACGGTCCCCGACAAGTGGCAAAAAACAATGACATCTTGAAATTTTCAGGCAAATGGATGGCACTGGAAAAAAACATCCTGAGTGAGGTAACACAGAACTAGAAAGACAAATATGGTATGTACTCACTCATAAGTGGATAATATATGTAAAACAAAGGATATGATGAATGTTTTTTAAGTATCAACTAACTGTATTAAAGGACACTGAAATTTAGTAAAGCACCATTTTTTGCTTGTCTTTGGGAGTGTTTACAGAAGACATTGGCATTGACTTTTAAATTAGTAGGCATATCTGTCCTCACCCACTCTGTATAGACAGGCACAATTCAGCTAGCTGAAGGCCCAATTAGAACAAGTGGAAGGCTAAAGATTTATTTTTTCTTTCATTATTGGAACTTGCATACCTTTTCCATATCCTTGACTCAGAATACCATGTTCTCTGGTGGTGTAGGAGAGATCTTCTGTATTTTGCGTGCTTTCATTGGTTAATAAAGAAAACTGCCTTGGCTTTTTGATAGGGTAGCCCTTAGGTGGGCGGAGTAGACAGAACAGAAGGCTGGGGAAGAGAAGGAAGTGTGGCAGATGCCATGATTCTCCGGCCCAAGATGGATGTAGGTTAGAATCTTACAGTAAGCCACCACCTTGTGGTGACACATAAACTTTCAGAAATGGGCTAAATCAAGATGTGAGAGTTAGCTATTAAGAGGCTAGAGATAATGGGCCAGGCAGTAATTTAAATTAATATAATTTTCGTGTGGTTATTTCGCAGCGAGACACAGCCTGCTCCTCCATATTACAACACTCTGGCCTTTGAAGCTCCTTGGGTCTGCCTTTATATGTTACCTTGTTTTTTCCCTTGAAGTGTTTAATATTCTTTCTTTGTCCTGTACATTATTTAGTGGTTTTGTTATTGTGTGTCATGGGGAATTTCTTTTTTGGTATGGTCTATTCTCATTTCTGTATACTTTTTGTACTTCAATGGGAACCTTCTTTCTTTTGGTTAGGGAAATTTTCTTCCATTATTTTGTTGAAAATACTTTCCATTTGAAACTCTTTGGCTGGTTTCATCTTCCTTTATTCTTGTTATTCTAGATTTGGCCTTTAAATAGTGTCCCATATTTCCTAGATGCTTTGTTCCTGAATTTTTTCTTGTTTTAGATTTAACATTTTTTTGATGGAGGTATCCCTTTCTTCTATTTTATTTTCAATGGCTGATGGGGATTCCCCTCTAGATGCTGTGAATACCATTGGTTCATAAAGAAACTGTCTTGGTCTATGATAGGGCAAAAG
>JAQHUG010000487.1:275212-286406 GCA_028555095.1 Dicrostonyx torquatus | reverse complement strand
AATAATGGAAATAGGTCAATTCTTGATGTAAGAGCTAGCTAGCAATATGCTTAAGCTATTGGACAAATAGTATTGTAAATAATACAGTTTCTGTGTGAGACAGAAACCTCTGTCAACAAATACCTGTGATTCTCTCTTCCATCTCTTGTATTTTGTTGTTGAGGCTTCCCTCTGAGGTTCCTGTTTGAGTTCAAAAATTTTTAAATTCCAGTTTTACCTGTTTGGGTTATTTTTATTGATTGAATTTCCACATTCACATCTTGAACTGTTTTATTTCATTCCACTGCTTCCATTTTCATGTACTTTATTAATGGATTTATTCATATTATCTTTAGGGACTTCTAACATACCCATAAAAGTTATTTTGAAGTCCTTGTCTTGTGCTTCGGCTATTTTACATTTCTTAGAGCTTACTGTGGTAGAGTTACTAGGCTTTAGTTGAGGCAAAATCTCCTGGTTGCTATTTATTTGTGTTTTTATGCTAATGTCTAGGCCTCTGAGTTTGGATGGTTGTAATTCTAGGTGCTGACATCTGGTCTTGTCTTTGTTGGGTAGGTTTTCCATTCCTTGGTTTTTGTTGCCCTTTCTGGTTCTTAGGAAAGTGTAGTGGCTGTGTGTTGCCTGGTGGAGAGGGCTTCTGAGTCTCTACCAGATGTGGGTCCTTGGTTCCCAAGTAGAACTTGTTTCTTGGTTTTTAGGAAATGCTACACAGTAATGGAGATGTTGTAGAAGGACAAGAGGAGTGGCCTGAGAGGGTCCGCAGGAGAGAGGAAAGCTAGGAGGTCACAGAGAGAAAATGTAGGTCCCTGCAGATAGTTTGATACAGGGCTGGAAATGAAACTGGAGAATTGGAATTTGGGGAATGGAAGGAGAGTGTAGGTTTCCTACCTGATTTCCTGGCCTTTGCCAGTGCATTTACAGGCAGAATGTGCATCCACTGTTGGCTATTGAGACTGAAGGATGGGGTGAGGAAGGGAGGCTGTAGAAAATGGTCTTTATATTCCATGGTTGGTATTTTCAAAGTTACTTTCATTGAAACCAATTTGAATCTAGGTATTGTATTTAACCTGTACTTCACTCCACTGGCCCCTTTTCTTGAATTTTACACAGCCCAATTATGTTAGGCTCAGGCAGACAGTAGAGCTGCAGACTGCTGTTCTACTAATGGATTTACGTGAAGAGCAATGCAGTCTAGGCAAAATAATATCTGGAGGGTTGAATCTGCAAAAATGCACAGTGGATGGGAAAAGGCAAACCCAGGTGAAGCTAATTTGGCTCATTTAATAATTTGACTGAGGTCCATACAGAGCTGTCTCTCCTGTTTAATGCATAAAATTTCCTGTTTTAATTCACTCAGCTCCTAAGGAGTTACAAACAGTGAGAAAATACAAACCACTGATGGGTTTGCAGAGCCTTTCAGAAGAAAAAAGCTGGATAGTGAAGCATGCTGCAGTTCTAACATAAAGCCTCATGTGGGAGAAATTAAAAGCGGGGGGGGGGCAGGAAAACCAAGTCAGACCATAATATTGTCAGCCTAGCTCCCTGGCTCTTATTTCAATAGCTGTTAAGGAGAGACCTCACCTTTAGAATCATAAAGTAACAGCTCTGGGAAGGAAATAGATTGTATAAGTGGGTCAACTGAGTGAGGAAATAAACAAGTGACCTGTCCTGGGCTCCACAGCCTGTAGAAGGTAACAACGAGGAAGTGGAAGCTCCCACTACCTGGTGTCTAGTTGCTCTTTTTTTTTTTTTAAAAATATTTATTTATTTATTATATTATGTATACAATATTCTGTCTGTATGTCTGCAGGCCAGAAGGGGGCACCAGACCCATTAGAGATGGTTGTGAGCCACCATGTGGTTGCTGGGAATTGAACTCAGGACCTTTGGAAGAGCAGGCAATGCTCATAACCTCTGAGCCATCTCTCCAGCCCTCTAGTTGCTCTTTTTACTGAACGGCACAGTATGGAAACAATAAATCTTTGTCTATAGTTACTTTGTGCTTTGGAACTCGGAATTCTGGGGAGGTATGTGTGAATGCAGTAAAGACTTCTCTCGGAATCCTTGTCTGCACATCCACAGGGAGAGGGAGCTACAAACTTTATCTTTTCACTTGAGCCGTTCAGGGGGAAATGAAAATAATCCGCCACTGAAGGCAAAGAAATGGGTTAAAATTGATTCTTGATATTGACTTAACATATTTAGTCTCTACCCGATTTTTCTCCTTCTTTGTGTAAATGGAGCTGAGAGCCTTAAAAAAATAATTCAAGATCAGCTACTTTAGACTATTTAATCGATTGTGTTAGTTCTGAGCTTGGAAGTTTCACTTTCTGATAGAAAGTTCAAGAATAAATAAATTTACTCTCTAAGCTCCTCTCACTTTTGGCTCTAATTCTATTTCAGTCTTTTATAACAAACAATATCACAGTATAAAGTGAAGAAGGAATGGATTACATTTAGAGCATTCCCCAGTTCTTGAAGATTGATCTTGGGCTCATTTAATATTTAAGCAAATTGCTAATGCCAACTTAGTGGTTATGGTGAAGATGAATGTGGAAAAATGTTTCTCTTTAGGAGCTTGTGACATACAAAATGTTAGAGTATAAAATGAGCAGCTGATTTTTTTTTTATCATAATAGACTATAAAATGGAATAAATCAGTTATAATTAACATTGAGGGAATCAGAAAATTTTGGCAGCTTACAATGGTGTTGGGTCTTGAAAGATGACTAAGACTTTTGTAAGCCTTGAGTCACACATATCTCTTAAAATTGCGGCCTTCATCTTGGTTGATAAACTGTTATGAATGAATAACTATTTTTAGAAACATCTGGAAGTTGTATTGGCTGGTTTTCTGTGTCAACTTAACACAAGATAGAGTCATCAGAGAGGAAGGAGCCTCAGTTGTAGAAATGTCTACATAAGATCAAGTTGTAAAGCAGTTTTTTAATGTTTTCAGTAGGGGAGGGCCCAGCCCAACGTACCATCACTGGGTGGTCCTGGGTTCTATAGGAAAGCAACTGAGCAAGCCAGGGGAAGCAAGCCAGTAAGCAACACCTCTCCATGGCCACAGAATCAGCTCCTGCATCCAGATTCCAGCCCTGCTTGAGTTCTTGTTATGACTTCCTCCAATGTTGTAATATGATGTGGAAGGGTAAGCCAAATAAACCCTTTCCTTCCCAAATTACTCTTGGTCATGGTGTTGTGTCACAGCAGTAGAAACCCTAAGACAAAATTTATAATGCTTTGTGGAAAGTTCTGTTATTCTTTTTCCTTTCCCACTCATCTTATGTGAACTTTATGTGAACAACTCATCAAAGATTTCTTCCTTGTATTTCTAGCTATTTAACTTATATGGAGTATTTTCACAAACTGCATTACCAGAACCCTGTATTTGCATATATCCTCCATGTCTCAATGTGATGTAATCTCCTTGAGGAAGGACAAGGTTTTATGTGTTAGTCTAACTCAACTCAGAGGATAATAGGCAGTAATTTAAGAAGAATTTATTGTATAAATAAGCTAGATGATTGTTAAATCTTCACCTTTTGTCTCTGTATGAAATAATGTAGCAATTTTTGCATGCAAATAAACTAACAGCATTTTTGATGAAGACAAACATTAGAGAATTGTATGCACATATAAAAGAAATCCAAATTAACATCACATTGCAGTACTTCAAAAGGCTCTATTTTTATTTTTTTCAAAAAGTCTAGCTATCTGATTTATAAAAAAGAAAAAGTACATTACAGAGAGTTTCAGGGGTCACGTTTCCTCTTCTCTACTTTGTGCACTGATGGCTAGTTTGGTGGTCTGTGCACTGATGGCTAGTTTGGTGGTCTGTGCACTGATGGCTAGTTTGGTGGTCTTTGAATGTGAGGAGTGAGCTGGAGCAATGCAGCTGTGCTCTAGCTTTCAGAGCTCCATGAATTTGTCCTATGTCCTCTTTCTGATGCCTAACTTTCTTTTCTCCCTTGAAATAGCCTGCATTTAAGGAAGGTGTGCTCTGTGCATCAGCTTAGAATGGATTGTGTCAATCATTTGTGTCATCTTTGGCGGATTCCACATTATTTTGGATGTAAAGAATCAGGTAATCAGACAGATCTTGAAGCTACCATTATCTGCAATGCCTCCCTGGTAAAATCTAGTCCATTTTAGTATCTCTTATTTTTTGGAAATGATTTCAAACTTTTATGAAAACTACTTTTTTAAGGTAGTGCTATGTTACCTTTGTGGAAAATGAGATAAACATAATTATATGTAACTGACCTCACAAAGCTTCCTTTTTTGTTATAGTATGCGTGTAAACTGACTTAACACCTTCATAAACCAGAAAGCTTGGGAAATTAAAAATGGAAAGAGTTTGTGCAGAAGATTGCTTGGGGGCTAAGATAACAGTGTGCCTTTTCATTTCCCACACTGACCCATCAGTTCAAGCTCTTCCTGTTGTCATACAATTACTGAGGTTAATAGCTTGGCTTCAGCATATTTACTAATGAGCCAGAGGGGTATAAAGAATTGAAGGAAGCAGATAATGGCCATATTTTTTGCATCATTCTGAATTGTCTATATACACACACATATACACACAAACACATACACATGCACAGGCACACACACAGAGACATAGACAGACAAACTAAAACATACACACACACACACACAAAATGCACAGACACACACAGAGAGACAGACAGACATACACACAGACACAAACATGCTGTGGGAAATGCTCTTGTACACTTAAAGGTTTATCACTCGTCTTAATAAAACACTGATTGGTCAGTAGTCAGGCAGGAAGAATAGGCAGGGCAACCAGACTAAGAGATTTCTGGGAAGAGGAAAAGCAGAGCCAGTCACCAGCCAGATGCAGAGGAAGCAAGATGAGAATGCCTCACTGATAAAAGATACCAAGCCACATGGCTAACATAGACAAGAATTATGGGTTAATATAATAAGTTGTAGGAGCTAGTTAATAATAAACCTGAGCTAATAGGCTAATCAGTTTATAATTAATATAAGCCTCTGTGTGTTTTGTTGGAACTGAACAGCTGCGGGACCAGCAGGACAGAAACCTCCATTTACACAAGCATGCACAGACACACACACACACAGAGACACAGACAGACAGACAGACACACACACACACACACACACATTGGCTTCTGAGATTCAGGACAACTACATTGGTTCTAAGTAGCTGACAAAATTTGGAGTCTGTGTTGTCCTCTTGATGTTCAAGAAGTATGAGACAGGTGATGTCATTATCACAGGAATGAGAAGGGTTTCCCTAAATCTCCAAAGGCTGCTCAGCTGCTATCAGAACAAAATGCTTTGAGCCCAGGTGATCTCATTAAGCAGACATACATCTTACCACACCTTAAATTTTTTCTTTATTTTTGAGAACTTTGTACAGCAATGTGTGTGATCACTTATGAACATTACTCCCCACTTCCCTCTTCAACTTCTCTCCATTCCCTGCAACATGGGCCTTCCCATTTTCTCTTTCTTTTCTTCCCTTCCTTTGCCACCACCTCCTCTTTCCTCCTCTTCTTCCCTTGTCTAACCCACTAAGTCCAGTTAGTGCTGCCCATATGTGCATGGGTTTGGGCCCTCTTCTGGAGCATGGGAAACTTACTCAAGACCACATCCTCTGAAAAAGAATCACTGGACCTCCACAACAACTATTCATTACCGATATCTCCTCAGTAGGACTGGGATCTGGACATCATCTACCCCACCTAGGTTGGAGTGTTGGCTGGCTTGATTTTGCATGGGTTTTGTGTAAGTAACCACAGTCTCTGTCACTTCTAGACAACAGCACTTCACAGCACTATTCCCCATCTACTGGCTCTGACATTCTTTCTGCAATATCTTCCATGATATTTTATATATTATTAGATTTCTACCTCCAATTTTACACAAGGTTTTGAGACTCTTTCCAACCCTTTCTCATAATACTGGTTTAGGCTTCAGAATTCACCCAAATTGGTGCTTGAATATTTAGCAAATAGAACTGGTATAACTGAAGATAAATATTTCCCAAATAATGAATGAACAGGGTACTATAATGTAAGTATATACTTCTTTTTAAAGTTATTTATTTATTTTTATTTATGTGTATAACTGTTTTGCTTTCATGAATGTATGCCACATGCATATGCCTCCTGACATAGAAGAAGGTATCAGATCCCTTGGAACTGGTCTTACAAATGGTTATGAGATGCTATATGGTGCTGAAAACCAAATCTGGTTCCTTTGTAAGAGAATTCAGTGCTTTTAATTGCTGGCCAATCTCTTTGGTCCAGTAGTTCTCTTCTTATTAAAACTCCAGTGACATTTTCATTAGTCCTCAGCTGGACTCATGGTTGTATATATGGACTCAGAGAATATTGTCTCCTAATCAGGTGATGTCTAAAAGAGGAAGCCTATTAAATCTGAATGTTAGCAAGGCATTTCTCACACACTATAGTGAACTGTAAAATTGTTTATTAAATTTCCTCAGTCCACAGCCACTAGAACTAGTAGGCTGTGATTATAAGATGATTTACTTGCTATTTTTGCCTTTTTCTCAATAGTGCTGGTTGCAGAATTTAAACTATGTATTCCCATGAATTCAAGCTTTCGATGCCAATTGGTGATAACAGGATACTGTCTCAATAAAAACAGCAGTGAAATCAACTTAAATACCAAGTTATTATGCTAGAATTAATGCCATTCTATACTTTGTCAAGGGAAACTAACAAGCATTTTGTTCCATGGTGCATTTTAATTTATTATTGTGCATTGGTGTCAAAGTCTAATAATACTATTCAATTATGAGATCTTAGAGTATTGCATAAGATAGTTAGAAAAAATTAATACTCCTTGATTGGTTACATGTAGTAGTTATAAAAGTAATAAAATTTGCTCATGAGATTTCAGGAGGATAATATATCAAATAGTATAATATAATTTATTAGATATTTTTAGCGTTAGATCAGATACAGATATGCTTAATGCATAGCTAACATAAAATGAGCAATTGCAAATTAGTCTGAGATTCTTGGAAGTTATCTTCACACTAGTTTCTTTGGCATGGTTCCATTTTATAAATAAATACATCCCATTGCACTTATTTACATTTGGCTGCAGGCTAGTAGGGAAAACTTATTTAACAAATATCAGGCTAAACTTTGCCTGATTATTTGGCAGGGAATGTCTCACAGTAGCTCTGAGCAATAAACATGAACTTCAGCGAGACCAAACATATGAGAAATGCCATCCACAATCCTCCAGTTTTCAGTTGGCTCATTTAGGTCCTAAAGATCATGGAATAGAGGGGAAATTTGGTGACTCTGTCCATCTTCTTTTCTCCACCCCCTTCACACTGAAAATGTGAGTCAAGTGAGTTAAATTTTATAACTCAGTTTGCCCTTTAAAACAAAACATGCTCATCACCTATGCTGTGTACCTTGGGAGGCTTTTGCAAACAACTTTCATTGAAAACGGAGCAACACTTTTCATGAAGGAACAATAAATGTTCTGCAAAAGACTCAGATCTGTGTCTCATCTCTCTCTCTCTCTTTTTTTTTCCAAGTTAGAATTAGGTCCAGGACTCAACAACTTGGAAGGCAGGGGATGGCCATTCTCCATGAGTTCAAGGCCAATCTGGACTACACATACACACAGCATCCATGCACCCCCCCCCACCTTCAGTTATAAAACAAACATTATTAAACATTCTGAAAGGTGAGTGGCCACAGAGACAATGATGATCTATTTTACTAATCTTTTAGATTTCAGTTTCAAAGCTGTCATTTAAGTATGGACTCCTCCTGCTTTTTTTTTTTTTTTTTGGGTCTGCTATTTCCAGAAATGCAATGGCTCTTGTCTATATTTAATCTAAAATTACACTGTATTCCCTATATGGTCTATTTTCAAAACTTGGGGTTTCATTAATTAAGGCATTAATAGAATGGTACATGCTCAGGAACAATAAAGAAATTAAAACTCTCCAGACTGTAAGTGTTCTCTCGTGATTATGGAGAGGGAGACAGATAGAAAAGCCAAGTTTAGGCTTTTAGTTTCTTTCCCAATACTCCAATCTGATGTCTAGGCCTTGTGGCAGCACCTTTTAAAATATGTCTTTTGACTGATATTTCTGTCCCGCCTGGTCCTACAGTTGTTAAGTCCCAAAGAAATCTCACAGAAGTCTACATTAATTATAAACTAATTGGCCAGTATCTCAGGTTTCTTATTAAGTCTTACAATTAATATTAGCCCATAATTCTAGTCTGTGTTAGCCACGTGGCTTGGAACCTTTTTTAGTGGGACCGTCACATCTTGCTTGCTCTGTGTCTGGCTCCCTCCTCTGTCTGGATGACTACTATTGACTGAAACTTCCCTCTTCCCAGAATTCTCGTTGCCCCGCCTTTACTTCTTGCCTGGTTACTGGCCAGTCAGCATTTATTTAAAATACAAGTGACAGGGTACAGACCATTGTCTCACAGTATATGTCAGTGTTGAAAATTGAAATATGGGAGCTATTATCCACATGCTAAGAGCCTCACCAATTTAATCCAAAGCAATCGAAGATGGGTTTCTTTAAGAGGACTCTCACACTGCTGTCTCAGTATTTGTGGACATTTAAGGTCCTGTAGTAAAAGAAATGAAAGGTTGTTACAATATTTCATTGGCTGAATTTTCTACTATGCAGGGGCATAGGGTAAACCCCACATCCAGACCATCATATTATACTGTTCTCATTACCCCTTTCAATACCAACGTCTGTATTCTGTAATTCTGAGCATGGGAATCTACATGCTCAACATAGATGAAGGGAGTTCAGATACCATCTTAGACAGACATCTTGGAACATCCTTGGGTTCTTCTTCGATTTGTGAGTCCATCAACAGATTCAATAAATCAGCATAGCTGGTTTTAATCAGAAAACTGACATTAAAGTTAACTTAAAAGTTTAATTTAGAGCCACAGGAAAAACATTGCAGAAACTGCCTTATGAACTTTTACCGGAGAGCAGGGGAAAAGGAAGATTTGAAAATGCTTGTCTATCACGTGTAGTGGGCTCTGTCAGAGCGCTGTAGGATTTTAGTATTATTCCATAAAAACAATTCCCATTCCTTTCGAGAATTTTCAGTTTACTGGTGCCACTGGCCAGTTTCTCATCTCCCCTATTCAGTTTACTTTCAGAGACTTCTGCTGCATTTTTCATAGCCAGTGGAAGATTATGCTATCCATAAAGTAGCAATAAAATGTTCTGCAGAAGACTTAGATATGTTTCTCATTTCCTTTCCTAACAATTCAGAATTCTCTTTGACCCAGGACTTAAAATTTTATGCTAATTTTTAGCAGCATAAAGGAAAAAGATCAGTTTCATTGTCTTTCCGTATTTCTCACTTAATTAGCCTTTTTGATCTTGATGACTAGATGAGTTCTTTTTATATAATTTATTAACTTGATCATTTTATCTCCCACTTCCCCATTTTTCCTAAGGGGAAAAAAGACAGAGAGCATGCCAGATACCAAGAAGTTGTTCGCACAGATCAGAAAGTGTTTTAACATGATACTTAACAAGCCTAGGGGTTCTGATTTCAGAATTTTGTACACACTATCTGGCATTGGATGGAATGAGCTGCATTCTCCCAGGCCAAAAAAAACAGTTTAAGTTGATATGGATGGAGAGTTGCAGAAAAATTTGTGTTCTTATTTCTGTCATACCTGACCATTGAAGATTATTGATAAAGGACTAAAATCCAAGATATTACTCCATAGTATACTTTAAGTTTGTTCTGTGTCATAAAAAGGCACACAATATAAACATGGATTATGTCTTAGTTAGGGTTCCCATGCTGTGATGAAACACCACAACCAAAAAGGAAGTTGTGGGAAAAAGGTTTATTGGGTTTACACTTACACCCTGCTATTCATCATTAAAAGAATTAAGAACAGAAACTTGGAGGCAGGAGCTGATGCATAGGCCATGGAGGAGTGCTGGTTACTGACTTGCTCCCCATAGTTTGCTTAGCCTGCTTTTTTTTTTTTTTTATAAACCCAGGACCTTTAGCCCAAAAATGACACCAAACTCAATGGGCTTGGTCTTCTCTCAGCCATCACTAACTAAGATAACTAAGATACTGCCCACTGTATCTTATGGAGGTATTTTCTTAAGGGAGGTTCCCTCCTCTCAGATGACTTAGCATGATTTCAGTTGACATAAAACTATCCAGAACAGATTCTCACAAGTTAATGGTATGCCCTTTCTTTAATAAAATAGGTATATTTTGAAACCTCACATAGTGGGAGATATAGTTATATGACAAAAGTTTTAATTAAATAATTATGCACACCATTTAGCTCCAAAATAATTCTGGTTAGTTCTAATGGTCTTTAATTGAGTGTTTTTTTAAAACTTTGTTTTTTTTTTCTCTACTAAAAATAAGTATGCTTTTCTGGTTGCCTCTTCTTTGACATTTTATACCTTTGCCGAGGCTTCTACATACTGCACTGGGGCACCTCCCCATCCTGGATCCTTATTTATGGATGAATATCATAGTAAAGAAAAGCTTCAGTGGGTGTTTGGTCCTGTCCTGGAGAAGGCTGCAGATCACCTGTTCTGAATGCAAAACTAGTACTGTGATTGCTGTACCAGGATCTCTGCTGGCCAAAGAATTTCTCCTCAGTGTTATCCCATCCCAGGCTCCCTTGGTTCCCTTGGCTTCTCATTTCTTTCAGTTGCATATATGTTCTAAACTCTTCTCTGTTTTAGAACTTTATATACTAGTCCCTTCTTTGTGTCTTTCTCCTTTAGCTTAAATGTGTCTTCCAAAGAGAGACCTTCAATAAGCTAACAAAGTACATTACTCTTCTACCCTTTATGATTAACGCTTCTTCCTCTAGCACCACTCTTTAGACTCTGCCAGGATGGCGTTCAGTGTTGTTAACTTTTGCCTGTTGTAATGGAATGTAAACTTTATGAGACTATTTGTTTTTGGACTGTTCATCTTAGCATCTTTATGTTATAACTCTAATTCTGACACGCAGTGAATATTTGTCAAATGTAGGGTGAGTAACAGACAACACTTTTTATAGCAAATTATATATAATAATTCATCATCACTTATGCTCCAGCAATGCTTAAGCATGCATGGACAGCCTGTTTATGGCGGTTCTCCAGCTGTTCCTATTCTGCATA
>JAQHUG010000487.1:232413-243264 GCA_028555095.1 Dicrostonyx torquatus | reverse complement strand
AAAAAACACATGATCATTTTATTAGAGGTGGAAAAGGTATTTGACAAAATTCAACACCCCTTTATTATAAAGGTCTTAGAGAGAATAAGGATACAAAGATCGTATCTTAATATAATAAAAGCAATATACAGCAAGCCAACAGCTAACATCAAATTAAATGGAGAGAAATTCAAAGCGATTCCACTAAAATCAGGAATGAGACAAGGCTGTCCACTCTCTCCATATCTCTTTGATATAGTGCTTGAAGTTCTAGCAATAGATATAAGACAACATAGGAGATCAAGGGGATCCGAATTGGAAAGGAAGAAGTCAAACTTTCATTATTTGCAGATGATATTATAGTGTACATAAGCGATCCCAAAAACTCCACCAAGGAACTTCTACAGCTGATAAACACCCTCAGTGAAGTGGCAGGATACAAGATCAACTCTAAAAAATCAGTAGCCCTCCTATACACAAAGGATAAAGAAACAGAGAGGGAAATCAGAGAAAGATCACCTTTTATGATAGCTATTTGACAAGAACTTTAAGTCTTTGAATAAAGAAATCAAAGAGGATACCAGAAAATGGAAGAATCTCCCATGTTCCTGGATTGGTAGGATCAATATAGTAAAAATGGCAATTCTACCAAAGACAATCTATAGATTCAATGCAATCCCCATCAAAATCCCAAAAAATTCTTCATAGACCTTGTGAGAATAATAACTAACTTTATATGGAAAAACGAAAATCCCAGGATATCCAAAACAATCCTATACAGCAAAGGAACTTCCTGAGGCATTACCATCCCTGACTTCAAACTCTATTACAGAGTAACAGTAATGAAAAGAGCTTGGTATTGGCATAAAAGCAGAGATGTTGACCAATGGAATTGAATCGAAGGTGCAGATATTAGTTCACAAACCTATGAACACCTAATATTTGATAAAGAAGCTAAAAGTATACGATGGAAGAATGAAAGCATCCTTAACAAATGGTGCTGGCATACTTGGATGTCAACCAACTTGTAGGAGAATGAAAATTGATCCTTATCTATCACCATGCACAAAACTTAAGTCCAAATGAATTAAAGACCTCAATATAAATCCGACCACACTGAACCTCATAGAAGAGAAAGTGGGAAGTAGCCTGCAATACGTGGGCACAGGAGACCACTTCCTATGTATAACCCCAGTGGCACAGACAATAAGAGCAACAATAAATAAATGGAACCACTTGAAACTGAGAAGTTTCAAGCAAAGGACACAGTCAATAAGACAAAAAGGCATCCTACTGAATGGGCAAAGATCTTCACTAACCCTACATCAGACAAAGGCCTGATCTCCAGGATATAAAAAGAACTCAAGAAACTAGACATAAAAGTTCTAAATTACCCAATTAAAAATTGAGTAATGATCTGAACAGAGAATTCTCAACAAAAGAAGTTCAAATGGCCAAAAGATACTTAAGGTCATGTTCAACTTCTTTAGCCATCAGGGAAATGCAAATCAAAACGACTTTGAGATACCATCTTCCACCTGTCAGAATGGCTAAAATCAAAAACACCAATAATAACCTATGCTGGAGAGGATGTGGAGTAAGGGGAACACTCCTCCATTGCTGGTGGGAATGCAAACTTGTGCAACCACTTTGGAAATCAGTGTGGCGGTTTCTCAGGAAACTGGGAATCAACCTACCTCAGGATCCAGCAATACCACCCTTGGGAATATACCCAAGAGATGACCAACCATACTACAAAAGCATTTCTGCAACTATGTTCATAGCAGCATTATTTGTAATAGCCAGAACCTGGAAACAACCTAGGTGCCCCTCAATGGAAGAATAGATCCAGAAAGTGTGGAATATATACACATTAGAATACTACTCAGCGGTGGAAAAACAATGACATCTTGAATTTTGCATGCAAATGGATGGAAATAGAAAACTCTATCCTTAGTGAGATATCCCAAACCCAAAAAGATGAGTATGGTATGTACTCACTCATTAGTGGACCCTAGCCATAAACAAAGGACATTAAGCTTATAGCTCTCAAGCCTATAGAAGCCAAATAGCAAGGTTAACCCAAAGAAAAACATATATAGATTCTCATGGAAATTGGAAGCAAACAAGATTTCCAAGCAAAGTTGGAAGTATGGGAGTGGGCATGGGGGTGCAGGTAGTGCTGGGGATGGGGGTGCTCAAAAAAGAGGGGGGAGCGAGAAGAGAAGAACTGGGGAGAGCTAGGGGGAGTGGGAGGGTGGAGATAGAGGAAGGTTAGATATTGGAGAAAGGGATAAGATGTCTACATTAAGGGAGTCATTTTAGGATTGGCAAGAGACTTGTCTCTAGAGGGGATTCCACCTGTTCCCAGGGATGTTCCCACCTAGGTATGTGGGCAGCAAAGGAGAGAAAGCCTGAACTGGCCTTGCCCCATAGTTACTTTGATGAATATCTTGATCATCACCATAGAAATTTCACCTGATGGATGGAGATAGAGTCAGAAACCCACATCCACATCAGAACAAAGGACTGAGCTCCCAAGGTGTAGTTGAAGAGCAGAAGGTGGGAGAAGATGATCAAGGAAGTCAGGACCACGAGGGACTGGCCCATCAGCTGAGACAGTGTGCCTGATCTATTGGGAGCTCATCAAATCCAGCTGGACTAGGACTGAATGAGCATATGACCAAACCAGAATCTCCGAATGTGGCTGCCAATGGGGACAGACTGAGAAACCAATGATAATGGCACGGGGACCTATTTCTTCTGCATGTATTGGCTTTTTGGGAACCTACTCTATATGCATGCATACCTTCTTAGGCCGGGATGGAGGGTGGAGGGCCTTGGGCTTCCCAAAGGGCAGGGTATCCTGCTCCCTCTTTAGGAAGCAGAGGGAGGGAGTAGGGGTAGTGGGGGAGCAGGAGGGCCGGGACAAGGGGAGTAATTGTAAATTTCTCTTTTAACAATAAAAAATTTTTTAAAAAACATGTTACGACTATTAAGTCCATAATCATTTTTCTGAAAACATCCCAAAGGTTCCTGCTAGGGGCATGCCTGAGTTTCCGAGAGAGGCAGTCCCAGGGGTCATGGATGGGTAGAGTAGCTCAGGGACGCATGAAGTAAAAGGTCATAGAATCACAGTGAGAGTGTGTATACATCTGCGTGCAGAAAGAGTTAAGAAGGAGTATTGGTTTCTAAGGTTGAGAATCTGATAAAATAAGCATAACAAAATTTACTACCCCAGCAATTTTAAGCATTCATTCACAGAATTTTTAAAAAATTGTTATAACCTTCTGTTTCTAGAACCTTTTTCATCATTCTGCACAGAGAACCTTTACTATAACAACTTGTTTTTTTCTCTTTCCCTCAGATCTTGGTACATTTTACTTTCTGTCTCCAAGAAGTTTCCTCTTCTAGGAACCTCATAAGACTAGAATCATGCAGTGTTTGTCCTTTGGTGTCTGGCTTATTCCACGTAGCACAATTTTCCCAAGGAACATTCATAATGAAAGGGGTGTCAGCGTGCTGTTCATTTTGTATGGCTGAATAATGTCAACTGCAAGTGTATGCGGAGTTTAGTTCGGGCATTCATTTGTTCATGGCCATTTTAGTTGTTTTCTTTTTGTTACTAAATATTTGTGGATGTGTAAGTGTTGTAAATCCTTGCTTTCAATTTCCTTTGGTCATATACTCAGGAGTTAAATTTCTGGGTCATATTTAAATCTACGCTTAACCTTTTAGTGATCACAAAACTGTATAGTATTTGTGCTATTTTGCATTTCTAAAAGAAGTGTATAGATTTCTATTTTCTTTGTTTTCATTAATTTTTGATGTTTTCTGCTTGACAAAATAGAGCCATCCTAATTATAGCACATAGTATCTCCTACCCATGCTGCTGTAGTTTTGCTAGAGGGAAGCAAAGCATGGGGAATGCCACTCTTTATGCAAATGTGGTTACAGACTATATTTGAGAAGCTGAAAATTCTGTTTCACAGTTCTGATGCACAGTAGGGACAAGTTACTCACATTCAGCTTAACCATTTTCTTTTCTTCTTCTTCTTTTAATCAGCATGCTCAGAATACTCAGATTAAATAAATCGCCTAGGAAGTATTGCCTGCACTGTCTTGGTTATTTGGGACACATGTAAAATGGTGAACCTTGTTCCTTGTGTACTTAATCAATTTTAGAAAATGCAATGGGCTGCATCCTATCTTAAAGAAGGTAAATATTTTAGCTCCTGCTTGAAATCTGCCACTTAAAAGGCATTCCTTTCAAAATATTGGCTGATTCATTTCTCAACCAGATAGAAGTCTGAATTTCTGAACCTAGTATTTCAGATGAGGAGAAAGGAGAGCTGAGTTTTTGCTATTATATAGGCCAAATTTATGTACAAATCTATCCAAGACAATGGAAAACTACTTGCCATTATTTTACTGATCTTTCATTAGCTTTGTGTTTGTGTGCAAAAGATTCTATAAGTTATTTGAAAATACCTTACTTTATCTTATGCCTTGCATAAGTTTTCATGGCTACATTAACTTGAATTCTAACATTTCTTACGATGCAGAGTGACTAGAGGTACCCTTTCTGAAAGAGCCAAATTTTTTCATTGAGATAAAGCCTGGCTGTGTCCTGATTCCCCTTCATTTTAATTAGTTTCTTATCATTTCATAACACATTGGGTTAGGTGTTCTTCTATATAAAGTTGATATGTTTTCAATCTAAATGATCTCAGAGAAATCTCAGAAGACAATTTGACATGTCATGTGATTATTACAGAAGGGAAAGATTACAGATCAAGTACAACCCAACTGTTCTCGCTAGTCTTATGTCAACTTGACACACAAACTAGAGTCATCTAAAAGGAGGGAAACTTAACTGAGCAAATATCTCCATAAGATCCAGCTGTATGGCATTTTCTTAATTGGTTATTGATGGGAGAGGGTGCAGCCCATTGTGGGTGGTGCCATAGCTCGGCTGGTGGTCCTGTGTTTTATAAGAAAGCAAGTTGAATGAGCCATGTGGAGCAAGCCAGTAAGCAGCACTCCTCAATGGCCTCTGCATCATTTCTTGCCCTCATGTTCCTACTTCCTTTGGCGATGAACACCAATGCGGAAGTGTAAGCCAAATAAGCCATTTCTTTCTCAACTTGCTTTTTGGTCATGGCATTTCATTGCAGCAATTGAAACTCTAAGACACCAATGAAATAACTTTGTAGAGTTTAACTTTCTTTAAATTAGTTTTATTTAATAATTTTACATAGCAAGTCACCTCCTTTGTGGTCTTGATTTTTTTTTATGAAAGGAGTGAGAGGAAATAACATAACCTGAAAATTAGGTTTTCTATGAATGGCGTTTTAAAATGGTGGTGTAAACATTTTGATTCAATTGGCTGTCAAACATTCATGGTTAAGACAATCTTGACAATGCTATTTGGCTCCTGGAATATGAATTCTTTTTACTATGTAAAGGGAAAATATGAGTAATTGCAGGAATATCTCTATGTACTGCCTGAATCTCTCTTTAGAACAGCAGTGAGAGATATATCCATGTCAGGCTTCTCATACGTCATCAGGTGGCCCCAACTGCTCTTCAGTGTCACCTGATGGTTATGATACACAGCTTCATATTTATGTGGCAAGAGGAGGGTGTCCAGTCAAAAGGATAGACAAGACACACATGTGTCTACTGTACTTTACAAAATAAGGATTTAAAACAACTGTGTCGGAGTAGATGGTGACTACAAAGACTGGCTCTGCCTTTGGAGATGCAATTCTTTTCCATACTCATAAGGAATCTGTTGCTCCATTCGCAACCATTGGCAATAATTTTAGTATTATTGTCAACTACAAAATGAGAAAATAAAGTTCTGTAAATCATCTGTCAAGATTAACTAAACTATATATATTTTTTTTAGTCACAACAGTTTCTACACATATTTTAACATTGGGGACTGGGAAAGTTGTTCCAGTCATAAATTGATGGGCACTGTTTCTGAAGACTGTGCAGGAACTTCCCGTTTCCTCGGGAATTTGTGTGCACAGGTTAGGAGTCATGAGTTAGTCCCAGTGTAAACACCAGATGAAATACAAACTGAGTCATGGAGGTGCCAAGGGCCTAGCTCATTAGAAGCTGATGCCTGGCCCACATGGGACCTGTGGCTTCTCAGTGAAAAGTTTTGATTAACTTCATGACAAGCAGTTTGATTTTATTGTTGAGAAGCAGAATTATATGGTGAACTAGAAATGACACTTCCTGTTGAAAAACTAGAGGGCAGCTGTGTCACTTTCCCAGGGCACACAAAGAGTACTTGGCAGAATGTGTTTTCTATCAGTCTCTTGCCTGTTTGATTTTACTTCCTTACTGTTGAGTTCCCTTTCTTCGTTCTAAGGTACTTGGTTACCTTTCATGTGTTTTTGAAAGGTAATTTGTAAGTTTTATTGGTCAAATAACTAGATATCAATAAACAAAGCCAAGTGCCCAATGCTAACAGCAAGACAAATTGACAAAGTCAAAGGTACCAATTTCAGGATTTTTAAAAATAAGACCTATAACCATTTAAATCTTGTACTGTGCTTTCTCTGATCTTACAACCTTCTATTTTATTTACAAAGTTGAAGAGAAGTATGATTTAGCTAGAAAAATCACAGGAATGACAGGGGTTTGGGGTTTCTTTCACCTTTACTATTAACTAGCCACAGTTTTTGGTTCAGACTTTCACACACATTCATTTTCTTACTTTAATTATAAATGGTTGATCACTTCAGAAAAAAAAAGTAAAATAGCATGTCTCTTTACAAAGAGTAATCCTTCTTTGAGGAAGTAAAGTGTGAAGCTCCATGTATAATACAGGAGCTGTGATGATGAAATGCCTCTGTCTCCCACGCATGAACACATCTCAACCTCAATGCCTGATGCCGTCTGAGGAAAGTGACTCATATTTGTTCACAGGCATGTATACACGCATTCACGCATACATATGCATGCATGTGCGTGCATGCACACACATTTCTTTATTCTTGCATTTTGCATTTTGTTTATTGTGTGTGTGTGTCACTGTGTGCAGTAGGAAGAAATCAGGAAGATCTGCCAGAGTCAGTTCTTTCCTTTGGCCATGTGTGTCTCAGGGAATCAGGTCATCAGTCTTGGCAGCAAGTGCTCACCTGCTTAGATATCTAATTGGCCCCTTTTTCTCTTTTTGAAAAGCTTTTTAACCCTTGGGTGCTTGTCGGTGACTGCGAAGGTCCTTGGTTACACTGACAGTCTGGAAATAGCTGCATAGTTTAGCGCTGTTCACTTCTTTGAGACTGGGCGAGCGTAAAGAATGAAATGACAGTCAAAGTTGTAAGCTGAAGAGGAGCACAGACACTAATGAGAAACCTTTTAAGAATTCACAGGCAGCCTCCTGCACCAGGCATATCTCTAGGTAGCTGGGGAGCAGCAATAGCTAAGAGAATGACCTGATAGACAGTCCTGGGGAAGGGCCTGCCCTTTCTGGGTTCTGATTTGAGCTGCCTGTGACTATAACTAGCAAAACTTCCAAACAGTGACAGTGGTAATAAATAGCTCCCTTTCCCCCAGCTTCCCTTTCTTTCTTCCTAGACCCCTAGGCATTTAGCCTACTTTCAGCTCCTTTGACAGCATCCTCATTATATTCTACCTATCGTTCAAGTGCAGTTCAAATGCCATTTCCTCCTGGAAGCCCTCTGCTTTTCAGCTGGAGTCCTCTGTGCTCTGTCTACACTTTGTGTGGGCGTCACCTAGCAGGTTGCCTTCTACCAGGAGCTACACTTACTCTGTATTTGGTCTGGTTTTCCTGAAGGAACCCAAGCTGTTTGAGAGGGACTGCTTCTTTTCTGTTTTATACCTATCAGTGCCCACCGCCCAGTGCTCAGGAAACGAATGATCACACCTATAGTTTCTTTTCTTTAGGTGGAAACAGGCTCAACTGTGGCTATTCCATCTACCAGCTCTGAGTCTTGGCACGAACTGCACAGCTCTTTGAGCTATCCTGTTTTGTTATTAGTTTAGTTCATTTGTTTTTCCGCTTTCCATTTTCTTAAGGATTATGCATCGTTCTCAGCATAATTAAAGTTAGTGCCAGTGAGCACTTAGTGAATGCTTGTGACCTTATGCTGAATTACATGTGTACATGTCATCACATCCCTGTCTTTATTGTACAGTAATGAATTCTGGCATGCTAATGCCCAAAAAGGCTTTGCAGGCAGCGGCTTTGTGATGGACTGACAAAAGCTGGAAACCAGCAATCAGCATTGTAGATTCAGAGGGATGTGGAGATGAGGTGGCCGAGGCTGGAAGGCAGCAACTGAGAGCTAAATATGAAGAGAATGCTCCAGATAAACAGATGTCAGTGTGAGGAGCAGATGTGCCGGCTATCTCAGATTGACAGGTTTGTTTCAGAGAGAGAGAAGAAGGAGAATGAGGAGGAGTGGGAGGAGGAGGAGACAACAATGGAAAAGGGAAATATTCTTGTGGCACCTTCTAGGCTTTGTGGTGTAGAAAAGATTAGGCAGTGCCTATATGTAGATAGCTGACCTGGGAGCTGAACAATCTGGAGGTTCAGGGATATGCTTGAGATGGGATTCTCACCAAGGCTTATTGGAAAGGGCCATATTTACATTAAGCTTAGGAGGGGCTGGGTCTTATATTCTCAAGGCAACAAATTCATTTGTTAAAAAAATTCAAGTGCAGGTTGGTGAGTGACCTGAAGATTGGTAATACTCCCTATTTTTAAAAATTCCTCACAATGCAAATGTAAAAACAGATTTTCACTTCAAAGAGTTTATTCTGTATTTAAAGGTGAGTGACCATGGCTCAGACACACAGAATAAACTTATCCCAAATATTATGTTGTAACACAAACAGTTTTGTGAGATTTTAAAAATAGCAACAGAGCAAAGAAAGGGAAAATGCAGGGCGCTTTTCAAACACACTGATGGAAGCACCCTGTTAGGTGGGTGACAGCACAGCAGGGAAGTCAGTTACAGGTTTCAGACACCACCCGACGACACTCCTCCTAGCCTTCAGGTTCACCTGACGACACTCCTAGCCTTCAGGTTGGTGGAACTTTGTGACTTGATTGTAGATGTTGGAAGGACTTCCCTAATATTCACAAGCACCGATGGGAGGCCAAATACATTGAATGGCTGCTAAATAATTTGACAAAAGTTCTGCAACATTTCCACTTTCTATTGCCATAGAGGTTCTGATCATTAACCAATCAGTCCTCTAGAATGTTCAACAGATTTGCAGCACCCTCCTGTCCAACCATACACAATGGTTGTTCTGTCACAGATGTCACACATTGTTACACAATGAAGTGGTGCTTAAATAAAGGAAGGATTTGAGAGTTAGGAAGTGAAAGATCTGAACCAATTTTCAGAAAGTTTCTCATCTAATTGACTGGCTGTAGTTCCATCCTATTGAGACATATGTACGATCATATCTTAGAATCAGCGTCTGTTTTAGACAATAGCGTCCTCCCATTTTTATTGGTTGGAGCCCAGCAATGAAACTCACTGAAGTCTTTACATGAATAAGCTCCAAAATACCAGTATTAAAACTGAAAAATGAGCTAGCACCTTAGCGGATGTCAAGAAATGAGGGAGAATATAGATTACTATTTTAAGAAATCCAGATGCTGTGATCATGAGAGGTAGAAAAAAGTTCAGTGACCCAGTGAAAAAAAAATATCGGAAAGAGCCAGGTTTGAACAAGGAAGACTTTTTGTGAACCTTTTATTCAGTTATCCTTTTCACTTTATGTGTATAAAGACAATAATGTTTATATCACAGTCTCAATCAGCTGAGATCAAACAGGAAACTAATTATGGTAGAAGAAAACATGGATAAGAGGACAGGCCCACTCAGAATGACAACAAAATGCTTCCTCTGATAAACTGATGGTGCAGCTCTTACCAGAAACTGAAGAAGAGTTTTGAAGCAAGGCCTTTCACTTAACGATGAGAAGACACACAACCATGCAAATTATAAAAAGTATCACTCTCACCTGTTGCTTGAGTTTAATACTTCTCAAACTCAGTCAGAAACTAGGAATCAAACAACCCACTGATAGAATCCGTAACTTCTTAAACATTTGATCACAGAATTCTTTTACATCCTTATAATTTAAGGACTCTGGGGAAATGTTTAGTCAGCAAAAATGCTTGTTGAGTAAGTGTGGGGACAGGAGTTCTGATCCCCAGTACTCATGTAAGTGCTGGGTGGGCAAGCTGGCTCCCCTGTAATCACAGTATGTGGATCAGGGAGACAGAATCTCCAGAGAAAGCTGGTTAGCTAGAGATGCTGGGTTGTAGAGCTCTGGGTCCAAGTGAGAGACCTATTGCCTGCATACAAAGTCTTCAGCACATAATCTTTGGGTGACACTCATTGTTTTGTTTTGTATATTCAAATCTACCATACATGATTTTGAGTCTTCAAAGTTTGGTCATCTGGAAGATACTAGTTTAATGAATTTTGCACTTCTACTAAATATTGACTCATTTGATGGTGCAAAAATCACAATCCCTAATAAAAGTTTTTAAAAATCCTATTGCTTGTTTAAAAGCATAAATTATACTATTGGAAACATATATTGTCAGCTTTTTTTTCATTTTTTATTAAATTTAAAAGAAAAATTTACATTTACTCCCCTTGTCCCAGGCCTTCCCGCTCCCCGACTACCCTAACGCCCTCCCCTTGCTTCCTTAAGATGGGGCAGGATACCCTGCCCTGTGGAAAGATCAAGGCCCTCCCTTCTGCATCTCGGTCTAAGAAGGTGTGCATCCATATAGAATAGGTTCCCAAAAAGCCAATACATGCAGAAGAGATAGATAGGTCCCTGTGCCATTATCAT
>JAQHUG010000487.1:147064-160127 GCA_028555095.1 Dicrostonyx torquatus | reverse complement strand
TGAGAAATTGCCATAGCACATAGAATGTTTGTTAAGGAGATTTAAGCCCTTGGTGTGAATGTAGAGGGTATGGGGAGCAGCACTGGTTGGGCACATAAAGAGACTGGACTAAAATCAGGTTGCAAATAATGCTTTAATGCTAAAAGTTCTTAAATAGAATTTTCCTGTTTGAGTGAAGAAATGGCTGAAATTTTCTACCCTGATTTTATGTAATTCCCTGGGGGTAGATTTGCTCAAAATGGGTGTGCAGTGGTTACATCTGATAGACAAATTGACAACATAGTATACTCTAGAAGACAACCCTGTGGTCATAATCTGTGAGGAATTCCTACATTGAATTAACCGAGTTATAAATATCCACCCTCAATGCGGGTAGCACCATTTCATGTTCCAGAGAACAAAGAATAAACCACATTTGAATCAAAGAGGAAAGTAAATTATTTCCTTAAGTTGCATAGCTATTTTGTCACAGCAACAAGAGAGATGATGACTAATAAACATAGGATGGGCAGTTCACTTTAGATAGCACAGTCCGAAATGACTGATGTGGAAAGCTACCTGCTCTCTGAACTCTCACCAACTTGTTATAAATCCTTTAAAGAGAAACTCTGAGATGAAGTGATGGTATTCCCAAGTCTATCACCAGTTTAAAGGCTGGACTACAGGATCATATATTCTAGGATCATTATATCTGTGTTTGAGACACATCATTTACCACATGTGTTAATTTAGAAAAACTATTTAACTCACCAGAACCTCAGTTTTCTTGTTACAAAGTAGAATATCATGAAAACAAAGTATAAGTAATAATATAAAGAGTGGACATCTTATACTTATGTATTTATGAATATGTATGTATATGTATAACATCATATATGACATCCTATATACTCCTTCCTGCTCTTTTACAAATATATCACCTTTTTATCAACATACATATCCCTATATATTTATACATATATGTTGATATACACTCATGCACACAAACATATATATATATATGTTGATGAAAAAGAGGTAATAAATTTGAAAGTGAGCAAGAAGGAGTATATGGGAATGCTTAGAGAGATAAAAGAGAGGGAAGATTATGTAATTATGTTATCTCAAAGAATAAAGGAAATAACAAAGAATAAGTGTATGAGGATAATTTTAAATGTTCTTATAACTTTGCGATCCCTGTGAGCTACACTAATGACTGCCTGAGCAAGATAAGTCCACTGGTACAGGAGTGGCATGAATATTATGGGAGTAATCAACTATCTTCTGATTGGATTTAAGGTCTGCTCCACAAGAAAGAGCTCATCCATGGTACTATTAACTTGACCAAAACCAAGGCTGCCTAGGTCATATGCCACACAGAGAATATAATGCTATGATCCTGATAAATGTAGATAATATTAAACTCTTCTTTTACTCATACAATAGTCTGTCTCTGGTTCTTCCTCAGAGATACTTCCTTTGGTAGTAGATGATGATTAATGAAGAGACTCATAACTGGCTATGATGCAGATAAAATGCTGTGGAATGCTCAGTTGTGAGACATGTATATTCTCTGTCCTATCCCAAGGCTCAGGGCTCACCATGAAAGAGGGGCAGAAAAAAATGGCAAAAGCCAGAAGTAGTGAACATCGGCAGCAAAGCAGTATTTATTAGACATGATAGTGGCATTGCAATATGAACTCACAGAGGCTGTGACTGTGTGTACAAGACCACACCAGCAACAATCCCAGCAGAGAGAGGGGATGAGGTCATGAAGTCACATCCATAGTCAAACAGCAACTGTAGGCTTCTGGAGGAGGGTAAATTGATTTTCTTCAGGGATGCAGCCCCTGAGAGGCTACCTATGCTCTATTAGACAATCTCACATTCATGTACATACAGACAGCAATAAGTGAACCCAGTGTATCTTTAAGAAAGAGCACACAAAGTTGGGAGCTAAAAGCAGTAAGACAATAGGGAAACATTGTAAAAGAGGAAATGATGACCAAATTTGATTGGTATACATTATATGCATGAATAATTCATAAATAAAAATACATAGAAATTGTATACATTGGCACTATTATTTTTATTACTTTTGTTCTGTGCTACAGCACACTAACACACCAGCAGTTTCTTCAACAGGCACACTCTCTAATCAGGATTAGATGCTTTCATATTGGGAGGCCCTGTAGTTGGTCATTTGCTCACAATTTTTGTCTTTTGCATTGTCTGACTCTTTATCATGCATTCATTTTTTTTTTTGCTACTGCTGGCTCTGGCATTTTCCAACATGTTTCTTGCAGAACAGCATCTTTACAGCTTATCCAGAAATGAAAATTTTTTTCTTCCCTGAATATTTAAAATGTGAGATCATTTTAAATGACCACTTTCAGCCCAGAGAATAGTAATTTCCTAAGATTTTTAGAGCAGCAAATGACTCTGGTCACTCAGCTAATGTCTTGAAATCTTGGCTCTTTGAGACACTAAAAGATCAGATGAAATTAAAAAGATAATAGGAACACAATGTCCAGGAAATTTTCACTGAAATATTCATGTAGAACTTGAGGACAACTTCCCAACTGCAGCTGCAGAGTAACTTGGCATAGTGCCCTAATTAGCTAACACATTTGGCGTAGAAAGGCTAGAATATGGAGCAGGTAATTCACAGTGGTAGGTGGCATGATATTTTAAGTTGCTGGCCTGTCTGGGGTTCTATGAATAGGCTCATCGGCAATGCACGAAGAGAGTGATGTGCTATGAGATGGTCAATCAACGTTAAGAAGAAACACCAAAAGCAGAACTTAATCTATTTTTACTTAGTTTAGTGCACATCTGAAAAGGATGTGTAGGAATTTGACAAAAGCAAACAATTCAAACAGTATCACATGTTTTCTTTCATATGTTGGATCAGTAAAGTTTCTCTAGAGACAGAACCAATAGGGTGAATATTCACACACACACACACACACACACACACACACAGAGAGAGAGAGAGAGAGAGAGAGAGAGAGAGAGAGTATTAAATCAGCTTATATTGAAACAACAAGAGTTGTTTTGAGCCTGAGAGGCAGAGAATTTGGTAGTTGGCTGGTCCTTGAGGCTGGCTGCCTCTGCCATCAGAGTAAACCACAGTAGCTATCTCTCACTGAGGAGGCCAAGAGCTAGGCGGTTACTGCTATCAGAAGGTACCAATCACATTTGGGGTGGGTCTTTCACATCAATGAAGATATTCAAGATACTGCTCAGACAAGGTTCCCTACTCATGTGATTCTAATTTGTATCAAGTTGACATTGAAACCAACCATCACATATGTGGAAACTAAAATAAGACAGACAAAGGATGACCTGAATGCAAAAGAGATTGTTAAGGATTGGGAAAGGGGTCAGGGAGAAGGTAGAAGGAAGGTTGACAGACATAATGAACACATGCGTGGAAAAACCACACCAAATTCTTTCCAAAATAGCAAACATCCCTTTCATTTCTCCATTTTAAGTCCATATTACTTCACCCTTCTCCAAGTGAAATATTGCTACCAGCTTCTTATTTTTTTCCAGAGCTCATCTGTGGAAATAAGCAATATGTGTATGTTTGCAGATCTGTCTTATGCCTTAACATGTCAATTTGATTCTTGTTGTGGGAGACTGTTTGTTCCCAGATGCCCAGATTTGAAATAACCACACAGAAACTGTATTATTTAAATCACTGCTTGACCAATCACTTAAGCATATTAATATCTAGCTCTTATATCTTTGGTTAACTCATTTCTATTAATTAATCTGTGTATCGCCAAATGGCTGTGGCTTACTGGCAAGGTTCCAGTTGGCAGCTCACATCTTTCCTTTCTGGCAGCTACATGGCATCTCTTTGACTCTGCCTTCTTTTTCCCAGCACTCAGTTTAGCTTTCCCTGCCTAGCTCTGTTCCGCCCTGCTATAGGCCCAAAGCAGCTTCTTTATTCATTAACCAATAAAAGCAACACATATACAGAAGGACTTCCCACACCAGATACTATTATTCTCATCTCTATTTTACATAGGAAGGAGTAGAGGGATTTAAATGTTACTCAACAATACATAGTGGATAGATGGTATAGCCATGATGAATATGTCTTTGTCTATATCATGTATGCCATCATTTGTATCTATAGGGAAGTAGCATTGTGGATTTTATTAGTGCTTCTCTATTTGAAGGTCAATTACATGAATCTTTTTATATTTTCAATAATGTTGTTATATTATGCAGTGAAAACACCATGTGACCTGTGTAATTGCATACTGCACAATGCAAAGAGATGTCTTTCACATGTGTGATGATATTTGAATTGAATCCTGGGAGTATTTCAACATGGCATCAATGTTTGTTCATATTCATGTGGTTTTAAATTGAACCCTCTTCCCATCTAGTATGCCCACTAGATATGATACCTCCTTTCAACAGTGTTAGAATGTCCAAACTCAAAACTGTTGGAGATATTCACACATCCTTGTTTAAATATAACATTATTGAATATATTCTTTTCTTGTTGCTTATATCAATCAGTTTCATAAAGGATAATCATTTTCCTGTTTAAACAATGGATTTACACATTCTTTAAAGATATGAAAGTCAGTAAGTTGGTTTTAAAAGGAATACTTGGCAAATGTTATGCTAAAACAGATTGGTGGACATTGTCAGGAGAAATAGCTATATCATTTTGGGCTCTGGGAAGTGTTTGCCAGGCATATTTGAAAATCAGAAGTCAGTGACACCTGGAAGTACTGGGCAGTTTCCCTGCCCCCTCCCCCAGAATGTGGTAGTTTTGCCCCAAAACAAAATCAATATCATATTTCCATCCAGAGTCCTCCTGCATCTAAATCATGTGCACACAGAGCCTTCATTGTGGATGGAATGACAGATCACCAGGTGCTAAATCCTGGAAGAGATGATTTCACAAGGGACCATTAAAATATCATTCACATTGTAAAAACAGATTCAAGTGTCACAGCCTGATGATTCCTACTTTGAATCAATAAACTCAACACTAAGTAGAATGTCTGCCACAAATCACTGAAATAGACTTTACTTTATCTAAAAATATATTTGAAATTAAGTATTTATTTCATTTATTTATCTTAGCAAGTTGCATTCAACTAATTTGAATTTATCATACATACTTCTACAACCAGGCTATATGTCATATGCCCAGAATGCCCCTTTCCATTCTGTGGGGAAATATTTGTGTGTGTTGCAGCTATAAAGATCCAGACCTTACCTATACATCTCTATTTATGAGATATGTTTCTGTTATTCTAAATGAGGAACATTTTGTTCTCCTAGCAGCAAGACAATTATAGAAAAAACAACTTTTATCTTATAACTTCATTCTCTCCCTCAGCATAATCTATACATTTTTCTCTCAACTTGGTTTTGTGAGACAGCAACCCTCTTGCTCAAGCAACAAATAAAGCCTATTAATGAAGCTCCTTGGACATCCCTTCACTCTGTCTACTTATTTTAATCAATCAAATGACTAGATTAGATTAGCCAGTTGCCATTTGACCAGTAATAGTCACCAACATAAAACTGACTAATTAATTTTATTGTGTACTAAAGAAGGTCATAAGGAAAAAATGATTGTTTAATTAATATGTGAAAACATGTATCTTAGGTAAAATAAATCTAATAACAGAGCCATTTTATTTTTTATATTAAGTGAGAAAATATTAGCTTTGAAGTCTCAGAAAGATACTTTATCATAGATAATTTATTCATTCAACAAACATTAGTAAGTTTTTCTGTGTTGGACACTGAGGACACAATGATGAATAATTCATAGTTCTTGCCCACAAGTAAGCAGTAGACTCTGGAAAAAGATATATTGGTAAGGAAGCTGTTTGAGTAGCACACAGTGAGTATAAGCAATGTATGTTAAATACAGGAGGAAGTAAATTCTTCATGTCTGAGGAAATCAGGAGATGCACACAGAGAAGCTGACTGAGTTCTAGAGTGATTGAATGGCATGACGAGGCAGACAAAGTGGTTCATAATACTAAGACCAGAGAATCAGAAGTAACTTCTACCCAGACCAATGTGGAGAGTCAGGTCACATGACTACACTCTAACTCTGCAGGCTTTATTTCTAGAGCTCAAGGTTTCCAAAATATATGTGTATGTGTCTTCTGTCAAAACACAGGTAGAGTAATAAATGAGTTCAATTTGTTTCTGTTCCATCATCTTGTTTTCTGAACAGAACATTTAGAAGTTGGTCATCTGTAAAAGTCGTTCCAGGGAGAGCAAAGTCTGGTAACTAGCTTATTGGCAAGAGGTGGTCATTTTTGGGTCAGACTTGGCTGCAAGAAACAGAACGTATTCAGAAATACCATTTTTTTTCATTGGTGGATTAAATTCTGATCAGAAAACTTAGATATCTATGTCTAAGTCGTATTTCATGTTTCCTTACTTTGGCCTTGTCACTCCTATTGCACCTTTCATTTTCATCACTCCAGTCATGAAGAAGTTCACTAGCCTTTGTGCACAAAGGAAAGGCTAAATTAATGAAAAGTTCGGTTCCCTAGTAAAGTAATAGGGACACCAGATCAAACTGAGACATATGGTAGGTAGACTTGGTATTAAAATTAGAATTCCTGACATTCTCTGTCATTAGATATGAGTTGCTGGCTTCTCTAGTATCTAGGGAAGGTGGGTAGTTTAGATTTATATATAATTTTCAAGTAGAAAATATTAATTACAAAAAAAAGAGTTTATATTCCTAATGCTGCCTGTACTATTTTGTATCTTGGGCATTACAAGAATGGAAACTACTCTTAAGCTTGACATTCACACAGCACTTCCTTAAACAAAATTATTTATAAGAACCCAAGAAGAGCACCTCCATCTAAGATTATGTGAAATGAGTACTAAATGGCAGCCACTTTGAAAATTTTAAAATTAAAATTAAAATTGTTATTAATTCTGATCCTTTGACCAGCCAGACTCACTTGCTCAGTAGAGTATACACTCTGCATAACGAAGACATATGTTTTCACGAGAAGTTAGTCCACCCCATCTATGTTAGTTCATTGTAGCTGCTGTAGCAAAATGCATAAATGTGATATTGAACAATAAAGAATTTTTCCAATGAACATTTATTTATTAAGCCCACACAAGGTAAGGACTGGCCCAGAAATGCCTGTCACATCCATGGATGATGATACACATAGTCTCATCTACTTCATCAGGGCCATTTTGTCACATTTTCTCCTTTGCTGGGAGCATCACAGACTTACACCCTTTTCTACAACCACTCAGTACTGAGAAGGGTAGTTGTAGGTAGGTGTGTTCCAAAGTTGGAGTCTTCTCAGAAAGTGGAGAAGATTATTTTCTCTTAGCTCTGAAGTTTGAATGTTTGAAACCAAGGTCTAAAATGATCGCATTCCTTCCTCGACCTGCAAGAGATTCTAGTCATGCTTCTTCCTAGCTTCCTGTGTTGTCAGCTGTAATTGCAGTCTCTGCCTCCATTATCCTTGGAGTTCTGTCTGTATCTCTGTCCTCACATGTTGTCTTCATAGAATGATACTTGTTCTGTTAGATTGAAGGCTCATTATGCTCCAGTGTGATTTCAGTTAGGTTTAATTATATCTGAACTGAACATATTTCCAAGCAAATTCATTTTCTGAAATCCTGAATTATGAGATTTCAGCAAACTTTGAGGATGTAGCTCAATCAATGATATTATTATCTTGTTTTTAGACATTTTCTCTTTGATATCTTAAATTGTTTGCTTACTCCTTTCTGGCTTTTGGTTTTTGTTTGTTAATGTTTTGATTTTGTTTTTTTCCTACAAATGGTGTTGCTCTTGTTGGTATGTTGAAAAAAGAGAAAAGCAGTTCCCAGCTACTAGGAACTGAACAACCATCGTAGTTTGGTTTGGGTGTTGTTTAAATTGTTTGGCACTTACAAAGGCTTTACTGTTTTGCTAAATATGAATGTTTTCAAAAAAACATCAGAGTTAGACTTGTTACTGTGAACTGTGAACAAAACAAATCAAGGTAAAATAAGACTACTCTGGAGTGGCTAAACACAGTAAAAATGTAAATGTCTTCCAAACCGTGGTTGTGACCAATATTCCTCTTTCTTGACTAATGAGTGACATGTTTTCATTGTTAAGCCAATTACAGATTTACCTTGTTCTAATACTTCTTTCTTGTGGATGAGATTAATTGTAATAAATAATTAAAATTAACACTTCTTGGGAGCATTTAATACAAAGTAAAGTCCTGCCTCCTTGAATACGTTTAAAATTGTATAACATGTCACTAGATCATTCAGTAAATCATTTTCAACACCCTGTCTCTGAGATGTCCCATGATTCAACAGTAAGAATCTCTTCTCATGGCAACAAACAACCAAAAAACCTAATATATTTAACTGTGAGCCTGTTCCTGGTGGTGGCTGACTAGAGGACTTTGACAGACATTTCAATAATTCTTATGAGATAAAATATAAAAACTGAATTAGAAAATATGACTTAGTTGAAATATGTAAATTTACTATATGACTACAGTTGAGACTGTACTATAGGTAGAAAAATGCAAGAGAGAGTAACCATGGTTGTATTTACAACAAATAGTACTAAGGCCTATACAAAAGTGTGGTTCGATGCATTCATGTTTATTTTCTTTTACAAATAAAACTAAAGCAATGTTTGATGCAACAGTTTGGCATCAGACCTAATATCTATCTTTTTTTGTGAATGTGTCCTTCCTTAAACTGTTAAATAATAAAACACCACCACCAACAACAACAACAAATTAAAAAGAGAAAAATCAGAAAAGCTGTGATGTACCTGAAGGGTATGATCTCCCTAATTTCCATACATAGTAGTTGGGGGAGAGAGAGGGTTCGGATTCTCATCATCTAGCTACTGTAGTACTTCCCATGTCTCCATAGTGTCACAGCTAGAAATCCATCTTTCTGGATAGGTCTGGGTTGACCAGACAAGATGACCTGGATCCTCCAGTGCCTTGTATAGTCTAGAGTATCCTTTCTTTGGTTCTACAGGTCATGGATGCTATTGCTTGAGCCCTCTTGTCAGCTTGCTACAGCTTCCCAGCAGGGCACTTGCGACTTCAAGAATGCTATTAGAAGTAGATCAGGCTCCTTTCTGGGTGGGTGTCAGGAGGAACTGGGAGGAGTAGAGAGAGGATAAACTGTAGTCTGGGTATAATGTATGAGAGAAGAATAAAAATATTTAAAAATATTAAGATGCAAAAACTAATGATAACAGGCTGGAGTTTTATAAACAAGCTTAGTCTAAGAAACTCTCTCTAATTATAAGCACTCTCTTAAAAGTTACTATGTTAAAGGGTTTGTTTGCTGGAACTGTTTCAGGTTCATAGAGTAGCCCAGGGGAAGGTACAGAGATGTTCAATATAGTCTCTGCCTTAACCATTCATAGCCTCCAACATTAAGCCCATCCCCATCAGGGTGGCTCTTCGTCTTTCTCTCTGGGTATTGTGGGTTCCCTAGACTTGGACAAATGTGTAATGGCAGGCTCCCATTGTTGTGATTATACTATTTTTCAGCAATCTAAGGATCTCCTGTGCTCTGCCATTTTAATGGTTCTGCTGCAATAATTCTGAGTTATTTTAGAACATTCTCAGCTACCTTGACATTCACGGTTCATCCCTGTGATCTGGAAAGCTGGGAGTGGTGTTGTCTCCCTACAGTCATGGATGTGGTGCATCGGGATAGCAATTTCAGCCTGGTATAACCATTTGCCATAACAGGAAAACACATTTCTCTGAGTACTCACATGCTCCCTGCTCACCTAGATCAGCTCTCTTCAATCAAACACAGACAAAGAAAAGCTACAGGATAAACACAGCACTGTTCTTCTGCTGTCCAGTAATTGCAGTGAAAATTGAAGTTTTTGTTTCTCTGCAAAAGAACATTGGCTAGGAATTTTGATAACGTACTATAAGGTAGTTCTTAAACTAAGATTCATGTATTAAAATGTTTCTAAGTAACAGAGTCGTTAGTAATTTCTTTTCACTTGTTGTACTATGTTATGTTAACTTACAATTTCTCCATTTGAAAAAGTCATTGTTTCAGAAACCATTATTTATTTACTATTATTTCTGGATCACAATTAAAGAGTCCTGTCCTTAAAGTGCCATCAATAATGAATTTCCATCTCAGGGGAAATTTTATTTTGGTGAAGAGAACACTAGAAATACTTTTTTGGCAAAAGATTCACTTTACTTTCTGTTTTACTAGCTTACTGACTCTTCAGTATTTGGAAAGTTCAGCATTCTATGTCTTAAAGTGTACAGTAAAACCAATGCTATAAGCAGTGGGAGCGACATTAAGGAGTCACGGACAAGTTCGGAAGACTACGTCAAAGTTTGTCCCCATTACCTGTAAGGTGTGTAACCTCTGGGATCGTTATTTTCCTCTCTAACGGAGACAGCAGTTCTGTCATGGCAGCATTTGAGGCTTAGCGATGATGTATTCCGTGGGAATGAAGCTCACTGAATGCATGTGGCAGTCATGTGATAGCTCTGGCCTGTGTCCTGGGTAGTCTGTGAGCTCCAGCTCCCCCTACCTCTGGTACTAATCCCCTTAGGAAACATGTCTTTGAGAAGTTCTGTGTCTGTTGCCTTGGTTCTAAAGCATAGAGTATAGCAGAGACATGGGCTCTTGCTAGTCTCTTTAGTTTCTTGCTGTGGGAAAATCCAGTTGCCATACTGAGTTGCCTCACTCAGGTGAGGGCAGAGCATCCGTACCAACTTAGTGATGGAGGAATCAAACTGAAACACACATTCTGCCCTTTCCTGAACTTTCTGATGAGGCTGCAGCCCGAGTGAGGCACTAACGACACTTCATGAAAGGCAGCAAGTCAGTAACATATCCAGATCCAAAGAAGTTGTATGATAATTAATTAGTTTTTGTTTTTTGTTTTTGTCTTTTTAACATAATTTTTATTGATTCTTTAGGAACTCACATTACGCACCCCAATTCTACTCACTTCCCAGTCACCCCATATCTGCTCCTAACCCTGAAATATCTCCCCTCTCAAAAAACAAACCAAATCAAAATAAAACAGACAAATAACCAAACAAGCAAAGGTGTCTTTTCCATCTCTCCAACACCTCTTAATTCATCTTAGTGGCGTTGGGAGCCAGGATGAGTCATGCAGTTTACCCCTTTGCCTAGTCAAATTTACATGGAAATGTTCATTGTAATGAATCATAGATCTGGTTATAATATCAATATCAATGGAGTGGTTATGCTCTCACTCCATCTTCACCTCGCTGCTGCTCTTGTGTATATCAAGAGCAGGCATCAACAGCTGCTGTGAACTCATGACTATAACGGCTGTGCTCTATTCGGAGAATGACATTTCACAGCATCTTCTCCTCACGTTTGTACTCTCACTTTTTTTTTCCACCTTATCTTCCACAATAAGGATGATGTCAATGACATGGTCAGGGCCAAGCCCTTTTCCATCACTAACTCTCAGCAACTTTTGCAGGATTGAATCTCTGCATTCACCTCTATTTGCTGGAAAAAGAGACTTTTCTGATTCAAGGCTGAGAGCAGAATTTATCTCTCAGTATAAACGTGGGTGTTTAGAAAGCATCAGGTGAGAAATTTGAAGTGACTTGTTACATGACAACGGATGATGAACAAATTGTAAGATGGTAGCTTGATTTCTAGAAAAACTATTTTTTATGGGTTTCATCTCTTTTAGTAATACAATAAATCCATAAATCATTCATGTTAAAGCAAACTTAATGTGTATTAGTGTCAGAGGTACAGTAGACCCCAGACTGCATCTTATTTTCAGAAAGCATCTGTGAATTTTGATTACTTGAAGAGCTCTGAGAATTGGGGTAAGAGTGGTATGAACTTTCCTCCTTGGGAAATCATGAAGAACCTATTATGACACAGACATCAATCATCTCCAAGCTGATAAAGTTTCTGGGAGGTTAATGACTTTGTTATATTTTGGTGAATCTCTACAAAGTCATGTGTTTGAATTACTCCTCAAGTCAATACTATTGGACAGGGACATATGGGAAGGTGTTTAGGTCCTAATCGCTCCACCTTTATGAATGGACTGATGTTGAAGTGCAAAGGGCTTGTGACAGTGAGTGTCACAAGAGAGAGACACTCACTTGTCCTCCTGCATTCTGCCATGTGATGATAGAACAGGAAAGACACCATCCAATTGCAGCAATATGCTTGTGGACTACCTAGCCTTCATAGAGATGAGAAATATATTCCCACTCACAGGCATTTTTTTTCATCATCACAGAAGAGATTAGGAGAAGCTTTACTGTCAAACACCTCACTAAACCCTTACTGTCTACTGTGGCCTGACCAACAAACTTCGGAAATCTTTGCTTACTCCTGGAAATTGTCTGGAATTGGCTTGTGAACAGCTTCTTCCAGTCTGTTTAACCTGGCATTGGTCCCAGACCTTAGGGCTTCAACCTTTCCCCAGAGCAACTGCTTTGTTATAAAACAACAGGAACTCAGTGTTATAGTCCCCAGATGGTAGTAACTAGGCACATTCTAATCTGACAACACAACACAATACCACAACACAGCACAGAAGAAAGTATTCCCAGATTTATACTCTTGCTTCCATTTATTATTTATTGGATTTGTGATTGTTTAATTCCAACAATTCATTAATATTTTCAGAAAGGTTGGGTCACAGTGTTTTCTCACCTACCCTTCCCAAGGGTATATATCCTCCCCCGTTACAGCCTTTGGCCAAGTACAATTTTAGTTTTCCATGAGGACTCTCCTTTACTCTGACTTGTGGCATTTCTGTTAAATATTGTATAATGTTTTCTCAACATATTGAAAAACTCCATGAAAATGTTTGCATATCTCTTTAGCAGCATTTTCCAGCAGCGCCTGGAAGTTACTATGACAACTTCCTTTAAAATTAAAAACCAAAATTAAGGTTCAGTGTAGTCGGATTTATATTGAGGTCTTTAATCCATTTAGACGTAAGTTTTGTGCATGGTGACAGACAAGGATCGATTTTCATTCTCCTACAGGTTGACATCCAATTGTGGGGTAG
>JAQHUG010000487.1:76697-100733 GCA_028555095.1 Dicrostonyx torquatus | reverse complement strand
TGGCCTCGAACTCACAAAGATATGCCTGCCTCTGCCTCCAGAGTGCTGGGATTAAAGGTGTGCACCAGCACCATCCAGCTTCTTATTGGCTAACTCTTACATATTAATTTAACCCATTTCTACTAATCTGTATATCACCATGAGGCCGTGGCCTACCAGCAAAGTTTCAGCACATCTATCTTTGGGGGTGGCTCCATGGCTTCTCTCTGGCTCTGCCTTTTTCCTCCCAGTATTCCATTTAGTTTTTCCCACCTAGCTCTGTTCCCCTATAGCTCTGCTATAGGCCCAAAGTAGTTCCATTATTCATTAACCAATAAAAGCAACACATAGTTAGAAGGACCTCACACACCATAACTCAATAAAATCTATAAAAAGGAAAAGGAAAAAAAAAGAAAGATTACCCAAACTGAAGACTTTAAAGCATCTTGAGGATGAATCTGTGTCATTGGGCATGCTATAAAATTTGTTTTCTGGGAACACTAGCTTGTTTTGCTTGCAGAGGGAGAATAATTGCATGTTTTATGTTATTATTAAACTTTTCACACTCTTTAGACAAAATAGGTGTTCAATTACTATAGTTTTATTTTTAAGTTTGTTTTTTTTTTTTGAGACAAGGTTGGTTTCATATGAACCAAGCTAGCATAAAACTCACTCAATACCCAAAGAATGATCTTGAACTTTGGATCCTTCTGCTGCCACCTATGGAGTACCATCATAGCCAATGTGATGGTGGTGGGCATTGAACTGAGGGCTTTATAGATGCAGGCAAGTATTCTATTAATTAAGTCACATTTCCCACTCGTTTTTGTGTGTGTTTGTTATTGTTGCTTTTGTTGCTAAAGATTTTGTATGTAATGCCAATTTTTTTCGTAGTTTAATTTTCATGGAAATTCATTTCTAGAAAGAATCCGTTATGCCTTTGTCTTTCTAAATATATTGTGGCTATAATCCTGATGGACTCAGAATCAATGTTTCTGAAATCTTCAATGAACAGTGCCTTCAAGACCTAATTAAATCTTAGAAAAGTCTCTTGTCCCTTTAGGAAATAACCCTAATTTGTTTTATTTCTAAACTCATATGATTGTTTTTCCCTACTAATTTCAGTCTACCAGTTCCTTCCTTTTTGAGGAAACTTGCTGAAGAAGGACCATCAAACTTATTTAAGTTTGTTCTATATATTCACACAGGTAACCATGATATTTTGAGAATTATATATTGAATATGAGATAGTATACTTGAAACTCTCCTATGAAACAAACAAGAGTACATCTAAGTATCTAGCAGGCTTTCTTCCTCTACTCTTCTTTCCTTAGTTTTTCTGCACTTTCAGTGTTTGTCTTTGTCAGCTGTGTGGCAGTCTCTCTCCTTTTCAAATATTATACCCAGTCTGTCAGTCATTTGTATGCCTGATGCAGCCCTCCAACTCCCTATATCCCCCACTTCCAAACTGTCACCTTCTCTACTTTTATATTTTGAAATCTAAATATGCAAGATAATTTATCATTCTGGGTACTATTTATTTTTATTGCTGTCTTATCAACTGTCAAAACAACTGAATGCTAAACAATTGGTCAGATTCCCACCAAAAAAAAAAAAAGCAGCAGTAGGAACAGGAGATGGAGACATAAAAGTGCCCTGCACATTATTAGCCCTGAAGAATCATCTTGGGACCAAAAGTCATTGTCTTCCAATAGGGTTTATTGAAAATAATCCATTAAACTTAATTATTTATTTCTTTCTCCCATGTAGGCATGGAAAAGTTAACACACCATGTTATTCATGTGGAAAATCAGAAACTATATTAATCACATTGATAAATAAAAAGATTTTACATTCTGTTTAAGGAGCAGAACAGAATTTAGTATCATCAAAAGTGTGCCTTTGGAGGTGCTGTCCTTGAAACAGGATGGAGCAGTATTAGGGAGTCAATTCACCACTGGGTCTTAAGTTTCAAGTCTGTCCTTGAAAGTGGTGAATAATTTATTCTCACCTGTCAGTTTCCAGCACAAGATGATAGAAAGTAAGGCCACCAGTCAGATAACTGGGTCAACCTTCTTATTTACTGAGTCCAGGATCTCCCAGTGCCAAAGTCTCCTATCAGCGTCTTTTCTGAACTATCATTTCCATCTCTACTTCATGCTTTAGAGTAGATGCGTTCCATCAGTATAACTACAGTGGCTTTGATGTATTAACATTTTGCATGTTTTTTTATATTGAGATCAGTGTGTTTTTATATTTAAATTATATCTCTTGTAAGAAGCTTATATTTTTTTCCTTTTATTCTACCTGATGACCAACAGCTTTTAATTACAGTATGTATTCCATAGTTGTTGTGTTTGGATTTATATTGTTATCTTAGTATTGTTTGCATTTATTTCCCTTGTCTTAACTTTTTCTTTATTATTATATTCATAGCTATATTTTTCTTTCTATTATGATTCCTTTCTTAGCTCATTACATATTTTCTTACTACTCTTTTGGAGGTTACTGTAAAAATTTTGATATATATTCTTGACGTATTGGGATGTTTTTTGAAATTAGTATTTTTTTCATTTTCTATAAAGTACAAGAATTATAGAGTTACTTAATTAATTCACCCAGCTACATAGCATCTTACATCTTACTATTGTATATAATTTATTTCTGCATATTAAACCATATAAGATTTCTATTATTAATGAGTTCTGTAGTTAATATTCATTTTGACTTTTAAGCATTTTTCCTTACATAATTTTGTTTACATTTGGGCATAGTTTGTTTAATGTCTGAAGAACAAATCTTAAATTTTTTTAGCGTGATGCTGGTTACAAAACATTCTGACTTCTTATTTCCTTGAAAATTTCTTCTCATGATTTTACTTTTAAATAAATGCTTGCTTTATGTAGACTTGAGGCCTCATCGGTTTTTCCCATCCAGTTTGGCATGTTCATTGATATCTTCAAGCCGGCTCATGTTTGCTGGTAAAGTTAGTGACAGATACTAGTTTTTGTTATTACTAGGCAACACAATCTCATAGCAAACTCTCTGATCCTCTGGATCTTACAATCTTTCTGCTCCCTCTTCTGCAATGTTGCCTGAGTTTTAGTTGTGGGAGTGTTTTGTAGATATAACTCTTGGAATTTGAACCCATAACTCTGTATTTTGATTGGTTCTGTTTTCTGTAGTGGTTTCTACCCAACACAAAGGAATGACAGGAACCCAAGGAAAGCTGGGAATGGGGAATATAGTCTTTTTTAGTGAAGAAGACACCAATTGTTTGTCCAGTGACAAGGAGTCAGCCTTGAAAACATAAATACAAGTAGCACTATACACACTGAACATATTATGTTAGAGATATGTGTTTATCCATGTGCATACAATAACAATTAGTAAAAAATAAGTCCATTAATTTGAAGGGGGACTGGAAGAAGAAAAGGGAAGATAGAAATGTAATTACATTATAATCTCAAAAAGGAAATGAAAAAATATTCAAGTAGCAAACAAAACAAAACATTTGCTGCTTCAGAGTTCTTGTTTTCTCAGATGTAACCCTTCCCTATAACTAAGCTCTTCTGTTGTCTTCTGGCTTCCAGTGTTTCTGCTAAGAACCTTTTTCATTTCCTTGTTGCTCCTTTGCAGGTATTGTATTCTTTTGGTCCCTTGCTGACTTCCGTTCTGTTCTTTTCTTTCTAATGCTAGATTGAGCTCAGTCCCTTGCAGAGGTCAGGCCTGCACTCTGCCACTAAAATGCACCTTCAGTGTTCTTTCTTTGTTCTTTCTGTTTACTTGGGTAATAGTTTATTTTTCTCAGGTCTCTGACGGGGTTGAAGACTAGATAGCTATAGTCTCATAGTTTTCCTTTTTACCAAATTCAGGAAAGAAACTCACAGGAGAGATGTAAATTTTTTAAAGATCGAGAGATATAAAGGTTAAGTTGTTTATATGAGAAAATGTTTTAAAGAAAAAATAGTAATTTTAGGTTGACAATGCAAGTCATAATAGAAAGTGATTTAGCTACAAAATTTTGTATTGAGCAAGAGAGGCTACATAAACAAAGTACTTTCACCAAAGTTGCTAAGTACAAATGGACTGGACATTGTTAATGTAATTCTTATCTGACAATTGTTTTATTGTATATAGTTATTCATGTCAGACACTTTTATCGGACTAAAAGGGGAGGATTTTTTGTATACTGTGTAAAGATGTGTCTCTTGTCCTTCCTCACCTGATTGGTTTAATAAGAGCCGGACAGTCAATAGATAGGCAGGAAATGAAAGGTGATACTTCAAGGGAAATCTAGGAAATTTGGGAAAGAATCTGAGGCTCAGGAGATTCACCAGCCAACTTGGAGGAAGTTGGATATATGGTACTGGAGAGGGGTAATGAGCCACAAGGCAGAATGTAGATTAATATAAATGGGTTAAGTTTTAAGAGGTGGTTGGGAACAAGCCTAACCTAAGGCCAAGCTTTTATAATAATAATAATAGAAGTAGATCTTTTGTGCATTCTCTCTTCAGCACTTTTCCTCTCCTACACTTTTGTATGGATTTTGTGTTTTGATTTCATATCTTAAAAACCTCCTCTGGTTATACAGCAGAGAAAAAATTAGAGCTCTTTAACTAGGAACTGAAAGGAATAAGAATGAATATTGAGCCCAAAGAGACCAAGGTGTGCACCTCATTTGGACTGTCATTCAAACAAAACACTCTACAAGACATTTGGCACAGCTTCAGATTGAATAATATATTACATAAAACAATTTGTTGAGGGGAAATGGCATTAAAGTTATGCTGAAAGGTAAGTGCCCTACTTTTAATTACCTTTTAAAAGTAACAGCGATCAATTTCTTTAAAAAGTAAATTGATCTGTAGTTACAGTGAGCTGACTATTTGGATAACAGAATTTTCTCTCAAATACTTTCTTGTTTCAGTGTCTGCTAACAAGCTTGATCCGTTGATAAAATGCAGAGAGTCTGACTTTGGATCTTGATGGAGTTGATACTGTTTGTGTTGATTTCCTCACATCAGAGGTGTGCAGTACTCACTTCTTGTCTCCTTATACACCAGAGCTGCGCCTGTTCCTTGGCCTTCCCTGTACCATCTGCCTCTGGTCACAAATACGAAGTGTCACGTGACCAGTGGTACAACCTGTCCAACCTCCAGTGCCCCTTCAGGCTGTGAAAAGTTGATGGAATGCATTTTCTCGGGTTTTATTATTATAGCAAGGTAGGCAATGGATGCCCAGCAATGCCAGGACATCTTGGCTAATCTTCCTAGGTTCCCCAAAGGAAAGGAGATCTGTTCCAATTCTACAAACAAGCAGAGATGACAGGCCAGAATTCTTTCTGAGAGTCCTGCAACTTTCAGAAGGAAAAACTGAGGCGATAACTTGCTCTGTCTGCAATCTGGTTTAACGTTTAGCTCTTGTCAGTTGTTTGTGTTTTCTGTTTGTTGAGATTAGGTATTTGAGTTTTATCTAAGTGTAATGAGACTCAAAATCAACTAACAAATTAATTTCAGTTGCTTTAAACCTTTATCTTGATCAGCTGATGACAGCAAAGACCTAAAACACAGTGCTGCACATTCCAGTATGCTCTACTCATTTCTTCCTAGATAAAAAATCTTATGTAACTACACCATGTAAGCCAGATCAGAGCATCCACATTGAAACAGTGCTACTAACCCAAACTTTCTGCTTCAGTTCTGCTAACACCTTTGCGCTGCACAACTCTCGGTTTAAGGGTGACTGTCCTATGCATTGCAAAATGCTTTACAGCACAACAGTCAAAAGCCATCAGGGACTCATACCCTCTGGGATATGATAAGCAGAAATACCTCCAGCTATTGTTTAATATAGGAGATAGATATAAATATAGGAGATATTTAAATATCTAAATATTCAAATATATTTAAATATCTCCTGTAGAGTGAAATTACCCTAGAATGAGACCCACAGAGCTAACTCCATTTCCCAACTTAATTTGATCGCACACATTTTCATGTGTATTTTTAGGAGTTTTTTTTTTAAAGTAGTGATTTTGGTTGCTAGCTTCATGGATTTTTATGCAATGTGTACAGTATACCCATCATCATAATTGTGCTGAAGAACTCTTCTCCCATCACAAAGAAAAAAACTCTGTGCACTTGAGATTCCACCGTTTAGTTTAATCCTTATCTCTAACTCTGTTCTGGGCACCACTTTCCTTTTCCCAGATCTATACTTTGTCACTGAGAATGTTACTTGAATGGAAGGATGTAACATACAAACATTTCATACTGGATGGAATTTCACTGAGAACAATCCAACTTTTAAAATAATTTTTTTCTTGGTTCTTTGGGAATTTTACATCATGCACCACAGTCTCACTCATCAGTTTTTTCATGTCTATTCTCGACTCTTGAAACCCTACAAAAGAAAATTAAAAATAGAAATAAAAATTTTAAAAACCCATCACTTCACACATTTGTCTTTCCTGCCTCTCCATCATGTATTTGTTCATCATAATAACCTTGGGAACTGTAGTGTGTCATGCAGTATACCCTTTTGCCCAAACAGCTTTACTTGGAAATGTTTACTGCAATGAGTCGTTGGTCTGATCCCTGGCCTCTGGCTTCTGCTACACTCATCAATATTGCACTTTTACTGAGTCTCCTCTTGGATATCCTGCTCCTTTCCCTGTGCTGGACACTCTGCAGCTATGGTTCCACAGGATTGCTCCCTTCTTGTGCTTTAGCAGGTCATAGATGGGGTAGATGTTGGGGTGGGTCAACTCCAAGCCCTGTTGTGGTCTTGGGTGGTAACAGGGTTGGTGAGCCAAGGCCTCCATGGGGATACCTCCCCCACTCCCTACAACAGGAAGGACCAGCCCTTCCTGGACGTTACCATCAGAGCCCGCTCTCATCCTCATGCCACCGGGACCAGTTCTCCCATGAAGGGCAGGGCCAGTTCAGCACAGCCCTCAGACACCAACATGGCCTCAGGTTGCAGTCCAGACTATGGGCATCTGCATGGCCTTTGGTGGTAACACAGGCCACAGACTAATCAATGTAGACTTCAGCTGTGGTTGGAAAATGGACCCAGACATGGCCCTCAACAGCAGCATGGGCCAGGTATCACCAGTGGCACTGAGTGGCACAAGCCACTCAGATCAGTATGATCCCAGTGACAGCATGACCCTTGTACATCAACATGGCCTCAGGTGTTAGCTCAGTCCATGGGCATCCTCATGGTCTTTAGTGGTAGTTAACATGGGCCATGATCATCAGCACAGGCCCCAAATGCAGTAGAGCCATGGGCAAAGACGTGGCCCTTAATGGCAGCACAGGCCTAGACACCACATGGTCCCAGGTGGCCTTGCAGCCACTCACATCTAACTATTCCTCACCACAGTCATGCCTCCAGTTCTTCCTTTCTCCACAGCACCTGAATCACTCTACTTCTCTTTCTCTCCCACATACTTAGTTATTGTAGCGGTCTCTGTTGGAGAACAACACAATTTTGCTTCTATCAATAGTTTTTTATAAATTTGTTTTAAATGAAATAGAATTATATTACCTTTCCCCTCTTCATTTAATCTCTCTAGCCCCTCCCATGTGCCCTCTCATTCACCCTCAGATTGATAGCTTATTTTTTCTTTGAGAGAGAGAGAGAGAGAGAGAGAGAGAGAGAGAGAGAGAGAGAGAGAGAAATAGATACATGCAAGTGACTACTGGAGGGAAATGAGCCTTTCCTGGACATAAGCCTCTTACTTGTTGTCCATTTTAGAGCAGTTAGCCCTGAAACCATATACATACAAACACCAAGAGTTTATTTTTAATTTATCTGTTTTACTTGTCTAAAAATTTAGATAGTATAGCAATCGCTTTAAATAGTGCTGAAAGTATGACGATCACTTCTAAGATTTCATGAAGTTTCATTATATGTATGTATTTTTGCATCATGGGGGCAGGAAAGATGGCCCAAAGGTTAAGAGCATTACTACTCTGGTACAGTACCTGGTTCTGTTTCTAGCATCCACTTTGGCAGGTTCACAAAAACCTGTTTATAACCCCAACTCCATAGAATCTGGTGCCCTCTTTTAGTCCCAAGGCACTGTTATGCACAAGACTACATACAGACACACATTATTTTTTTAAAAAAAGAACTAAAAGCAAGTTAACTTTGCTGGAAGTGTTTAACTAGCTATAAAAGTTTCATGGTGAAATTTCTAGAGTCACTTATGTATAGTATCATACCATCTGCAAATAAAGACACTGACTTTTCCTTTCTAACTTGTATCCCCTTGGTCTCCTTCAGTTGTCTTATTGCTCTAGCTTTAACTTCAAGTACTATATTAAATAGATATAGAGAGTGCACAACCTTGTCTTGTTCCTGCTTTTAATGGAATTGCTTTGAGTTTCTTTCCATTTAAGTTAATACTGGCTGTTGGCTTGCTCTAAATGGCCCTTATTATGCAAGGCATGTAACTTTTATTTTATCACTAATCTCTCCAAGGCTTTTATTATAAAGAAATATTGGATTTTATTAAAGGCTTTTTCTGCATCTAATGAGATGAGCATGCATTTTTGTTTTAGTTTGTTTATATGGTGGAATATATTTATTGATTCTCATATATTGACCCATCCCTGCATCTCTGGGATGAAGCTTATTTGATTATTGTGGATGATCCTTTTGATGTGTTCTTAGATTTTATTTGTCAGTATTTTATTGAATATTTTTACATCTATGTTCATAAGGGAAATTTATCTGTAATTCTTTCTTTGTTGAATATTTATGTGGTATGGGTATCAGGGTAATTGTATGGCCCCATAAAAAGAATTGGGCAATATTCCTTCTGTTTTTATTTTGTGAAATAACTTGAATAGTATAAACATTAGCTCTTCTTTGAAAGTCTAGCTATAAAAATCAGTAGCCCTCCTATATGCAAATAATGAATGGAGTGAGAAAGAAATCAGGAAAACAACACCTTTCACAATAACCTCAAATAATATCAAACATCTGGGGTAACTCTAATGAAGCAAGTAAATACTGTTTTGGTAATAGCTTCAAGTCTTTGAAAGAAGAAATTGAAGAAGATATCAGAAGATTGAAGGAACAACCATAGTAGGATTACCATAGTAAAAATGGCCATCCTACCAAAAGCAATCTACAGATGTAATACAATCCCCATCAAAATTTTAATACAATTCTTCACAGTTTTGAAGGAACACTCCTCAGGTTTATGGAAATGCACACACACACAATAGGATAGATAAAACAATCCTGAACAACTGGAGGTATCACTATTCCTAATTTCATGATAAACTACAAAGCTATAGTCATAAAGACAGCATGATATTACCATTGAGACAGACATGTTAATTGAAGTAATTGAATTGAAGGCCCAGACATAAATCCATACACCTATGGACAGTTGAGTTTTGATAAAGAGGCCAGAATGACATAATGGGAAAAAGGCAACATCTTTGCCAAATGATGCTCATCAAATTGGAAGTCTGCAAATAAATTCATACTTATCACCCTGCACAAAACTCAAATCCAGGTGCATCAAGACCCCAACATAAAACTAGAATACTCAACCTGATGGAAAAGAAAGCAGAGAATAGTCTTGAGCTCAATGGCTCAGGAGAAGACTTTCTGAACAGAATACCATTAACACAGCCAATAAGATCAACAATTAACAAATGAATCTTATGGAACTGAAAAGTTTCTCTAAGGAAAAAAAAGGACACTGTCATTTCTGACAAAATGGTAAACTACAGAAAGGGAAAATATTTTTTACCAACTCCCCATACAATAGAGGACTAATGTCAGAAATATATAAAGAACTCAAAAAAACTAGATGTAAAAACCCCAAAATAATCTAATTTAAATATAGGGTATACATCTGAACAGAGAATTCCCAGTAAGTGTTTTTCTGAGAAAAAGTTTGAGATATGTTCAACATCCTTAGCCATCAGGAAAATGGAAATCAAAACTACTTTGTGATTCCATCTTATACCTGTCAGGATGACTAAGACCAATAACATAAATGACAGCTCATGTTGTCAAGGATGTAGAACAAAGGGAACACTCCTCCATTGGTGTTGGGAGTGTAAACTTGTATACTCTCTATGGAAATCATTATGGTAGTTCCTCAAAGTTGGGAATCAACCTAATTCAAAATTCAGCTATATTGTTCTTGGGCATATATCCAAAAGATGCTTTATTCTACCACAAGGACACTTGCTCAACCATTTTCATTGCTGGTCTATTCATATTAGCCAGAAATTGGAACAACCTAGATGTCCCTTAATAGAAGAAAAAATAAAATAAATTTGGTTCATTTATACAATAGACTATTACTCAGTTATTACAAAGGACATCATGAAATTTGCCGGTAAATGAATGGAATTAGAATAAAAACATTCTGAGAGAACCATAAAGATTAAATATGGTAAGTATTTACTTATATATGAATATTAGCTTTTACATAAATGATAAACATGATACAGTCCATAGACCAGAATGATTAGGTATAGAGGAAAGGCCTAGGGTGGACACATGGATCTTCCTGGGTGGGGAAAATAGATTTTATGGATGAACTGTGAGCAGGGGGATCTGTAACTAGATCAGTTGGGGGGGGAGGGAAGACAGGGTTGATGGAGGGAATGTGGAGAGAGACAGCTAGAACTGAGGGGCATTCATGGGGTTGTATGAAAACCTAGTGAAGTGGATTTTTCCTTATACATATTAAGGCAATTCTAATGAAGTCTCCAAATAACAGGGAGATGAAGTCCCAACTGGCAATCTTTTATCACCAAATAAAACTCCCAATACTAGGACTGTCTTATACCCAAATGAGTTATTGACGAAAGGAGTCCCATGGAGATCCCCAAACAACCCCTGGCTATTTTCTGGACTACAGGATGTTCTCCATAACTGACAGCCAGGTCAAATTATTGAAGACAGCAGCAACACAACTCATTGAACTAGGAGAGGTTAATCTGGTGCATACATAAAACTTTTGCCCTCACGTTCTAATGTCATCAATATGGGATGATATTCTGCAGGCTACCAAAAGTAAAATGCAAAAACCTTTTGATTTATGATGTTGTCCTGCCTGCAAAATATGCTAGAGCAATGGTGGCGCAAACCTTGTGGTAGTAACCAACTAATGTCTGATTTGACTTAAAGCCCACTCCACAAGATGGAAAACATACCTGACACTGTTTGGGTGACCAAAAACCAGAGACCTAAGGTAAAAACCAAACACAACTGGTATTTTTTCTTTTAATTTTATTGATTTAATTAAACAATCTTTTCTTATTTTACATACCAATCCCAGTTGCTCTCCCTCCCTCTCCTCCAGCTTTACTCACCTTCCACCCACCTCACCCGCATCCACTCCTCAGAAAGGAGGATGCCAACAAAGTTTGGTACAACAGAAGAGGAGGCAGAAAGTGCAAGTCCCAGAGCAGACTGAGAGCACCACAGGAACAAGCCCCTTTAAATTAACTGATCAAAACTTATATGACCTCACATAGGCTAAAGCAACAAGCACAGGGCCAACACACGTCTTTCCTCTGCAACCAAGTCATCTGCTAGTGTCTTATACCTTTTGGTTTAGTATTTTTTATGGAATTCGAGAGTGTGTGAACAAGTAGATATCTTATTCTTGTGCTTTCTCTTTGTTTTCCTTGCCCAACTTTGATATGATCGTTTTTTATTTATCCTATTATATTTTATTTTTTCTTGTTTTCTCTTAAAAGTCTGTTTTATTTTTCTTTCTAATGCAACACAGAAAGGGAGTGGAACTGGTTGGAAAGAGAGGTGGGGAGCCGTAGAGGGAGAGAAAACTTTAATTGGGATATATTATATGAGAAAAGAATTTATGTTCATTAAAAAATAAAAAATACAATTAAAACTAAAAGTAAAATGTAACAAAGTAACCACTAGTAATAATTTAAAATACAAATAACAGCAGAAATTTAACCACACATCAAAGTAAGGAAGCAAACACAGTTGTTCAGGAAATGAATAGGAATATTTTGGAACAGAAGAAGAGTGGCTGAGATAGAAAGATCATGTGGATTGTGAATCCATGGCTGATGTAAAGGCAGGGAGGAGTTGGTGTATTAATTTAGAGTAGGGGTAAACTGAGTCAACTGTTGGGGTGTTGACACACCTCTAAACTGGAGACAGTGCAGAGAGAAGGTAGGAGTCAAAGTTCATAACTCTGTTTTGGTTATGTCAAGTTTGGGTGCCTATTATACTTCTAGTTATTCCAATCTAACTAAATCATTGCAGAGTGACTAGAGACAAAATTGGAAAGTTAAGGCCTTTAGTTTCACGAGAAAGATTGAGACAATAAAAGAGGATAAGTTAGAAAAGGTAAGGATTGCAGGGGTGACAAAGAGCAAGTGGGTGTGCAGAGTTAATGGAGAAAATACATCCTAGAAACCTAGAGGAATTTCAAAAGGAGACAGTGACAATGTTAAAATTAAAATGTGTACACATGAAAATCAGGAGTGAAGTTTGAGATTTTGGAGATAATAAGCACTGTTGGAATAGAAGCAAGAGAGAAAGATCCTATGTGGACTAGATTATAGTTACCAATTAGCCTTTAGAAAAAGTTGTCAAGTCTCCAATCAGAGGTTTTATTTTAAAGACCAAATTTAAGAAAACACAAACATAGGGATAAAGATGAATTTTGAGACCAGAGAGTCCTAAAGGAATAAGATCCCATTTTTTTATTCAGAAACATCTTTTATCTTCTGCTCTGTATCATATGCTCTGTTCCTTCAGATCCATTATCTGTACTGTTTGGAGGGCGAAGTTTACACAGCTATGAGATGTTTTGCAAAATTGTAGGTTTGGTTCCACTGGTAGATTGTATATATAGTCTTTGATCATATTTACCTGGCAGCTTGATGCCAGGACACTCAGAACAACATCACAGCTATAATTGCCTTTCATGAGCAAAGAACAGAAACATCACAAGAAATTACACTACTCATAAACGCACTTCTTAAAGAGCTAATAAAATAGTCCTACAAATATTTCATCTTTTAGTGTAATAAGATGAAATAAGATATCCAACTAGAAAAAATAGCTTTCAAGTCCTTATTCAGAGTGGTAAGATTTCTAAATCTGGGTCCCAAAGGAAACTAGCTAAATGCATCATTTGCACAAGTCAATACAAGGAAAATGTGTGAAGCAAGTATCTTATCACTTTTGCTTAAATAATTTAAAACAGCAATTTCAGAAGAAACACAATGAAGTTTCTAGTGATTGCAATTATTTTTTTAAAAAAGTACCACTATGAACTATTTATTAGAAAAAAACAGATCATATATCATTCCCAAAATAGTCTGAACACTATGCAATCTATGTTTCTCTTTTCCTGAAATGGAATAATTAACAAACTAGAAGCTCATTCCTCAGAAGCCTGATTTCTAATTGGAGCAGAAGTTCTTCTTGTGTGCTAGTTATACAAATAAAAAGAACACTCTATTGAGTTAATGTGGAAACACAAAGAAAATACAACACAAAGAAAATCATTCATAACCTTTTTAAACTACCTATACATTTTATAAGCTACATATACATCTCTAGGACTTCTAGAGGATGTTTGGGATGTGCTCTGTTACACGAAATGGAAAAGTGAATTAATATGAGCATTCATCACAGTTAAGTGCTATGAGTAGGTTTCATTTTTGAGGTGTAGGATGAGGAGCCAGACAAAGACCCTTTCATATCTATCAGAGGCTATGTAGCAATGGGAAGTGTGTACAGACCACATGGGATAGGGCACAACTAAGTTTGATTAATGGATGTAAGATAGCGACAATTTTAAACAAATTTGTGACAGATGGGAGCAACTGACATTATATGTGTTCTGAGGTTCTGATGAAAGCAGACCTTGAATTCCCCTGCCCACTCCTTGCCCTCTTGGAATAAATGCTGCTGTGTGAAAGATGCAGAAAAAAACATGGAAGAGGGATCATGTAGAGGAGACTTCAAATGTCTAGCCATATATAGCAACACATGCTGGATGAGGTCATTGAGACCACATTTAATTGCTGTCCCAATGGTGTGGCTCATGGCAAAAGTAGGATGAGAAGCTCCCAGATGAGTCCATTTCAAACTGCTTATCTAGCATCATGAGGAAACAAGTGGTTACTGTCTTTTGGGGGTAATCTGTTGCTCAGCAAAATTCAAAATCAATACAATTGAGTTAATTTTGCTCTGTGGTGCTAATCTCTTGCTGACTCCATGGTTGGATAATTAGAAGAAAATGTGTATTTCACACTTAAGACTTTGTGCTGGAATAGTTTTGGAGTCAAGCATCGATATTAGTCAAGCCTCAATTTAAAATAGAACTCATTTCTGTTATCCTTTAGAAAGTTTCCAAGACTAAAGTGGTACCATATGTTGAAATTAAGTGGCCAAGCAAGTTGAGTTTGGTTTCTCTTCCTCTCCACTAAATATCTTTTCCTACTAATGTATAATATTTTTCCTCTTCTCTTTATAGATATCCTAAAAGTGTCACTGGTGGATTTATTTAACAAAGTTCTTCAACTCTCTGAAGGTGTATTAAAGATCACCCTTCAAATCTTTTTGAGAATTGCCTAATAATCTCTTTTCTTCTGTACCCCTTGCTGGACCAAAATGTCCACAAAATATGGAACTTACACCATGGGTGGAAAGTGGGAAGTAGTAACTGGCTTATCTTTGAGAAGAGAGAAGACCTGTTGTTATACTGTATTATCATGATTCTCTAGGCCATTAGGATGGCATAGACTGGCCAGGGACATATATAGACTATATAAGGTAGAACAATATGTGAAAGGAATACAGAAAATATAGTAAATAGGGATTTATTATTAAAATTTTGTCTTAGAGTCAACCCGTCCTCTCCAATGGGGGAAAAAGGCAACTCTTTGTCTATTTTTTTTCAATCTTATGATTCTTTTATTCCAGGGTTCTCAATTTTAACTCATGTAAATTTTGTCAGTTTTTCAGAGATATTAAAGTTAAACACACACACACACACAAACATTTATGCATGGGAAACTCTAATAGACTGTTTACCTGAAACTCTAATGACTCTGGGATAGTGGGGATGGCATGTCATTTATTAATCCAGGGCTCCAACTCTTAACTTCTGTTTGAAACCACAGATGTGGGTAACTTCGATACCCTTGGCTCTGTGACTTCCTTTCCTTTCTTAAATTCAGTGCCACACACAAGCCTAAAGGCTTAATCTCCTTCTTTACCTTTGACACAGATCCAAATCTTTGCTCCCACCATCTAATTAATTTTCAGTGAAAGATAGGTTCAGTTTTGTTTAAATAATATAGGTTATCCAGCCCAGACAGCCCGTTTTTTAAAAAGTTGTCAGTGGGACATGTTTCTTATGTCTCCCTGGTGATGGGAGAAGAAATTACTATCCTCGCCCCCCAAAAAAACCTTAAAAACAAAAGATCCTAATGTATATGCTAGGGAAATAAGCTCCCAAATAAAAACTCTTCAAAGCAGGAACATCTAGTTATGTGGTTTGTCTAGAGTACTTTTAGTTGTGACTCGTATATTAAAAATGCATTTTATTTGACACTGGTCTTAGATTCTTTGCTCTTTTTATTTACTTTTGTTATATTTGTATGTGAATGACATGTATGTATATTCCGGTGTGTGAATGCAGACGCATACGTCATAACACACATACAAAGTTCATAGGATAGCCTTTGTCAGTTAACACCTCCCATGTTATCCGGGCAGGCTACTAGATCGGCAAGCTTCCAAGGACTATCCAGACTTGGCCACCAGTCTCACTATTACAGATTGATGCATGACTGCATCCAGCTGTTACGTGAGTTCTGGATATGTGAGCTCAGGTCCTCATTCTTGCACATCAAACTCTCCTCTTCTTTTTAGTTCGGAGAGGTACCCATGTAGCTATTTCCCCAGCCTGGATTTTTTTTTCATTCCTTTGTTTCTTCTTTGAAATGTTGATGATGTTGATACACTAAATCACTCAAAATTCCTTACAGTTATACATCACTCTATAAGTAGGGGAGATATTAATGTACCTTACTGATAAGGAAAACAAGGCTCACAGGTGTCGAGTAATTTGTCTGATTTTCAACTGAACGTTATCCCCTCTACACTGTACCACATTATGATAAATAATCACTATCTCCTGCCTTCCTGTGGTGTTGACAGACCTGTTTTCATCTTTTATACCATTCATCCTTCCCTACAAAATGAAAAACATGAGCAAACAAAACCACCTCTTCCTTGAGAGGTAATTTCCCCAGGAAATTATTATTTTTGGACTTAACCAAAGCCAAGTAAAAGAAGTGACATACATGTGTTTTAAGTTTTGAAGGTCTTGGGAATAATTCTAGTTGTGATTTATTTAACTGTAGAGATTTACCATGGAGAGAATTTGTCTAACTTTCATCATGAATTGAAAATTACCTAAGTAAACAATGCATTTTGAACTGGCAAACCTCTGAACATCATATCTTATCCAAAGGGAATACCTTATTGCCTTAGGGTTACTATTGCAGTGAAATACCATGACCAAAAAAACTTGGGAAGGAAAGGCTTCATTTGTTCATCCTTCCACGTCACTGTCCATCATCAAAGAAAGTCAGGAAAGAAACTCAAACAGGCAGAAACCTGGAGGCATACTGGCTTGCTCCCCATTGCTTGCTCACACTGCTTTCTTATAGAACCCAGTACCACCAGCCCAGGAATAGCACCACCCATAATGGACTGAGCCTTTCCCACTCAATTACTCAGAAAATGCACTACAGGCTTTCCTGCAGACTGATCTTGTGGAGACATTTTCTTCCTTTTCTTTTCTTTTTTTCTCCCTTTTACCTTATTTTTTTTTTATCCAGAAACTATTCCGTGGAAATATGAAAGTACTTGTGTGTTAAAGATGGCAGAGCCAATCATGCAGAATGCTTCCTCCTGTGAGTGATATATATATGAGATGATAGATGTGAGTTTGTCAGAGTGACAGCCAGTCCTGGAGGACTGCATAAGACTGTGAAATATCACCAAGTATGAAGAAGAAGCTGGGAACTCATAACACAGGCTATATTGTTTTATGAATTTGATTTTTTCTTTAGATTGATATTTTTTATTCTTTTTAAAATAAAAATAGATTCCTGACTTTAACTGAGATTCTCTACTCTCAGATAACCTTAGCTTGTATTAAGTTGACATAAAAGTAGCCAGGACCCCTTATAATATCAGGTATTTATTTTTAAAGTAATCTGACTGACTAGTCGTTACAGCTCCCTGCTGCTGCCTAACCCAGAGAGAAATTACTACTCAGCCTATCATTACTCTCTGGGGACAAGGTCAAAATTCAAAACTTGACTAAGGTAGCTAAATAATGCTTATCATTTTAATCCTAATGGAATTTAATATATATGTTAATGTATATGCATACATATATAAACACACATACACACACACACACACACACACACATATATATATATATATCGATATGCTAGTAAGATGGTGCAGTGGTTAATAGCAATTCTGCTTTTGCAGAGAATCCAGACTAGATTCCCAGCACAACATGGACAATCATAGCCATCTGCTGTGGTTTTTGTGGGACCTACACCTCATCTGACTATCAACGGCACCAGGCCTGCATGTGGTAATACACCTATACATACATATGCAAAGAGACAAGATACTCACACACATAACAATAAATAAACCTTTTAAAAATTATATATTGAGGACCATCCATATTAATCTGTCTGTGAGTTCCATAAAAAGTGGGTGGGGGGCTGGAGAGATGACTCAGAGGTTAAGAGCACTGACTGTTCTTCTAGAGGTCCTGAGTTCAATTCCCAGCAACCACATGGTGGCTCACAACCAACTGTAAGGATATCGGCTTGCAGGCGTTCATACAGATGAACACTTATACATAATAAAAATAAACAAATAATTCTTAAAAAAAGTGGGTGAGTAGGGAAGTGTTGAGGGAGGGGAAATATGCTCAAATGTATATTGTATGAAAATCTTTGAATTAAGAATAACAGGAAACCCCATGTAAATAATAATAGTAATGTAGAAGAAAGGAACAAAACAAAACACAATTACCAAATATTCTACTCAGATTTACTTGAAAATGATGTTCATGTTTTCCAAAGCTTTACAATCTTCCTCAATAAGATATTTTGATATGCTGAACTCATTTAACCCGGCAGAAGCCATGCTTTTTGGGAAACTGTGCCTTTAATCATCTAAATGCAAAGCTTTATAAACAATAACACACTCACAATCACATGCATACTGCCAGGTTTGTTGGAAAGGAAAGTGGGGGCAATGAACTCAAAAGGCTTACTGGGAATGCTCAAAATATGTGTGTATATGCTAGGAAGAAAGTTAGTGTCTTGCGGTGGTTTGCAAGTCCTGAGCAATATAATTCGTTCATCAAGAAAGAACTGCAGAAACTATGAATAACAGATATATGTCTCAACATGATAAAGATTGTAAATGAGAAACCTGTTGCCAATATTATGCTGAGAGGGGAAATGGGACTCTTTTCCTAAATCTGGAGTGACTTGAATCTTACTGCTTCCTCTACTTTTACCCAGCATACTGCCCAAGCCGTAACTAATTTAATAATGACAAGCAAAAGAAAGACTTAATATGGGAAGATTTCAGATTATGTCTATTTACAGATGATAGCTTATGGGACCAGAAAACTACCAGTAACATCATAACTATTAATATGCTTAGAAAAATAGCAGAGAAATGACCAACATATAGAAGTTATGGTTCCAATATATCAATAAGTTATGTGCCAAGCAAGAAATTAGGAAAAGTATCCAGTTCACAATAGGTATTTTAAAAATCCATGAATAAACATGAGCAAGGAAAAAAATGGCTTCTGCTGTGAAACTTGAAGACACTGAACAAATAAACTGAAGGAGACACTAGAAGAGGAAAGACCACTTCTGTCCACAGAGATACAGAACTGGCAGCATGAAAATGACTATGTTACATAAAGCAACCTCTAGAATCAATGTAGTCTTCATTGAAAATTTCAATAACGTGATTAACAAAGCTAAGAAAAATGCTAAACATCATACGGAAGGACAAAGACCTCATGCAGCAGTCAAAGACAGCATGGACCAGGCTATAGAAATGTAGAAAAATGGAATGAACTAGGAGCCTAAGGAATAATCCCCATGTCGCTATGTCACCCAACTTTCTAAAAAGTGATTTAAATCCAGAGAAGAGCAAACAATTGTTTATCCAATGCCAAATGGGCAGCTCTGAAAACACATACATGCAAGTAATCTTATTCCAAAGGTGCAGGATTTATATATGTATGAAGTAATAATTAAAGAAAAAGAGGCTATAAATTTGAAAGAAAGGATTTGGGAATAACATAACACAGGAAAGTTTGAAGGGAGGAAAGGTAAGAGGAAAGTTATAATTTTACCCTTTACAATGGAAAATAGACAGCAACCTCAACGAATGTGTTGGAGAAAATGGCTAATTCACATGCAAGGGAATAAAATTAGGTAGACGACATTTACCCTGATCAGAAATCAGTTCAAAATGGAGCTAACCTTAATATAAGACCTAGAATTACTCAAGTTATTACTCAAGTCTACTAAACTGAAGAATTAAAATTTACTGAGTTGGGGATGTAGTTCAATGGCAGAATATGTATTTTATATGCTTGAGGTCATGAGTTTGATCCCCTGCACTACCACAAAGAGTATATATAGTATAAAAACTTACCCATTATTTTTAAAAAGGTGGCACCAAATCTGGTAAAGATATGAGAGAAGAGCATGTATTCATTTCTTATTGAAGTGCAATCTGATATAGATACTATGGAAACAAATGTGTACATTTCTCAAAAGAATAAAGCTTCACTTGGTGGCATACAGCAGCTGAAATCCCAGTACACACGTGGCTGAGGCAGGGGGAATTATCTTACATTTAATTCCAGAGTGGTCTGCACAACAAGTTCCAGTATATCCTGGGCTATATAACAAAATTCCATTATAAACAAATAAGCAATGAAAGAAATCTTAAATATACTGCTATTGTATGACCTAGCTACATCAGTTCTGGTTATACTAGATAAATATCAATGAGCTGTAAGCCCCACCACAGAGATTTTTACACATTTGTTTTCATTGTTGCATTATACACATCAGTTAAAAATATCCCCTTTTACATATCCTTGAATGGATGAATACATAAATATAATGTGGTTTAGATATTAATGGAATATAAACAATGGAATTTTATTTAACAGTGAATAAAAATGAAATCATGGCATTTGCAGTGAACTGACTAGACTGGAAATGTTTAAAGTAAGCTAAAATCAGAAAGACATATTTTAAGCATTCATAGTCATATCCTAGGACCTCTTTCCCTCCCTCTCTGCCTCCCTCCCTTCATCCCTCATCTCTCTTCTTCTTCCTGTCTGTCTATCTATCTATCTATCTATCTATCTATCTATCTATCTATCTATCTATCTATCTTTCTCTCTCTCTCTCCCCTCTCATTGTATAGAGAGTAGATCATAACACTAGAAAGAGAACCATGGGAGAGAAAGAAGATACATTTTTTTTTGATTGAGGGTTTCACACATTTATCGTGAATTTTAGTCATTTCCACCTCCATTTCCTCTCTTGTACTGTCTTTCTCATCTCCCACTGAAACCCTTCCCAACAAATCCTCTTTCTATTTTCAAATCGTGTGCAGCCCATGGAGGGAAATAATCTCAACAGGGAGAAAATAGGATGAAATTATGTGTCGTGCAAACAGAAGGGAGACTACTGGGAAGAGAAAGGGAGCCATCAAGAAGGCCAGGGGTATGAGAAACTATGAAAACAAATGTGACAATTTGATGATACTTCCGTCTTTGCATGCTAAAAATAAAATCTAAGGATGCCAAAAAGAGGAAGTGAATTTTGTCTTTCTCAAAAAGCAAATGATAGTATATAAATTGTTTATGGACGTTTGCTTAGTAAGAGTTCTGGGCACCAAACTATGATCTTGGAAGCCAGAAGAGGTGAGCACTAGCCTGCAGCTCTGGAGAGGTATTTGACAGAGATTGCACTGCAATTTCATTTTTCAGATGCAACTGTCTATTGTAGACAGGACTTTACAGAGAAAATACCTGGTTTTTTGGTTGTTAAGTTTTCAATTTGAAGTGCAGGATTTCTTGAATACTTTAAAAAATGTAATAACTATTGCAGTATTGGCTTTTTCAGTAGAAGACTGATTTTTAAGAAGTGATGTCAGTGTGAAAGACCCTCACTGCCTATAGATGAACCTTAGCAGCAGTAACGCCATTTTGCAAGGGTTGATATTAAGATAAATTAGCAACTAACTAAGAACAAAGGCGGCTGGCCAAACAGGATATCTGCGGTCCGCCAACTGGCAAGCTGATGAGGAACTAAGACTCCTGAAAAACAACTTGTGCAAACAACTTGTACCTTAGACAAAGGACCATGACTAGGTTACAAAGGACCATGACTGGGTTACCTGGTTTCGGGGAAAAACCCAGAAGATGTCCTACGCATGAACCCAGGCCTCATATGAATTATCCAATCATAACCCTGTAACCATGCATCCTGCTTCTGTGTTTTGTTTCCCCGCTCAGAATCCCTATAAAAAGACCCCCTGCCTTGAGCCTGGCGCGCTAGTCCTCCTGAGAGACTACCGCCCGGGTACCCGTGTGATTCAATAAAGCCTCTTGCTGTTTGCATCTGTTTGAGTGGTCTCGCTGATCCTTGGGAGGGTCTCCCCAGACTGGAAGATTGCCCATCTTGGGGGTCTTTCAAGTGTTACTAAGTAGCATCTCATAATTCAGATAAAAGATTCAATTACTTGGTAATTTTAAACTTTCACATCAGTTCTTATTATCAAAAGTAAAGATTTTTAAAGTTTACTAAGTCCAGTGGAAAACAATCAATATTGCTCTTCTTCAGTGATTCTCAACTTTCCCAATGCTGCGACCCTTTAATCCAGTTCCTCATGCTGTGGTGACCCCCAGCCATAAAATTATTTTTATTGCTACTTCATAACTGTAATTTTGCTACTGTTATGAATCATAATGTAAATATTTTTAGATTTTTATATTTTGCCACAGGAGTTGGGAATCACTGCTGTATGTGCAGATGTATATTCAATTAAATGACTGAAGATAAAATTCATTTTTATCAATTATCCAAATTATGAATCTTAGTGTATCAATGTCATAGTGATAAAACTGCTCTTAGTGAATGTGGCAGGTTAATAGAAATTCAGTGCAGTATTAAATTAAAACATGTTCATAATTCAGTGTAGTTGGAATTGGTCTTGGAAAATACATAATTTATTTTGTACAAAGTGATGATCCACCAAAGACAATTGAAGTTGTCAGCATCTTCCTAGTGCCTTGTATTTTATATAACTACACATTGTACAGCCATATAATACAGTTGGAACAATGTATATCATTCTTATATTGTATGCATTACTCTAATTCTCACACAATTAATGGAGCTGAGAAACACAATTTGTGAGATGAAATTGATAAAAGTTAATCTTCTCCACAACAGCACACAATTTCACTTTCTCTTTCCAACAACAAAACTGATTCTTTTTCATTGTTTTAACTTTTAGAAAGCTAGTTCTTAAGTTATTATGTTCCACAATAATATGAAGTTTTTATACATTCTTATCTTTTGTAAAAATTAATAATTTTTCAATATTTGCTCTAAAATTTATAATATTTTGTGTATATTCTCCAAAATCATTTGAAAAAAATTATTTCAACTATTCATCAAATGCACTCCCACAGAGTTTTCCTTTTGACTGTTTCAGGAAATTCAAACTGCTGAAAGAAAAACATGCTAAGGGAAGTATACTGAAATATATCTAGAATTTCTTAAAGTGATAAAATGAATGACATGAGATTTAAGTTTTTTACCTCTTGTTATTTTAGTTTTGATATCTTTCTTTGTAGGAATAGTATTTCAATGGAGGTTTTGAAACATGATTTAGTAAATATTTTTATTTTTAAATGGAATGGAATGTTCTTGAAAATGACTATAGGTCTTTTAGGCTCCATAGTAGGATTTTGGAAATGTTCCTTAAGTAATGTGGGATGCCCTGCTGTATGTTGTAAATATGTTTTATTACCATTAATAATAAAGAAGCTTCTTTCGCCAATGACAGGGCAGAATATAGCTAGGTGGGAAATCCAAATAGATACAGGGAGAAAGGAGGTAGAATCAGGGAGATGCCAGCAGCCACTGGAGAAACAAGATGTGTGGTAACAAACCACAAGCCTCGAGGTAATATCTACATATATATACTAATAGAAACTGATTAATTTAAGATGTAAGAACTAGCCAATAATAGGCCTGAGCATTAGCTATTAAGGCCAAAGAGTTTGTAATTAATATTAAACCTTAGAGTGGTTATTCAAGAAATAGTGGGTGGGAAAAAAACCCTCCAGTTACACTTAAATTTCTATTTTATGGAATGATTTGAGAAATATTGAAGTTAATTATTTTTTGAAAGCCTAGTAAAAATCTGTACTGAATTCAACTAGCTCTTGAATATTTTTGGTGCAGAGATTTTTTTAATTACTGCCTACATTTCACTAGGAATGATGGGTCTGGTTAAATTGTTTATTTCATCTTGGTTTAACTGTGGTGTATCATATATATCAAGATGTTAATCCGTTTCTTTTAGGTTCTCCAATTTGGTGGAATATATATTTTTAAAATGTAACCTTATGATTCTATGAATTTCTTTGGTTTCTAATGTAATGTCTCTTTTTCATATCAAATTTTATTAAGTTGTAAAATCTCTTTCTTTTGGTTAGTTTGATTAAAGTTTTGTCAGTCTTATTAATTTTCTCAGAGAGCCACCTTTTTGCTTCCTAAAATATATACATATGTAAATGGAACTTAAATGAAATTTTCATATGGAAGAACCCTAAGAGAAACATATATAGCTCCCCCAGTAAAGGGAAATAGACAAAATCGCCTGAGAAAATTGGGAATTGGG
>JAQHUG010000487.1:15688-32462 GCA_028555095.1 Dicrostonyx torquatus | reverse complement strand
TGTGTGTGTGTGTGTGAGTGTGTGTATTTTCTAGCTTCTTTGGTCTATATTATCTACATTATCTTCCAGATCTGTTATTCTGTTATTCTATCTTCTGCTTAAGATTTGTAATGTTTTCCTTTGCGTTTTCTAGCCTAGTTATCGGGTTATTAGTTATTAGTTATAGTTACTTAGTTTTCAGTTCTGTGTTCATTTCATCTTGAGTCCTCTTCAGTGTTTCTATCTCCTTATTGAATTCCATTCTCAAGTCCTGCATTGTCTTTATCATTTCCATCAATCTTTTGTTTGTGGTTTAATAATCATCACCAAGTATGTTTTCTCCTTAATCCCTCTCCTTGATTTCATGAGATAATTCTTCGTCTTCTTTAAATTCCTTGAATTTTTTGATGAAGTTTGTGATTAATTTTTAAATTGTATGTCCTAAGATTGTTTCATCTAAATAACTCTCATTTTCAAACAGTACAGGACTGGTAGGTTTTGAAGAGATGATACTGGCTTGCTTTTTCACATTGTTGGTACTTTTGCAATGAGATCTGGGCATGTGGACTTCTTGCTAGTTTTAAGTCTGATGTCAACACAGCAGGTTAGGGTAGAAGAGGGGATGTGTGGGACCTAATGTTTGGAAATAGCTTGGGTGGAATAAAGTCAGGTGCTAGCAGAGACTGGACTGATGTATAGGATGGGTCTCCTTGTTCAGGCCTGAAGAGTAGTGGTATATCTCCCTGGGCAGAAAGGTTGGATGTGGAATAGTCAGTGGGTTGGCTGATAGGTATTGAACATTCTTGAAGAAGCCTGTAAGTTGGTTTCCATGCAGGCAGGGGTGGCTAAACAAGGCTTTGTCACTGGACATGGGATCTCGGCTAGATACAGTGGGTTTGGGAGGTTGTATGGATGGAGAAGGTCAGGGAAATTCAATGGAACAGACTCTGGACAAGGACTTGAGAGTTCTATCTGGCTGGCGAGTAGGGATGTTGTGCAGAAGGGAAATGAATGTGGTCACAGGTAGCTGTTACTATGTTTACTTCAACCTTTGCTAGGATAGATCATGCTTATAGCTAATAAGTATTTCCATTGCATGTTAAGACATGCATTGGTATATGTGCATACAGACATACCTACACACACAAAGGGTACTTGTATGGCAATAATTACATTGACTAATTTAATGTGATAATCAGTATACAGTGTTTATGTATAAAGAATCATCATATAGTACAATCACTGTACATAATTTTTGTCAGTTGTCCCTCCATAAAGGTAAAAAGAGAAGGAAGTTAAAGAACTCTCTACTCTATAAGGACATGTGTGAAGGCAACTGTGTAAGTAAAGAAATGAGCCTTTATCAGTTACCAGCTTTGCCAGTAGCTTTATCTTGTCTTGAAAACTATATAAACTCAAATTTCTGTTCCCTAAGACATCTAGTCTATAATATTTTAATATGTCATGTGGAGTTGACTATGGCACCAACCTCCCCACTTCCTTAGAAGTGACAAATATTTCTGAAGTAGTAAAAGCTTCCTATCTCATTCATAGTTAAGAATTAGATTCTGAAGTGTTATGCAAAAGTTATCTGTGATGGAAATACTCAAGTCTTAGATTTTCCCCTAGACTGTGTAGTCTCCTTCATGTGCACTATGCTTACTGGTAAATCCCTAAAATGTTGAGCAAATGAACAAACGTATGTCAAGAAACTGCTAATGGGTAAAGAATTATGTAAGTAGGAAAACTCCTGAATAATTATACTACATTTCATGGCTTCTATAAAATGATAGTCTTACCTACACTGAACCAAGTTCTTTGTTTGGTAAAGACCAGCATAAGAAGAAACTGAAAAGTCATTTGTACTTAATTTATTTTTCTATTTTACTCTCAAGAAGCGGTTGGCTGAGTGAGTATCAAGACTTTTCTCTTAGATCAATAAAAGCAATCACACTTTAGTGCTTCAATAGACAGTAACCTGAAATTTATCATGGATGTCTACTTATACAAGGGAAAAAATCGTTGTGCATAAGACAATATAAGTATTTATTCTTACTTCTAGCAATTCTTGGTATTTCAACATTTTGATTATTAGTTGAATTATTAGTAGCTGTTCCTTTTAGTTAGTTGATTTTATAAGAAAAATCATAAATGCTACAGCCATAGTAAAATGTGAATAATATTTTAGAAACTTTATTCCTGTTCTCCAGCCACTTGGTGAGCAACCTGAACAAAAGGCTGCAATTTTATTCTCTAAGAAGGCTTACCCTTCTCCTCTCCTGTGTTCCCTGAGAACATAGAGCGTTATTTCTCTTTTGCATAACTACACATGGCACATTTTTACATTGCTTTAATCTAAGAAAAGAAAACCCAGACTAATTGGCTTTCATAATGTGTGAACCTAGTATTAAAAATGCTAGCATAAAAAGGTTCAGTTTGAGTGTGGCTTCCAGATAGAAATAATCTAAGACCCTTCTCTGAGAAATAACACCTGCCACGTTTTCTGTTATTGGTCTATCCCTCCTTCCTCTGGCTCCTGATTTAAAACATCTCACCTGCCTTTTTATAATCTGTTCTATCCTATTTCTTCATTCCCTGGGAAAATAACAAAGAATAAGAATGTAGTAATATTTATCAAGTTCTAGGGTTGCAACAAGCTTGAGCTTCAGTTCATTCATTTAGTAGCTTGGTGACTTGGACAAGTTATTTCACCTAACTGTGGCTCAGTTTCCCTTTTGACAATAATAAAGAAATAACGTATTTCATCAGAGACCTGACAGATAAATTAAGTTTTAGTTCTCGCCTAGAGCAAATAATCGGAAGGTTAAATATTACTGCACTTTGGAACTTTTGTAAAGTGTCCTCACAAATCTATTTTTATTTTTTCCTTTATACTTCCGAGGAACTGGAGGTAATGTCTTCACCTGCTTTTCTCTAGAAATTTTACTGCACTACAGAACTATTGTGCCTGCAGAGAAGTCCCTGGCCATCCATGCTTCCCTCAGCTCTTTTTTCATGGTGTCTTGTTTGTCCCTTCCATTATTGCTTCTTTTAGAACCAAGTGACTTTTTAAAATCTATTTATGTGAGCAGTTTGAACTCACTTTATTGTTTTCTTACAATTCAAATGTCTTCTTGATGTCCCTCTGGGCAGATATTTTGGTATGGCTTCTTATCTCTGCCGTGTGTAGAGTTTCATAGAACTAATCAGGTCTTATTCCCTTTAATTGAATATTAGAGTCTTGGGAAATGTTTCTAACCTCATGCCTGGGTCTTCAATGGTACAAAGAACATTTATCTATTGAATTTAGGACAGCTCTTTGTAAGTCTTTACCACATCACACTTCCAGTCATTCTTCCTGCTGTTTTTAGCTTTATTTTAGCACATTCTCCTGTCTGCTTGTTCTTCAACTGCATTCAGTGATCAGCTTGCAGTTTTCTTCTGACATCTATCTCTTTGTGGGATCAGACTTCCTGCACATTTGCCTCTTTGAGTGGAAATTTCATTGCTTTCCTATTCACTTGATCAACTATTATTCATCATTTAAAATTTCACTTTAGATTCCATGAAATGTTCTGTGACATTTTAAGTCTCTTGTGCTGTTTTTATATAGTCTGTGTCTCCCTGAGATACAACTATTAAAATTAAATTGCTGAAATACTTCATTCTCAACTGGTTGACTCTTCTGTTATACTACAGGTTGGATTTTTATTCAGTGATACAATATCAACACTAGCACAGTGTCTGTGAGACAGTAGATACTTGATAAATATCTATTATGTGAATGGATGGAATGAATGAGTGAATGAAGAGATTTTCATATCTTATTTTCATTACTTTTACTGGTACAATGTAACATCTCTCTGACTAGTTCCTTGACCAAAGTTATTCATACTCTATACATAAAACGTGAGAGACTGAGGATTCATCTCTCCATAGCGGGAACTTTTATTTAAAGTTTTCAGACAAAACTCTAACTTGCCTTGCCTAAAGTCTGAATCTCAAGATATATACCCTTAATCAGTTCTCAAGAAATGACTGCCATTGTTCTTAAATCATTTAAGTATCTACTGATGTGACCCTTAGCATAAAGTAGAAGCTATGGGGGGAGCCTTATGACCCAACTGTTAGTATAGCATGATGACCATAGCAACAAAGACAGAGGGAAGGAAGAAGAGAAAGTGAAGACTACAGTAGGAAGAGATCTGGGTGCTTTAGAATAAATGTGGGAAGAGCTGATTAGTATCAAGGGAATTAAGGAACAAAAGAAAATACTCTGGATCCTAAAATATCAGTACTGAAATTCCTATCACATTATGTTTAATTTGGAAGTACAATGTTGTATGTATATTATGGTACATAAGACTCCAGGATGCATTTGTTTGTTTGTTTCATTTTGTTTTTAGATTTCATTTTTTTCTTGACATTATCCTTAGTCACAATTCTCAGGCATTCTTCAGAATAACAAACCATCACAGATGTTTGCCAAGGTTTCATTTTCACCAGGATTGCTAGACTACTGAATACAAGGTATACAGAAGGCTTAATTAGGTGTGAGCCAGTATGGGCTTTGGAATGTATGAAGTCAGTGGGGAAAATGCATCGCTCAGGGCATGATGCTCCTGGCAAGCAGACTTTTGCATCATTGGACAATGCTGTAGAGTTGAAAGGAGTGCAGTTTTTAATTTAAACCTTTCCATAAGACACCCTAGTCCTTGGGGATGGTAGGAGAAGTCTGATGTCAGCACCTCCTTGAACAGTTTTAAGTTACTGCTTTGCGCATACCAGAAGGAGCAGAAGCCCCTAAAAACTTCTCTGCTATTGTAGAACTTCAGTGCAACAGATATTTAGTCCATTATATAAACTTTTTCCACTAAACACTGAATACATTCTCAGGAAGAGCCAAGCTAAAGGACATGGAAAGGAACTTTGAGTCATGGTTTATAAATAGCCCTAACACAGGGCTGGGACTACAGTCCTCAGAGATAAAAAAATGCTCGTGGTAAATGAAAGCTCCTAGGTCCAGTCACAAAAACTGTTTCTTCCAACCACACATGGAGAGATATGCATGTCTCCATGGAGAACTGTACCCTCTCTGAAAACCAGGATGGAATGCAATGTACAAAACTAACATGCCCACATACCAGAGAACAAGGTAGGATGCTGTGGCTAAGCACTCAGAGGAAAAGAATTCTGACAATGAACTTCATAAAACTGATGTACAACTATTAACAAGACTAAATAAACAAATGCTTAAGTTTCAAACATGTGAGCGTGTGCAGCTCTTAGCACTCCAGAGAGAACCTGGAATTCTATCCACAAGGAAAACTAATCATAAAGACAAAGGAAGAGCTTCATGTTAGTACAGTCAAAACACAGCAAAAAGTCTTGAGTTCTGCATAGCAAGATCAAGAATATACTCAGTGGGTACCTGATACAGACAACGGAGAGGCTTAGGATGAAACACAGACTTTCCTTCTCAAGAAATTCCTCATAAGGACAGCTAGAAAACCCCCTTATGCCAACAGTGGAGGACAGTTCTAGAAGCTTCCCTGAATAAATGTTTGAAGCTAAATTCTGGAATTTTTTTCCAGTATGGATCTGTTGCTACCATAATTTACCTTGAATTTTCATTCCAAATATAAGGTACAGGGTACATGGTGCTAAATAGCAATGTGTAGGTTCTGCAGTTTTTACAGTTAGAGATAGTTATGCCATGCATTGGAGTCATGAAAAAGTAATTCTTCACCCATGACAGGGAAAGAAATACTTCCTCTCCTTCTTAGAGTCACAGATATTCAAGAAGAGAAAATAAAACTTTCAACCATCATTTTTACATGTAGAAAATGTTCTAATCCCTAGATTTAAGAACATGACAAGGGAGGACCTTGATTCATCAGAGGCGTGCTTCTCATAGATTTTCCAAACACAGCCTGATAAAGGGTGATAGAAAGTCAAAGGAGGTAGACTGTCTCTGAATTTTTGCCATTAACCCTTGAGAAGTCCTCTGGTGGTAAAAGAAATCCTGGAAGTCTGACATGGATCAGAATGGGAATGAGAACATGTTTGTGTATGTTTGAAGCCTTGGGTGAAGCCTGAGATGAATTATAGACAATGACTAAGAGTGTCTAAGAAAGATGATACTTTAGGAAAGGCATTGAGAAAAATGAAGAAACTGCTAGAGATTTAAAGGTGTCTGGGGAAGGGTAAGACACAAAAACTGTTGTAAACAAGGCCACCCTCAGAGTACATGGAGCATCATATAGATATATTCTCAGGGCCCGTGAAAAACATACTGATTTACACAGCATGATGATGGGCTGTGGAGACGGTTCAGTGGATAAATCAGTTGCTGAGTAAACATGATCCCAGAATCTCATTTGGGTTCCAGAATCCATGTAGAAGGCTAGCAGTTGTTGCAGCTGACTGAAACACTAGCATTTGGAGGGTAGAAATAAGGAAGCCCTGGGCAGAATGGCCAGCCAGACTAGCCAGATATGGTGAACTCTGAGATCACAGAAATCTTACTGAAACAAATGAAGTGGATAGCAATAAGGAAGGCATCTAATGTCAAATTTAACCCCCTTCGCTAAATGCTTACATACATGTAAAAATGAAGGCAAATATTCAGGCACACTGCACATACATACAGAATAATAAAAGCAAATGAGTATCCTAAATTCATTAAATCATCTGAAGGGATAATTTATTCTCTATTGTCAAGAGCTCTGTTTCTTATTCATCTCTCACTGTTATAATTCCAAAGCTTCATTTCTCTTTACATAATTTTATATTTTATTTTTAATTTATCATTTTCTTTATATTTTGAGATATAATCACACTATTCCCCCATTCTTTTCTTCCCTAAAAACCTTTTCATATGCCCTTTGTTGCTCTGTTTCAAATTCATACCTTTTTCCTCATTAATTGATTTTATATATATATATATATACGTATATATATATACGTATATATATATATATATATTACACAAAGAACTTCAGGAAGCTAAGGAATCCTGAAAGTGGGTTAAATAGTCTTCCACAGAAAGGAGCATACTAATTGGTTTTTCTATAGTTATTTAAAATCTATTTGTATTGATACACCACACATTATCTTTCCTATGAAATTCTTAATTCCACATCTTTACTCTGGTCACATCAAAACTTGTGATTCTGCACCATTCCTCATGTCACCAGAGATGCTCGCTTCTAATGAACTCTTTGAGCTGTTATTGCACTTTCTTTGTGTTGACTATCTATGCAGCTTTTTTTTCCAGAAAAAAGTGGAAGATTCTTTAACAAGATACATTAATCAATTAGAACATGTTTATAGTAAAACAAAACATCTTTTACATATGTCTCCTTTTGAACACTTTAGGTCATAACTATAGTATTCTTAGAATGTGATTTGTTCCTATAAATTATGCTCTTATTTCACCTACACTGCCAAAGGCAATGCAGACCGGTTAGGGCTAGGAAACATTGTTACTTATGCAAGCAATAGCTGTCTCTTATCTGGCTCAAGGGTATCCCAAAAGAACACAGTTTCACCTTGGGTGTGTAGACAAGAGAGGACAGGAGTCCAAAAGTCCCTGCAAAAACACTCCGATAAAGAAAGGGCAGCCAGGCCGGGTGGTGGTGGCGCATGCCTTTAATCCCAGCACTTGGGAGGCAGAGGCAGGCGGATCTCTGTGAGTTCGAGACCAGCCTGGTCTACAAGAGGACAGGCTCCAAAGCCACAGGGAAACCCTGTCTTGAAAAACCAAAAAAAAGAAAGAAAGGGCAGCCATCTGTGATGCTTAGCATCTGAGTGTGGTAAGGGTGAAGTGGATGAACGAACTCCAACTAATATGCAGCATGGATCCTGTGACAGGAGGGAGATGCCAGCAATGGAGGTTGAAGGACACGAACCATCCGTCCTCACCACACTAGCTGCTAAACAGTGTCAGAACAAGATGAATACCAATCAACAAAGGTGTCGTATACAAGTCAAGCTTTCATTTTAGCAGTGACTCTCAACCATCTGTCACTCTGAAATCCCTGTGTCTAAGATGAGAGAAGTCACCTTAATCATTATGCCAACATTCTTCTGCTGTCTCGCCTTCCCTCTCTTATGACAAAGAAGCACAGTTCAAAGTAGCAGAAGGAAAAGGGTCCAACTACTAGCCATGAGACAACCTCAAAGCATGAGCTTTTGGGCTTCTTGGGGTGTCAAATCAACTATAGGTCAGAAAGCCAAGATCCACATTTCCCAAAGCGACTGCCTGTGTATCCCTCAGATGATGTTCTACCCCTAGTTTTTTTGTTGTTATTGTTGTTGGGTTTGGTTTTGGTTGTTTTTTTTTTTTTTTGCTTACTTTTTTGGAGACAGGGTTTCTCTGTGAACCAGACCTTTGGAACTCACTGTGTAGACCAGGCTGGCCTGGAACTCGCAGAGATCCACCTGCCTCTGTGTCTCGAGTGTCAATACTCCCAGTTTTGTAAGGATTCTAGGATTTGTAAGAATGGCTTTGTAAAATTTCAAGGGAGGTGCTATAAGGTACAATGCTTTTCCTGAGACTCAAGGTGAGGTCAGAGTTCTCTCTTGATGCACTGTACTTCACCACTGAAGAAAAGCTTCAGACAGGATGTGGAAGAGCTTCTAACACCAGACTTGGCTACTTATATTTTACCTATGAAAGAATGCAGTAGAAAATGAAAAGATCTCCCATGCTACTAGAGATTTATATTTTATGCAATGACAACTAATAGATAAAGAATAATCAACAATATGGTTACATAAGCAAGAGACACCAGTTTTCTGATAGTCTTTAATGCAAGAGTTTGAAAGTTCTTTAAGAATTTTGCATGTACCTTTTACATCTCTATTTTAAAATGAGACTATCCTTACGAAGTACATTCCTTAATTAGTATACCAGAGGACACACTTTGGAAAAATGTTTATTAGCCAAGAGAGAGTTGTTACAAGCTCTTTGTGCAGGGCAGGTTTCTATCTTAGAAAATTCAGTACATAAAAAAATCAATGTCAAATAAGAGAAAAGGGAAGATCAAATGGACAGATTAGGCATTTATAATAGGAATGAATCAGTAGATCATAGACTCAACTAAGTTAGTATTAATAGTTAGTGAAGAAACAAAATCAGCCAAATTAAGCTATATACATCTGGTTAAAAACTCAATAGGGAAAAGAGCCATGCAGTTATTGCGGGCTGTAAAATCTGCTACTATTCTTAATAATAGCTAACCCTAGAATGTGTATGAGAATGTTTCCTTAAAGTTCAACTTATCAAGTACATTTTATTTATGAACAACTGTCCATATGGCTATGAATCTTGTATTTAAGGATATATATATATATATATATACATAAAACATCACCTTTAAATAAGAGTCAACCACTTCAACTGGAGCGCAATATGTTCCATTACTGCAGGAAAAACTGGTTATGTTGGACTTACTGAGATGCCACATGTCAGGTTCTAACATTATGATCTCCCAAGACCATTATTACTTCCTCCTGGGTAAGTTTTGACTATGAATATAATTTCAGTACCTAATCCCAGCACAGGTTACACTATAATCTCAGATAAGAATGATAAACACACATGCCTTTCTTTCTGAATCTACTCATTTGATTCTACAGTATCAACTACATATTAGCATGTTTGTATCCTTCAAAGAAGTGATCATTTGAATAATTCCTAGACAAAAATCAAAGTAACATGTATATCACCTTAGAAATCAAAGAGAATTGAATTTATTTGTTCTCTGAAAAGGTTTAATTGCTCAATTTGGGGTTAATAAAATGAAAATTCATTAAGAGAAACTGGTCAAATATGGCTGAATGTGACAGGGATAATAGGTAAACCAAATCTTAATCTGTTTAGTAAATTTATTCTCTAGCAACTACAAAGATTTGTCACGGGGATCTCTAATACCCTGATAGGATTTAGAAAATGGAAACACTATACTAAGGAGAGAGAAATAGGCAAACATTTTATCAATTTTGGGCCCTGGTTAGGTGTTAATTCCAATAGAACTAGGGCCTTGTCTGATCTATAAGTCAGAGCAGAAGATGATGGAAAATGGATTCTGAGCCTTGACATCAAGACCAACCACATTGCAGTTAAGGTTCCTATTCCCAAGCATCTTGCTTCATTGTGATTGCTCTAATGAATTCTATAAACCATCCAACTTATAAACAACAGAATTGTGTGTCATAGTTCTAGACTGGAAATTCTACTATCTGGATGTCAAACAGATCAGTGTCCAGTGTCACTAGTTTTCTTGAGCATAGAAATTTCTTTTAATTGTGTTTTCCAGTGGTAGAAAGTGGGGAAGGTGGCTTCCTGGAGATACTTTTGTAAGGGCACTAAAGAAGGAGAAGCTGGAATTATCTAAGCAAGATTTCAGCATATACATTTTGAGAAGACACATATATTCTGAACATATCATTAGGAAAAGAGTTAAAACATGTCTATTAAGAAGTCTGCACCTTTATCTCTGACTCATGGAACTTTTTATAGTGAGAAAAGAAATATCTGGATATTTCCATTTCTTTCTGATACTAACCCAAAAAAGTTATTGGACAATCTTCAGAAAAGACTCTCAGGAGATTATTGCTATAAACTAAAAGATACAACCATGGCAACCCCACTTACATCTTCACCCAACTCTAGAGAGTGTCTGGTATAGGAATAGGTAACCATCAACTAAATCAAGCCTGACTCTTTCCAACTTTTCTACCCCTTGTGTGATTTTATTTTTGGAACCTGTCAACATAGTCTCAAACACAGTCTATTATGTAGCTCTAATATGTAGAGGATAATTTTCTCCTCTACACCAAAGTATCATTATTTGCTTTGAAGTATATTGCAGACAGAAGTTTCTGTCCTGCCCAGTCCTGCAGTTGTTTAGTCCCAAAGAAACACACAAAGGCTTATATTAATTATAAACTGTTTAGCCTATTAGCTCAGTATTATTATTAAATTGCTCTTACTACTTGAATTAACCCATAATTCTTGTCAATGCTTAGCCCTGTGGCTTTGTACCTTTTCTCAGTGCAGCATTCTCCTCTTTCTTCTGCATCTGGCTTGTGACTGACCCTGCCTTTCCTATTCCCAGAATTCTGTTAGTCTGGTTGCCCCGACTATACTTCCTGCCTGACTATTGTCCAATCAGCATTTTATTAAACCAATACGAGTGACACATCTTTACAGTGTACAAAGGCATTATCCCATAGCAGTGGGATCTTCACAATCTTGCTCCATAATTTCTTTGACATTTCACTCTGTTTAGTATACTAATTTTGGTTAAGTATTTCTGTTTACTAAAAAATGAAAATTTTATAATTACTATAAAACAATACTACAAACTAAAAATTAATCTATGTCTACATACAAATACCTAGATGAGCATACCATGTAATGATAAGCAAACGAAAGAAATCAACAGATAGAATGGTATATTTTGTATAGTTCTAGTTTTGTAAAGTTTTAAAAATTGCAAAAGTCATCCATGATGTTATATCAAAATATTGTCACACTTCTGTGGTAAATGAGCAGCTACCAGTTGGAGGTAGCTGTTTCAGATTTTTTAATTTCATTCTCTTTGCAAAAACCCATTGAGATACATATTTAATCTTCATTTTTCAGTAAGAAATCATACTTGAATATAATTTATGCTAAAGATTCAGTCATTGGGTGTGGTGATACATTCTTCTTTCAATACTTGTGATATGGAGGCAGGAAATCAGAAGTTCAAGGCCAAATCTTGCCTACTGAACAATTTTCAGGCCAGTTTGGCCTACTTGAGGTCTTCTCTAAAATATAAATAATTTTAAAGTGCTATATGCTTTATATTTCAATAAAATTCGCATCAAATATACCATCAATAAATTTCCTGACGTGATCAAAGCAATACCATTATTATCCATTAGGCACCATCTTTTGTTGAGAATTCATCCTATACCTCTCTATTTATGCCCTAGTAAGCATATAACCTCCTTTTGAGGACAGCCTAATACAATTCTTAGCAAGTAGCTTTATTAGAAGTATATGTGCTCCATTTATCGGGTGAAATTTCTATGGTAATGCTCAAGATACTCATCAATGTACCTATGTGACAAGGCCAGTTCAGGCACCCTCTCCTCTGCTGCCTAAGTACCTAGGTGGGGATATCCCTATGGACACCAGGGATCCCCTATAGAGACAAGTCTCTTGCAAATCCTAAAATGACTCCCTTAATGTAAATATCTTATTCCCTTCTCCAATATACACCCTTCCTCCATCTCTACCCTCCCACTCTCCCAAGCTCTCCCCAGTTTTTCCCTTCTCCCTCCCCCCTCTCTTTTGCACAACCCCACCCCCATCCCTACCTCGACCCCCCCTCCCCCGTCCTGTGCTTCCAATTTTTGCTTGGCAATCTTGTTTGCTTCCACTTTCCAGGAGAATTTATATATGTTTTTCTTGGGTTCACCTTGCTATTTGGCTTCTCTAGGCTTGTGAGCTATAAGCTTAATGTCCTTTGTTTATGTCTAGGGTCCACTAATGAGTGAGTACATACCGTACTCATCTTTTTGGGTTTGGGATATCTCACTAAGGATAGAGTTTTCTATTTCCAGTGGAAGAGCAGAAGGAGGGAGAAGATGAGCAAGAAAGCCAGGACCGTGAGGGACTGGCCCACCAACTGAGACAGTGTGCTTGATCTATTGGGAACTCATTAAATCCAGCTGGACCAGGACTGGAAGGAGCATATGACCTAACCGGACTCTCTGAATGTGGCTGCCAATGGGGACTGACTGATTAGCCAATGATAGTGGCACAGGAACTTGTCTCTTCTTCATGTATTGGCCTTTTAGGAACCTATTCTATATGGATGCACACCTTCTTAGGCTGAGACAGAGGGGAGGGCCTTGGGCTTTCCACAGGGCAGGGTATCCTGCCCCATCTCAAGGAGGCAGGGGGAGGGCGGTGGGGTAGTGGGGGAGCGGGAGGGCCTGGGACAAGGGGAGTAAATGTAAATTTTTCTTTCAACAATTAAAAAAAAGAAAAAAAGAGAAGTATATGTGCTTCAGCACAGCTCTGATTCCTTCTCACAGAATGTAGTGATTTGAATCATCTTGGCCTTCACTCAAGCCCTGGGCATTCAGAGGATTACTGAATAGGTCATATGAAAATTCTCTGGGAACTAGACCCATAGCTGCTCTCATCTTTTGACTTTTGCATAATAAGGTCTTTAGTTTCAAGTATGAAAATAGAAGTGACAAAATAATATTTCTCATATGTATCTAGTTTGTTAATACACAGGGGAGCCATGAGAAGGAAAATGTTGTTTTCAGTTCCCATCAGAAGTTTCCAGATGATTTTTTGGATTCTGAGTCCTACTTCTGAAGATTCACAAATATTACATGTATATCACACAAGTCCTCCTGAAAGCTTAAGAAGAAAGAAAAAAGGGAGAACAATTGTCTGCTAAGATGATCACTCTAATAGAAAGCAAAATAGTCTACCATTTCATTTAGTTACATGGGAGGGTATAGAAGGAGGAAAGAGAAGGGTTAAATGATGAAATTTAAAATCTCAAAAATAAAAGAAAAAACTGATACAAAGAAGCAGGAATAGGGACTTCCTTGGAGAATCTATTAGAAAAGAAACTCCTCTTGAGTATTTAGTATTGGAAACAAATAGAAACTGTAGCCTTGAAACCTCATTTGAAAGTTTCTCGCAAGGCATTGGTAGCACTATCAAGAGAAAACCAGCTAATATGGGGTCCATGTCCATCCTCTTAGCTCTGTGGACTTGGATGCGGAGAATTAAAAAAAAGCATGATAAATCAGAATAAAATGCAACCCAAACGTTTTATCTTCTTTATGTCAAACATCAAGTGAGTTTTCTCTGTCATCCATCAACATCATCATTAGCAGCAGCAGCAGCGACTTCCTTCAGTTTTTCCTATTTCTCTATATAACTGAAAAGTACAGATATCTTGACAAATGATAGGAAGTAAGTTCTGAGCAATACACCATGCAATTATTTTATCAATTTGTTTGATGATTACTGTTGTTGGTGTGACAGGATCTCTAATCATCTAGAAGACAAGGAGATGGGTCCCAGGGGCATTCTTTTTCATTTTTAGCCTCAAACACTAGCATTTAAATTTTTCCCTGAGATTGAAATAGACTCTTTACTCACATAAAATATCCTTATTATGGTCTCTCCATCCTCTACCAATCTGTTAGCATAGGAGGTCTTTCCATTTTCTAGTGTACTTACTTTCTCTTTGCAGAAGTATTTCACCACTTGTTTAGGCTGATTCCTTGGTATTATATGATATTTTACACAGTGTTTTCCTCTAATTTCATTGTTGCCAATTTATTATTGATATAAAGAAAAGCTGCTGACTTTTTATGTAAATTTTGTAATGTGATACTTTAAAGCAAAGATTTATCAGAGCCAAGAGTTCTCATGGTTTCAAAGTATAGAACCATGTCTACAAATAAGTTGGTTTGACTTACTTATTTATTATTTGAATCCCTCATCTTTCTTTCTCTTCTCTTGCAGTTTTAGCCAAAACTTTGACCAATATTTGAGCAATATTGAAAAATATGGGTACTTGCATTCTTGATTTTTAGGAAGTATTTTCATCGATTTAACACATTGACTATATATCATATATATATATATATATATAAAATGTTGAAGCTTTCTATTCCTGATTTTTTGAGGGCTTTTATTCTGAAGTAATGCTGAACTTTGTCAAAGGCCATTTCTGCATGAATTATTCTAATCATGTGATTTCTGTACTTATCCAACTGTATGCTGTATTTCACTTATTGATTTGTATATGTAGAACCATCTTTGCCTCCCTAAAATGAACACAACTTCATCATACTGTATACATTTCTAAGTGTGATCTTAAATGTGATTTATTTTAAATATTTGATTAAGAATTTAGGGAGTTGGTTAACAATTTCTATTTTTCACTGTGTCTTTATCTAGTTTTGATATTAATATAATAGTGGCCATGTAGCCTGACTCTGTAATATCCTTTACCTTTTTATCTTGTGACAATCAAAGAAACACTGACATTATAATTATTTTGACTGTTTGGCAGAATTTAGCAGTGAACCATCTATATTTGTTAGAGAACCTTATATTTGTTAGAGAACATTTTATAACTATTTAAGAGTGTTGCTTGCTATAGATCTGTATAAATTATTTATGTCTTCTTGATTCAGTTCAGGTAGACCACATATACCTAGGCATTCATGCATTCTTTATGAATTTTGCAGTTTTAAAATATGTTTTCAAGATACTCTCTCTTTCCAAAATATAACACCAGTAGCACAGACACTGAGATATACAGTTAATAAATGGGACATCCTGAAACTGAGAAGCTTCTGTAAGGCAAAGGACACTGTCAATTTGGCAAAATGGCAGCGTACAGAATGGTAAAAGATCTTCACCAATCCCACATCTGACAGAGGGATGACCTCCGAAATATATAAAGAACTCAAGAAACTCACCATCAAAATACCAAATAATACATTTAAAAATGAGGTACTGATCTAAACAAAGAATTCTCCATGAAGAATCTCAAATGACTGAAAAGCATTTAAGAAATTTCTCAACATCCTTAGATACCAGGGAAATGCAAATCAAAACGACTCTGAGACACCATCTTACACCTGTCAGAATGGTTAAGATCAAAAACACTGATGACAACTTATGTTGGAGAGGATGTGGATAAGAGAACACTCTTTCACTGCTGCTGGGAATGCAAACTGGTAAAGTCACTTTGTAAATCAGTTACTCAGAAAAATGGGAATCAATCTATCTCAAGATCCAGCTATACCAATCTTGGGCATATACCCAAAGGATATTCAATCATACCACAAAGACACTAGCTCAACTATAGTCCTAGCATCATTATTCATAATAGCCAAAACCTGCAAACAACCAAGATGCCCCTTAACTGAAGAATGGTCAAGGAAAATGTGGTACTTATATATAATATGGTATTACTCAGTTGTAAAAAAAATGACCTCATAAAATTTGCGGGCAAATGTATAGAACTAGAAAAAAGTCATTCTGAGTGAGGCAATTCAGACCCAAAAAAGGCAAACATGGTGTGTACTCACTTATAAGTAGATATTAAGAGGAAAGTATGGGATAACCAGCCTACAATCCACAGCCCAGAGAGTGTAGATAACAAGGAAGATTCAAAGTGTGATGCATAGATTTCCATGGAAAAGGAAAATAGAAGAGATCTCCTGGGTAAACTGGAGGCAGGGAGGAGGGGATGGAGTGATGGGAACTTGATGGAGCACGTTGGGTAGGTTGGGTGTGGGAGGTGGGTCAGATGGAGGGGTGAGTAAGGAAAGAGAGGTCTTTTAGATTTAGGGAGAAACCTGGTGCTAGGGCAATACCCAGGAATCCACAAGGATAACCCCAGCTAAGACTCCTAGCAATAGAAGTAGGTGTCTGAACTGAACATCTACTGTAATCAGACTGGTGAACATCTGTATTTAATTGGAATATGTTGTAACAGCCACTCTTTCATCTTTAATTTTATTTGAGTTATCTCTTTTGGTTAGACGTTATCAATACGGTCCTTTGGAAGGAATGGAAGAAGATGGAAATGCAGTTAGGGTATAAAAGAAGTTCGAATGGCCAAAAGATACTTCAGGTCATGTTCAACTTCCTTAGCGATCAGGGAAATGCAAATCAAAACAACTTTGAGATATCATCTTATACCTGTCAGAATGGCTAAAATCAAAAACACCAACGATA
>JAQHUG010000486.1:858367-873827 GCA_028555095.1 Dicrostonyx torquatus | reverse complement strand
CCTGAAATTACAGGCACACCCACCCAAGACCAGCTTTTGCCTGGGCTTTGGGAATTGAAATCAGGTTCTCATGCTTGCATAGCAAGTCCTATACCAATGGAACCATATTCCCAGACCCCAAATTGAATTCTATTGATAGTCTTTCTGCCAGCCCAACACATAGCTTCAGCTCAGACAACTAGAATAGCCAACAACTGAATGAAACAAGCTCCCTAAATCCTTACTTGTGACCTCCTGCCATGCTCCTTGGAGAGAGACCCTTGCCTTGTGTCTACTTAGCACTTATGAATAGTTTGTAAGAGATATTCTCTCACAGTCAGTTAGGACCACCCACTGCACTCAGTCTCCCACAGTTCCGCCATGTTAGATGTAATTGGAGTGGTGGTGATTTTTATTTAAGACAATGTGTTATTGACAGTTGAGTGGGATTTAATTAATTGTGTAACCACACTCCTTTTTCTCTGTTGTCACTGATGGGCAGAAACCACAGCCAACTGTGCTAACTCAACAAATACCACAAGAATGAAATGAAGTGAAATATGAATTAGCATGCTCTAGATTCTTTCACAGAAAGGATGAAGTCATATATATATATATATATATATATATATATATATATCATATGGAGACAGAAATATAAAGGACCACCCCAAGTTCAGATCTAGCACCTCCTGGGTGGACCACACCCCTCTCCCAGAGCCCACCAGTCACATTGTATAGAAGGGTGTCCAGAAGGACACAGGTCCACAGTTTACCCAGTACAAAGGGATTTTCAGTATATTGCAAAGGCACTGAATAAAGTCATTTCTCATGGTGGTTTATCAGTTTTGTCTGTGGGTGTTCATGGACATGTGTGTAGTATGAATGAGCACATGGTGAGGATGCACATAAAAATTTTTCAAAATTTTGTCTTTGGGGGCTGGAGTAATGGCTCACCTATTAGCAACACTTACTGCTCTTGTAGAGGACCCAGGTTCAATTCCCAGCACACACAGGGCAGGGTACAACCACATGTAACTCCAGGTCCAGGAGAACAGAGCCACTCTTTCAGTGTCTATGTGTTCCTGTTTAAATGTGTTGCATGGAAATACACTCACAAGCACAAACATGCACATAAAACATAACTACTAATTTTCTAAAAAGCATTTAGTCATTTGAGCATTGAAAATGGTCACGTCCAATAGTGACCATCTGAAGATGTATAACAACTTTGTTTCATACCTTTTTATTAGCAATATGTTTTATTTAACCAACTATTACTTAAATGTGACCTTAACATGGAATCAGTACAAAACACAAATAACTTATTTTACATCCTTCTTCCTCATGGCTGGAGAGATGGCACAAAAGTTAAGAGTACTGGCTGCTCTTCCAGAGGTCTTGAGTTTAACACAGAAACTGTATGGTGTTGACTGATGACCATCTATAAAGGAATCTGGACCCATTTCTGGTGTGCAGCTCTACATTTAGGTAGAACACTATATACATAAATTCATAAATCTTTGAAAAGAATATGGGACTATGAAGAAGATTGCCTGTGGGACAATGGTCTGTATCCTGTCAATTGTATTTTAATAAAATGCTTATTGGCCATTAGCCAGACAGGAAGTAGAGGCAGGGCTACCAGGCAAAAAGTAGAGATGGGGCAACAAGAATTCTGGGAAGAGGGAAGTTTCAGTATGCAGTCCTGACCCAGCTGCAGAGGAAGCAAGGTGTGACTGCCTCACCGAAAAAGGTACCAAGCCATGTGGCTAACATATACAAGAATTATGGGCTAATATACATTATAAGAATTAGCTAATAAGAAGAGCCTGAGATACTGGGCCAATCAATTTATAATTGATGTAGATCACTGTGTGATTCTTTGGGACTGAATGACTGCAGAACCAGGCAGAATAGAAATTTCAGACAACAATTGTCAATGTCCTAAGTATTTCAATATGATCTAAAATTTTCCCTGTAAGTATGGGGTAGTAAAAAAATTCACATCTAATATCAGTTGGCATGTTAGATTTTAAAGGTAATATAATTATTTTGGAATAACCCTATTGCATAAAAAGAAACTTTAACTGTACCTGGATATTTGGTCAACCTACAATTCCAATATGTGAAAAACTGAGGCAGGAGAATTGCTTCAAGTGTTCAAGCATGTCCTATACTATATAGTAAGTTAAAGGCAAGATTTAACTGTAAAACAAAGTCCCATCCTCAAAAATAAATAAATAAACAAATAAAGAAAGAAAGAAATGGAAAGTTAAAAGGCCAGCAAAGACAGAAATACAAGGCATATTTTGCTGGTCTTTTATATGTCTTTTATATTTGCTGTTTTTTTTAGGTTTGCTAATTTTTTATTTGCAATCTATTTTTAAATGCATATATAGCCCAGAAACATCTGAAGTCTTATCATAGCAAAGCTTAGAGTGACATAAAGTCTAGAAGGAAAAGATGGAAAAGAAAAAGGATGTGGGACTGAGTTCTATGGTCTGTACAATTGGGGAGTATCAGAAATGAAGGAGAGTGGGATGCTGTAAGTGGATGCCCAGGAGCCCACTGTAATTCACACCCTTTTTGTCAATAGGTGCTCCCTGCTGCTCCTCCTCCTCTGTAGACAGATCTCCAGTCTTCATCACCAGCTGTGTTGGGTGACTCTTGATCATTGCCTGCGACTTCTTCAGCAAACCAAGCACACATATTTCTGATGACATCCTCGAAACCTGTACTGGTGACTTCTGATCAACCTGGTGGGAAACCCTGAGAGTGATGGTCTGGGAGCCTCTCTCAGCAGGGCATCTGAGTCAACAGTGTTGCCATCAGGGGCTTCTTCTCGCTTTGCTCCTTTTTCTTTCTCATTCTTACATGGTAGCTTTGTGGAGGTCAAGCTGGGCCAGGCTCCAAATTACTCCTCATTGTGCAAAACAGCGGCTTGCCCTGGGTAACTCCATTTTCCATGCAGCAGCTGACACCTTTTTGAGTGCAGTGCAGAGGCTGGATGACTCCTCTCTTTGCCATAGACACAGGCCTGTCCAGAACCATCCATAAGGCACAGGCTCGTGGTTAACTTAATACTAAAAGTCAAACTATAACATCTATACACTTATAAAATAGGTTGGAAGCAGTGAGCATAAATGCCTATCAAAACCGTATCAGAGGACCAGGCCTGAGATTTTATCTGACACCCTCTCCTGGACCCCTGAAGAGGACACCTAACACTGTAGCAGTTTGGGTCCCACCAACCTGCCACCTGGTTGTTTGTGTGAAGGAACCAGCAGGCAGAGAACTCCTGGCCATCTTCAAGGTTGCGGCTCCATCCACACTGCTAATGCCTCCTACTTGGATCGCTTTTCAACAGTTCATCTGCTGGTCCATCCCAGTGAGGTTCAGCATCTCACCTGCTGGATCCTGTGGTCCTGCACCTCAGCTCAGCAGTTCCACTGAATCCTGAGACCTGGTGCAACCGTGCAACCCTACAGCTCTCCACCAGCTTCTTTATCTAACCCCCGCATTGAGTCTCTCTGCGTGTCTATTCGCCCTCTGTCTCTGCCTCCAGTCTGGTCCCTGCACTCTATGCAGCAACGCTCTCACTCTTTTGACGCCATCCTGTAATCTCCGTATATCTGCAGCTGTGCGGTGTATGATGTGTGATCTGAGCGTTCATATTAGTCATCAAGACTGGAGTAAAAGAGCCCATGTTGGCCAGGGAGCAGTTATCAAAGGCAATCGGGCCTATTTGTCAATTACAGCTAGTGAAATGGATGGAGCTTGGAAATGAAAACACATGTGTGAGCCCCTGCTCTCCAGACATAGCTTACTTGTTCAGGATTTCACTCATGTTATTATAGGAGTTTAGTGAGTAAACAGTCTATTGGCCAAAAAAATTGAAAATACATGTTTTTCAAAACATAAACTTCTGGTACTATTAACAAACTTCAGCAGTGCTACAAACACTGGTCAACAGAGACTAAGCCTGCTCCACCGACCCAGTGCCTGCCCCGAACCACAGTATAATCTTACATGGTTCAGGATGACATCAGAGCAAGGCATTAGGAACAGGGAAGTCATCCATCCTCCCTCTTATAAAGAGTGGGTTAGAAATTTCAATATTAAAGCAGAAAAAAAGAAAGTGAGAAAACCTCAGATCACACATCTCTTATTATTTATATATAAGATGGTTAGAGAATTATACAATACTAAGAATTTATACTGTACGAAAGAAAACTCAGAATGCTGTTAGTTTAGGGAAGAAAGATGAGTACAAGACTAAGAGAAGAATGAGCCCTAAAAGAGTGCTGCCTCTAGGGATCTACAGAACCCAGGAAGCTGAGGTTAGGAACACATGAGAGGAACAGTCCTGGAGGGCACTGTCATGCCAGGGGACCATGGCTTAGTCAATGAAATGTTAAATTCTGCAGACCAAAAATGATATAAATGTTTTAGTGAGGAATGAGCTACAAAGAGATAGCTCAGTCATGGAGTGCTTGCCCTCTCCAGCATGAGGACCTAAGTACACCATGGTGACACACACTTATAAACCCCGTGTAGGGGACACACAGAGAGAAGTACAACCCTGGGGCTTCCTCACCAGTCAGACTAGTGGAATTGGTGAGTTCCAGGACAGACTGGCTGAAAACACAGTGCTCATGGCTGAGGAATGACACCCAGAGTTAAAGCTCCGTCTCCATAGGAACAAGTACGTGAACAAGCACACACACATGTGTATATGCACACGCGAGAACGATAGACACTGTGGACCAGAACACAGTCATTGAATTCTCATGAGGCAGTACTGCTGAGAGGGAATGGGGGCTGTAAATACTAGTTACGAGATATTACCTGGCCTTGTCTTCTGGGCCAGTTTACGTTCATACGAAAAGGGGACAGCGCATGTCTTCTTAGATGAGTTTCGTAGTACCGTGAGAGGTTCATAATGACATAAGGACCTCAGATTACAGTTACTGTTTAGAGTCTGGATGTGTTTGGTGGTATATTGCATCAAACATGCACTGAAAGAATTAATAAAAATCCTCAAGAGACTCTCAGGAATGATCTGTTTGAGCCTCTGCAGGTGCAGGACTATTACCTCTCGTTAGACGAACCCACAGATGCAGGTCTTATAACTTAATTACAGTTAGGGGGATGAGCAGGACCCGAGAAAGAGCTGGTCCACACATCTCCCATGGCCTTGCATCCTGTGGAAGAAATTTAAGATTAACTTAATCACCTGTTTAATAACTGGAGCTTATCCTGAAAACGTGGAGTCAGAGGTGGGGCTGTCCTTATCCTAGTACACAGTGACAGCCTTGATCGTCTGTCTCGATATACTGAGACAAAAGAGTCTCTGCCTCTACTGAGAGGTCAGTATGAAGAAAAAGGCTAGTGTAAAGGCATCAAAAGTTGATAGACAATTCAGATCATAAATGAGGATTAATTAGTATTCAGAGGGCATTGGGACCTTCAGTCCCCCCAGTTTAAACAAGTCATGGTGAGAATAATGGGTGCAGCTGGTAGATTTTTAATTTTATATTATCTCTAGTTGTACATTTTTGGCAAGTGTTTAAGAGCATAAAGAGAGCCAATAGCTTCTTTTCCTTTTTGGCAGTTTTATCTCCTTAGGGACTATTTTTAGGGGTTGGAGAGTTTTAGGAGCCATGTCTCCACTCTTTGCCATCTGATGATCAAAGGATCTTTTACTGTGACATGACCCAAAGCTCAAACTCCAGGGTCTCCACAGCCTCTCTGAAGCTATGAGATTCCTTTAGAGCTGTCCCATTGTCCTCCACCCTGGACATGGCCAACCTGGAGGGAAAGATGAACATATTGGCTGTCAGACTAGGCCTTGATTCTCATTGTTTTGGGCTTCTAGTTGTGGCTACTGAAATCTCAGAAAGTCAGTTACCCCAGACATGAGGAACAGATAGTGGTTGAATCTGTTATGTCACTCTCAGGGTTGAAGAACTCACAGCCCGGAATACCTTAAATGTGGCCAAATCAAATTCAGGGACTTTCATAAAATTTTATGAGACAGTTTCGCAAAGATTTCTAGATCACTGAACTGCATGGTGACTTACGTAGATTGTCAAGTATAAATTATTTAGATCACTTTGTGTCATGATATCAAAAGATCAGACACTTCTGATAATAAATGTTGACAAAGACGGATTTTAAATCAATATTGACTCAGTTAAGATCCCCATTATTTAAAGTTCTGACAGTCACAGAAGAAATTACAAGCAGTTATCTTGACAAACATAAATGTAATTAAGTAAGCTTTTTAAAAATCCATACCATTTTAAATTAACTATCGCAACTTGTGACATATGAAAACTTCTGCTTTTTCACAATCTTTTAACAATTGTTTAGGATAAAATTAATTTATCATAAAATCCTTCTGACCCATAAGCACATGCTCTCCATCAGACATACGTCTCTGTGCCTTCATGGAGCCATCGCCAACTCTTTCTTGGCTGTTTCCAGGTTTTGTTAAATTTCTGTTGTGATTTAGAATTCTTGTCTTCTTGAAGCTATAAAAACCTGAAAACATCATCCTGTTTTCTCTTTTACAAAATAGGTTCAGATGCACAGTATTATCAAGTCTTTGGTTAATGTGCTTTTTCACACGTTGCTGCAATAACCTGGTGACATTGTTTGTATGATGGTGATATTTCCATTTTTCTTCATAAATTTAAAGTAATCCAATATGTTAGATTGGTTTGTATCTTCTGAATTAAAAGAAATTTGAACTAAGCTTTCATAGTCTCTTGCTTACTTACCAGTCAATTTAAGCTAGATCCTTTGAGGAATGGACTTTTTTTTTCATATAAACATACCATATAGATCTACCTGGAGGTTAGGAACAAATACATCAAATCAAAGACACCTAACCCAATCCGTGAAGTCTAGAGTACAAGTCATGTATGCTGTGGGGGCGGGTAGATCTGGAAATCAAGCCATTTAGAAGATTCTAGACAGTCATGAGTAGAATCCAGACAACAACTATCGAGTTATTTATAAGTTGGAGTTTAATTTTGATTTGTTTAGATTGTGACAGGGCCCTGATTCTTCCCTCTTGAAATAAAGAAGTATTTAACTTAATTTTTATGTTTATAGAAGCTCACAATTACAGACTTTGAATTTTTAAAAGAAAATTTTGATTTTTAACAAGATTTTAGATTTTTGCAGAGACTAAACTTTTAAAATGTTTGAATTAGTAAAGACTGTGGAACTTTTTAAGTCATTTGGGTTTTTATACTGTGATATTAATTTTAAAATTCCACCATGGAGATAAATGAGAAAGGAAAGGTTCTCACTGGAAAATGTTTTGTAGGGCTGGAAAGATGGTTCAATGGTTAAAAGCACTGGCTGCTCTTCCAGAGGTCCTGAGTTCAATTTTCAGCAACCACATGGTAACTTACATCTATCTATAATGAGATCTGATGCCTTCTTCTGGCCTGCAGGCATGCATGCAGGCAGAACACTGTATATGCAATAAATAAGTAACTCTTAAAAAAAAAGAAAAGAAAAGAAAGAAAGAAAAAGGTTTTGTCAAAAGAAGTGTTATATGTTTTTGTGTCAGGCTGACAAGGGTTCAGTTGGGCTGGCTAGTTTTATTTCAAAACTTGACAAAACCAGCGTTTCATCTCTAATTTTCTTTCAGTTGTGGTATTTCATCATAGCAATAATTACCCCAACTAGAGGAAAAGGGGGCTCACCATCCTGAAGAGAACAAAAACCTGATTACCCACAGGCCATTGCATCAGGATGTCTGTCCAGAAGTGAAAACAGCAGACACAAATGCTGTCAGCAGGCATTCTGTCCCTGCCATGTGGAAGAATAACAACTGTAAATAGGGAAATGAGAGAGAGAGGGGATGAGGACATGCTCACAGTAGGTTCAGACCTCCTGAAATGAGATGTCACTCACTGTCCCTTCATCATAATAGGGCACATATTAAAAAGAAATTAGCCTTTAACCCTTGCAGAGAAGTCTGAGAGTCACTCCTCAGCTTCTATCCTGGTTTACCCTGACCTCTAACAAATGGAGGTTGTCCGGACTGCAGCCTGCAGGCCTCTGGGTCTCACTGGAAAGTCTCCCCAGACAGAAACCTTCATCTGCCCATGGACTGCTCCATTAACCACCACAATCAACAGACCAAAGAGAGAAGGGCTTCCCCAAGGCACAGGACAAAAGTCTTTATTAGACCAAATATCTGTATCACCCCATCAAAGAGTTAGGAACCACCTCACAGTAGGGGGAAGAAAGGATGTAAGAGCTGGAAGGTGGAAGGTTGTGAAATGCTGTTTTCCAGCTGTAACAGCTGCTGCCCTGCTGAACTCTCAGCAGCTCTGAGTACTTGCACGATCCCTTCACAGAGCAGGCCTGCCAGCCTTCCCTTCATGGAGAGAGGGGCTCATGAGACATCAAAGTTCTCTGGGGACATAACCACAATTAATGCTGCTGGAGTGGGAGAGGTATTTTTATCAATTGTGTAGCCATTCTTAAGATACCTGTGTTCCTATTTTAACCCTCACCCACATTTCCATAATCCTAATTAAATTAATTGAGACACACATAAGCACACATACACACACACGTACACACACACAAACACACACACATATACACACACACACACGTGAAGCAGAAGCAATCCTACCCTAAAGAGAAGGGGCCTGGTGGGAGTGGAAATTAGAGGGTAATACAAGGATTAATATGGGTGAAATTTTATGTTATACATCTATGGAAATGTCGTAATGAAACAAATTATTTTGGTGCCTTCCTCTGCAAATGTTTTGATGACACAGGTCACATACACATACAGAACATATGCCAAATCTGTATCAATATTAATGCCCATCCTTGTCCTTGCTGAAGAATCCTCATGAAAGCAGCTAGGTGAGCATCTTGCCTAACATGAAATTACCCAGAAGGAGCCCAGCTCTATAAATGTGTCCTGACAATATGAAATGACTTCTAGGGTTGGGATCTTAAAGGGCCAAAGTAATCTCCGTAGTGTGAAAGAGACAGTCTGGCACTTGGTGATTTTGTTATCTGAGAGTCACTGGAAGGCCTTTTGACAGATTTAAGGGCCTGGAGGGTTTTGACATGAACAAAAGCTTGTTATTTGAAAAACTGACTATAAGGTTTTAAAGCATTATGTCCCCAAGTGACCCAGGTCAGGTGAGCATCCCTTTTGGTGGCTGGTAAAACTTTCTGTCATGTTATTCAGCATATTGTATGAGTAAAAGGTTACACTTTTCCTGTTGTGATGACTGTTCTTGGTTGTCAACTCAACTACATCTGGAATTAACTAAAAAACAAAAAGGCTGGGCAAACCTGCGAGGGATTCTTTGATTAATTTGATCCTTTCAAGTTGTAAGATCCACTGACACTCTGGTTCTTAGAGGTGGGGAGCCACACCTTTAAATCAGAACTTTGGAGGTGGGAAGACCCACCTCTAAACTGGGCCACACCTCCTCCTGGAAGCCTTTGTAATGAAATGGGAGAAGGAAGATTTTGTGCTTTCCATTTTGCATTGACCGCAAGAAGCAAGCCCATTCCTTCCACTGGCATGAGAGCCTACCATTAAGGATTACAACATAGACTGAAGATCAGCTGAGACATTCAGCCTCCTGGATGGAGAAACTTTTGGATTCTTATTCTTACCATTCACAACCAGACATTGTTGGCATGGATGAGCCACAGCCTGTAAGTCAATCTTATAAATCCCTCTTTCTTTATGTAGAGAGGGATTTGTTCTATAAGTTCTGTTGCTCTAGAGAACCCTGACTAAATAAGCCTATCACATGTTTAAGATCATGTAGGTCCTACAAGTTAACCCCTTTGTGATATGATCAGTTGAGCTTCTTTAGGGTTTATTTTGGGAGAATTAGGAGAACACCATTGCCTCCATTAATCTTCCTCACTTGACAGTGCCCTCAGTTGGAATGGGTTAGGATGTTACTGTCTGTGTAGCTTCCTTGAAAGCACTGAAGACATTTCCCTCTGTGATGACTCATGGCCCTCTTACAAAATGCTTGGTGGTTCATGTTCAACCTCTGTCATCTCTATGATCAAGAGGACAGATGGCTTATTGGAACCATGACTGCTTTTGACCCATTGTTCCTTGGTCTCCTGGGACCTGGATGACCTGGGAGCAAGGGACAAAATTATGACTATTGTCTTAGTGCCACTATCTGACCAATATCAGCCTCCAAGTGTGGACTGAAGGAACTTAAGGCCACTCACACAAGTTTTGAGGAACAGACAGTCCTCTGAAATACAGCCATTGTAAAGCACTTAGACCTTGACCAAAAGTAATTTGACTCTGTTGAGTCAGGCTCTCACCTTGTAGCTCTAGCTGGCTGGGAGTTCTTTAAGTAAACGAGGCTGGTTTCAAATTCACAAAGTTCTGCCTGCCTTTGCCTCCCAAGTACTTGGATTAAAGAATAAGCCACACACCTTTTCCCTCAGCCTCCGAAAAGCAAAGTTTCACACCCATTTGTTGTGAGGTATCCTCCAGAGAAGACTTCTCAGACATGGGTTTAAACCAATGGTGAGTTTTTAACAGCCGACTGACACCTCCACTGGGTATTTAGAAACCCAGTGTAGCCTCTCTCAGGATAATTTTTTATGCACAAAAGCCATGTCCTAGGTTGACATATGTAACAAGAACAGTAAGCCAAGCAGAAGTACAGAAGCCAAAATGCAAGGTTCGTCATTTAGGGACTTTCCCAGAACTGTGGACTTTGATGGACTAGGCCTTTGTTTTACTTTTGACAGGTGGTGATGTTCATATTTTGAGGTTCACAGCCTGAATGGTACTTCCATCATGAAGTCAGTTGTGCTAAGATCTGGGTGCCCACTAAGATATGGGGACCTGTTACAACATTCTTGTGCCCTATTTTACGTGCCTTTTTCCTGATCCTTTTCCCTTATTTTCAGTAATCTTTGTTTTAGAACAAAACTCATTCAAAAATCCTTTCTTACCATAAACCATTTTATTTTTGTCAATAATCTGTCTTACACACAGAACACACACACGTACACACACAAACAATGTGCACACATACAAACACACATTACTTCATATGTGTCTTTCTCTAGTTAGTGGCTTTAATTTCCTTTATTTAGCATTTTCTCATAAAGTCACAGGGCCCTTGATAGAGATCACATCTGATCCCCTTTTTGTCCTTTAATAATAGATGTAACTTTATTAAAACTTTGTTATAAGGAACAACAATTTGCTAGACTTGGTGGTGCACCTTTAATCCCAGCTCCTAGAAGGGAGAGACAGGCTGATCTCTGAGTTCAAAGCTAGCCTGGTCTCCAGAGCTAATTCCACAACAGCCATGGCTACACAGAGAAACTCTGCTTTGAAAAAAACCTTTTAAAAAGTTTTAAAGGAACATGTATATTTAAAAACAATTAAACAATGAAATTAACCAGACTCAAAGTCCACAAACGTTCTAACAGGAAACTCGAAAGACATATGACATTGCCTTACTATACAGTTAGAATAGCCATTCTAATCAGTAATTTTTAAATTTGGCTACAGAATGTTATTAAAGTTTATGTTATCAGTTAACTCATTTCAACGTGTAACTCAGGTACTGGAGAGATGACTGAATGGTTATGAGTGCTGGCTGCTCTTGCAGGGGACCCAGATTCAGTTAACTACCAGCACCTGCCCCATGGCCCAGGACAACCTGTAACTCCAGCTGCAGAGGACCCTCTGGCCTTGGCGGGCACCTGTATTTTGCATGTATATTATGCGGTGACACTGTTTGTATGAGATTTGTATTAGGTCAAGGTTGTATGCTGTGAAAATTGTAATAGCAAATGTGTATGATTTGTTAGTATCTTACGTGAGGCTTGTGCTCTCTCTCTCTCTTGCTTCTGGCTCCCGCCTCCATCTTCTAGACTCTGTTCCTGTTTGTGGAGAGGACTGTTATCTAAGACAGTGATCCCCCAAATAAACAACCATTTATTATTCATAATTCTGAACTGGTGTGGGATTATTTTGTGACTTCAGCCTTCATCTATATACATATACTTCCTTCTCAGACATTCATCATCATTCTCTACTATTATTATCATTATTGTTATTTTAATTGGCACATGTTTGGAAGTCAGGAATGCTTTCTTTAAATTGCCTTCATAATTCACTGTGTCCTGCTCCCAAAAAAAAAAACAATTGGCAAAAGAAACAGACACTTTTCTTCATAGGTATCACATACCAAAATTAAATCAAGAACAGATAGACAATTTAAATACAAACCTCCTAACAACAACAAAAACAACAAAAGCCCAGGGACACCTGGTTTCAGCACAGAGTTCTATCAGAATTTCAAAGAAGAACTAATTCCAACATTCCTTAAATTGTTCCACACAATAGAAATAGAAGGAACATTGCCAAATTCTTTTTTATGAGGCTACAGTTACCCTGATACCCAAACCACACAAAAATGCAACAAAGAAAATTACAGACCAATCTCCCTCATGTACACTGATGCAAAAATACTCAATAAAATACTGGCAAACTAAATCCAAGAACACATGAAAATAATAATCCACCCTGATTAAGTAGGCTTCAGCCCAAAGATGCAAGGATCATTCAACACACAAAAACCTATCAATGTAATCCACTCTATTAACAAACTGAAGTGAAAAACCACATGATCATCACATTAGATGCTGAGAAGGGTGTTGTTGGGGCTGGGGTAGAGAGTGTAGCAAGGGAAAGGGGAGGGGCAGAAGGAACCTAAGGCACTGGGAGGTATCATGGAGCTGAGATTTGAGAGGGAGGAGAGAGTTAACAGGGTAAGGCCCTAGACAGGGGATCAAGACAGGGATGAAGGTGAAGTAAAGAATAGGCCAGGAGGCAGTACCACACCCTGTTCAAGGTCAAGAGAGGGTAAGGATGTGTTGGGGGAGAGAATAGAGCATTGAGGTGTTGACTGTGACATCTGTCCCACGTGGTCCCGCAGCCGTTTAGCCCCAAATAAATACACAGAGGTCTACATCAATTATAAACTGATTGGCCTATTAGTTTAGGCTTCTTATTAACTTTTTTTTACATCTTACATTAGCCCATTATTCTTGTCTGTGTTAGCCAAGTGGCTTGGTACCTTTTTCAGCGAGGCATTCTCATCTTGCTTGCTCTGTGTCTGGCTTCCTCTGTGTCTGCATGAAGACTGCAGACTAACTGTTTCCCCTTCCTCAAATTCTTGATGCCCAGCCTCTATTTCCTGCCTAGCTACTGGCCAATGAGCCAATACAATTGACAGAGTACAGACCATTGTCCCACAGCATTGGGAGTTAGGGGTTGGAGGGGCAAGACAAAGAGGAAAAGGAGCAGAACAGCAAGTAAGAGGTTGAGGGCTGCCAACAGAGCAGAGAGGGCCCTAAAACTGGGGCTAAAAAGAAGGCAAGGACATGGGTGTGGCCCTAGACAGTAGGGTAGGACAGGACAGAGTAGAGAGAGAGGAGCAGTGATGGTGGGAGAGTGGAAGGTGAGCCCAACCAAGCTTGGGGACTTAGGACAGGAACTGAGAGGATGTTAAGAAATCCCACAGTCTCTGATAATTCCTTTTCTGACCTCAAGCACATAACTGTGGCACAGGTCCACAGGATTGATCTTATTCCTTGACTTTCAGCCCTGTTTCAGCTGCCTAGGGTCTCCAAAGGGTGCAGTGGATTTGTGTGGGAAGGGACCACATGGAGTGGGAAGCCTGGGAACACCAAAACCAGGAGCCCTAGCTGCTCAGCTTCTGCCTGGGTGTCTTGGCCTGTGTCAGAGAAACGACCTGAGCCTGCTGAAGTCTTTCCTGGTAGCAGATGTGACTACAAATCTTCTAAAAAAAAAAAGGGGGGAAGCGGTGTGACAAATAAACCCCAAAATTTCTGAGGTCACAGCCCTGATTCTGAAATATTCATGAATGTCATCAGCAGGAAGCTGGCATCTCTTACAGTGCCCTTCACATCTCAGGCAGGGCTTAAAGAAGGAAACCCATGGCCTCGGCCTCAGTGACCAAGCTCATTAATTGCATCCTGCCTCTGTACCCACTCTACTAGCCCATAAGTTTGGGGGCTCAACAATAGAACTTGTGGGGACAGAGGGCTATAGCATCAGGGAGGAAAGGTGCTCCTAGCTGATCTGATGCTCCTGGGCCCCCACCCCCATCCCAAAATCCCCTCAGGCTCTTTCTGGATAAGCATACAGTCTAGACCCTGAGGTTTGCTCTCTACCTCACCCCCCCCCACACACACACTCTTTCTCTCAGAGGCTTTCAGGGAAGCTGAGAAGTTTCAGAACAAATACAACAGGACAGCGAGACTGTAGTAGAAGAAACGAAGTTCACTGTGGCTCACCAGAAGTCACTGAATCTCTAAACCTAGAGATGTTTCCAGGGGCAGGAGTCACACTCCCACTCAGGTTCCTCCTCCTTCTCCTTATTTTTTCTCACTGCATAAGCCAAGTTGCCAGCTTGTACTAACCAGCTCCCTCCATCAGACTTCTCAGAGCTGAGGGCGGAGGTCACCACACACAACTTCACTGACTACTTCATATACTGAACCAGCACCCAGTTCACCATTCTTATATCATTGCCTTCTTCCACCCTCCCACCCAAGATGGTGATTTATCATGCCCCTGCCTAAGGACACACCTAAGAAGCCCATGCACTCTCACCCATAGAACCTAAAGTAGGGGATATGGGGCAAAGTTTAAATCACATAACATGCTGCCAGTGGTGTTGAGTGGGGCATAAGGAAGACTCTGCTCTTTCCTCCCAGACCCCCCAGGCTAACTCCCGGGCAAACAGTAGCAGATAGTGGGGTTCATTTCAGCAGGCACCACATAGCTTTTATTTACAGAACACATAATAATATTGACAACTCGGCAAACCACTCCCTGTCTACATCAAACACTCTATCCCAGCCTCAGTGTGAAAGCAGCTCATAGATTAGGGGACAACAGGAGACCATGTTTAGCCTCTGTACTCATCTTTTGACCCCAGATTTAGTAGCATCCTGTATCCCAGTATTGGTACCTATTCCCTTGAGCACTCTTTCCAAGTGATGCCAAAGCTGTGTGCTAAACAACCAGGAATAGTCCTGTGCTGTCTGTGGCTTCTGGGTCAGCTGGAGTTGAGTGGAAGAGGCCCTGATGTTCATGTCCATCATTGTCTGCAGTTCCCAGAAATGAAGACACTCCTGAGTCAGAGATGCTTGCTAAGGGAGAAAAGAAACGTCTTTCACTTCTTCTAGGATAAGATTTCTACAACCATCAGGGGAACTGGAGATGTTCTGTCAGACAAGACTCCTTGTCTCTTTATGCTAGGCAACTCTCAACATGTATGACCACCATGTCCCTTCTGGATATGTGTTACTTCTGGACATCTTGTCTGACTGTGTTCTGTTCACATAACAACCTAGTGGGAAAGAGCTCACCTCATCATGTCTG
>JAQHUG010000486.1:795541-809195 GCA_028555095.1 Dicrostonyx torquatus | reverse complement strand
CAGATGCTGCTTCTCTTTGCTACAACTCCACTGTTAAAAAGCCAACATCTAGATCATGGAGTCATGAAGTCATAGGCCAACTGTTCTGTTGTTTTCTTTACTGTAACAGTACAAACAACTGTTATCCCAGTGGTGTTCTAGGAAACAGAAATAGATTGAGGTCCACAAAGATCCGGGAAACACAGATTGACACTCTGCTAGATTTATTTGACCTGTTCAAACAGCAAATGAGTCACATGAAACAGGAGAATAATACAGAGGTAAGATTCAAATGGCTCCATAGTGGTGGGGATTTAGCTCAGTGTTAGAGAGCTTGTTTGGCATGCATGAGGTCCTAGGTTCAATCCCCACTGCTACAATTTAATAAAAGAACGTATTAGATGGTGTAGAAGGTCATTCTGTCTATATGTTACTCTCATTGGTTAATGAAAAGAAATTGCTTTGGACCCTTGATAGGGCAGAACTTAGGTAGCTGGTAGGTGGAGAAGACCGCAATGAATTCTGGGAGGAAGAAAGCAGAGTCAGAGAACTGCCATGGAACCGCTAGATACAGACATGCTAAATCTTTTCCGGTAAGCCACTGCCACATGGTGATATACAGATTAATAGAAATGGGTTAAATCAAGATGTGAGAGTTAGCCAATAAGATGGTAGAACTAATGGGCCAAACAGTGATTTAATTAATACAGTTTCTGTATGGTTATTTCAGGAGTAAGCTAGCCGGGCAGCCAAAGTGAACAAGTGTCCCCTCCCTACAACAGCCTCCTAAAGGAAAGAAAAGGATTTATGACAAGTTAGGAACAATCATTGCTTTCATGGAGGAAAATATGAATCTCTTGTAGGCCCACCGAATAGATCTGGCACGAAAACTAAAATGTGGATGGTAGAGCAAGGTCAGATAATAGGAAGGGAGGGAGGGTAGGTAGACAGGATTCATCAAGGTCAGAGGCTGATCTCTTTCCAATGGGCACAGAGCCCCTCACTCTGCAGGCCATGATGTGTTGTTAGCATGAAGTAGACAGACATTTCAATGGATCCTGGGACTTTGGACTCAATAGACACAAAATGTTGCATGTTGACTCAAGCACTGGAGAGTGAGCTGAAGTTGACCATGGATCCAGGTGGATAAAAGAGATGTGAGTGAAAGAAGATGTAACCACCTTCTTTAAAATGACCTCACAGGGGGACTGTAAGAAATGCCTTGGGGAGTTCGAGTCACACTGGGAAGAAAAGCTGGAGCCTGCAGGTAACTGGGGAGATGGGGTGGAAACTCAGGCAGATGAAGGGTGTGGTGGGGTGTGTAATAATCTAATCACCATGAGTTCTTGTGCTGATGGCCATTTTTCCATCAATCACTTCTTTCTCACCCTCCCCTATCTCATTAATTGTGTGTACATTGTTTACTCTCTGTGGTTCTCACTGGTTGTCAGTCTGAGTCTTTATTTCCTGGCTTTTTCTTCATTCTAGAATCACTGTTGCTTTTCATCTCACCTGATCTTTCTTCTCTCCTGTCACCATCCTCAAAGGTAACCTTCATGCCTGCTTTCTTGCCAGCAGGAAAGATGAGGACTCATCATTATCCTGCTCTTCCTAACATAGCTACATGAGTGTTTTGAGGTCAGGGGACCCACTCACCTAAACAGTTATCCACAGCAATGGGGGTGGAACTTTGTGTTGTTGAATTACTTGAGAACCTGGAAACTATGGTGAGATTTCCTCAGATTTGAGGCCTGGTCAAAGACTCAACTTGTGTTTCCACTTCAGCCTCAACAACCACTACTCCAGATGTGGGCCAGTCTTCATCCATGGCCATCGATCCTAAGATCACTGTCCTGACTTCAGCCTCAACAACCACTACTCCAGATGTGGACCAGTCTTCATTCATGGCCATCAAACCTAAAATCACTGTCTTGATGATAATCCTTCCCTACTCCCTTCTTCTATGTTTTATGAGGAAAATCCTTGACAATGACAGGTACCATGGGTTGTATTGGGAGTGGGGTGAGGGACAGGAGGGTGAGAAGTGAAGAAGAAGGAGTGAATTACTGGAGTTTTATTGTTGTCCCTCATCTTATTGAGATAGGACGCAAGAGATCTGGAGTTCATGTCACCTGCTAGCAATAGCTTGTGTATCCTGAGCCTTGACAAGACAGAAATCATGTCATAGACCAGTGGGAAAGGTGGACAGAACACAGCAGGTTCCTAATCAGGAGGGTTTCATCATGCAGATGAGGAGACAACAGGAACACAAAAGAACATGGTAGTCCCAATCAATGTGTAGAGGGAATAAGATTCCACCGCACACACAAAGATAAAATGATATAAATAAAGATCAAAAAAGGTGGCAAGACCACCTGTTGCTCATGCATCAGACCCAAATTCCATTCCCAGAACCCACAGGGTAGTCACAACCATACAGTTTCAGGTCCAGAGGACCCAGCCACTTTTTCTCCACATATACCAGGCATTCACACAGAACACTTAAAGACTTTTAGGTTCACGTGCATACACATAAAATAGAAACAAATCAAGCAGCAACAGCAGCCTCTAGAACTAATGGAGCAGTGTCCCCACTAGAGAAAAATGAGACTAAGCTTCTCCTGGAGTCTGCGGCTCCCATCTGGGCTGCTCAGATGGACAGGTGGGGCAGGGACAGGCACACCCACAGGTATGATGCCACTCTCAGATTCTGAGAGTTTTAGAATGAAATGGAAATGATGTCTGGAACCCCACTCATGGCCGGAAAAACCAAACCCAAAGCCTTTCTGGATAAGGCTCCTCCCTTCTCCTCCAGCCCCTCACATCAGGCCCTGAGTCAGGAAGCAGAGCTAGTCACCACCACTTTATTCTGATCTCCAGGTCTGCAGCATGGTCTGGGGCTCTGGGACATGGGAAAGAAGGAGGAAGACAGTAGGGGATCCTAGATGGAGAGCCCAGGGGTGATGGAGGAGGGAACTGAATGACCCTCAGTGAGGGTGGCTGTGGGGTAGTACAGAGAACTCAGGAGAACTGACCCAGGCTTTCCTCAGACCCTTCAAAAGATGTGTTTCTTTGCTGTAGGTTGGAGATGCTCCAGAGAAGTCATAATGGTTCATCTGGTGCCACCACTCTCCCATTCCATCAGCCTCCATCAGGTGAAACAGGATGCTGCAGACATCATGGTCTTTCACTCTGTGCGGTCACTTGGGCTCTTTCTTATCACCTGGTACTCTTTCTCTTGGTGTGCCCTGGTTGAATTTGCCCTTAAATGAAACTACTTGAACCAGAGATTTGGAAAAGAACATGGTTATATACCCATCCCTAGCATAGGAAACAGGATAACCAGATCTCCTTAGTGAGAATTTGGTGTTTTCACTCTTGTGTATATTACAGGCAATATTCAAACATCTCAGGTATCACTAAAGGAAACCTGCAACAACTAATGATAGTAAATGGAAACTGAGAGCCAGTTGTTTAATAGAAATCATTGGTAACTGTAACAGGGTCACATATTTTAGCACAACTGACTCCATGATGAACGTGCCATTCACGCTGTAAAACTGACACATAGACAGAACTACCTGCCAAAACTAAAACAAAGGCCTAATCCATCCAAGTTCATAGTTGAGGGACATTCTCTGAATGTACTAACCATGATTTCTGGCTTCCGTATTCTCACTTCTGGCTAACCATTCTTGCCAGATAATGTTTTTTTGCACATAAAAGCTGTACCTGAGAAATGCTTGGTGTTACAATGGGTCCCATTACCCAGTGTGGTTGCTGACCCGCTAACAAAGAGTTTCTATTAACTTAAATCCATGTCTGAGCAGTCTTCTCTGGTGAATACCCCACAGTGTTTCTGGAAGTCTGACCAAGATCCCAGAGCCAAACCTAAAGACACCAGAGACCCTTGGAACAAAGAAGACTGTGGTGATAAAGGAGCTCCAAGGGCAGTGGTCCTTAACTAGGGGGTCTCAACCCTTGGGAGGGTTCGAGGGACTTGTCAAAGTGAACACAGGCCACATGTCAGATATCTTGTGTATTGCATATCTTGTGTATCAGATATTTATACTATGATTCATAACACTAGAAGAATTACAGCTATGAAGGAACAACAAAAATAATTTTATGAGGTCACCACAATGTGAGAAACTGTGTTAAAGGATGACACTATTAGGAAAGTTGACATCCACTATCCTAGGGGCTGTGCGCCACCTAGGTTCTAGGTCTCCAGGGTTCTCTTTGATAAACTGGTACCTAAGGCTTCAGAGGAGTCTGAAGTCTACATCCCAAAAGGTTACAAATCAGAATGTCACCTTGTCTATCAGGTCCAGAGGGACGTGTGGCTAAGGTGCCTTCTCTTTTTACACAGAGGAAAGATCTGACAAGGCCACTGATCCAGTGCTAAAAACCTTGTGGGATGTCACTGGATTCCCCGTCCTTTCACATGTATGAATATAGGGAAGTCACTACTGCTTCTCCTTACGTGTGTGTGTGTGTGTGTGTGTGTGTGTGCACGCACACATGTGCGCACACACAACTCCCTGTGTGTATTTGTGTTTCTTTTAGTTTTATTTCCATGCATTGACCATTGGCTTTCTCTTGTACGTGAACACTTGACTTAAGAACTGTGCCCCTCTTCTTAGGGACTTGAATCTTTTTTGGTTCAATTAAGTCACCTAGAGAGACAAAAACAAATGAAACAGCAACAAAAACTAGAACCATCCACCTGTCCCATTCCATGAGTGGGTTACTTGCTTGCTCATGGTTTGACTCCTGCTCATGGTCAGGGTTGGTCTCTGTGTGGAAGTGAGGCGAGGCCGAGCTTCTCATTCGGGCCCCTCTGCCATCTAGTGAAGTGCACACAAGAAGGGTAAATAGTTTCTCCCGTGATCATTCCCTCAACTCTACTTCTACACCTCTGTTTTAATGCTTGGGACAGAATTTAGGAATCAGGAAAAAGGACTGAGTCATATATTAAGATTAACCAGGTCCAGAGAGAACCCTTTAGTGACATTTTCCAAAAATTAACTCTGACTGTACAAGTAGGAGTAACGGACCCTGAAGCTAGATTTGTATTTATTGAATCTTTGGGTTTGGAATGTACCAGCTTAGAATATAAGAAGATCCATGAGCCTTTAAAGGTCAGATCAGCACCCAAAGATGATGGATCTTGTATACAATGAATGTTGAAACATTCATTTGACTATAGTATTGAGGCTTGGGTAGGAGAAATGATTTCTACTGGTATGAGGAGACACCAAAATGCCAAATGTTTTAATTGTAGTAGAATAGGACATCTAAGAAGGGACTAAGAAGACAAGGAATTCCTAAGAATAATGTCTCCTCTAGGTATGGCAAGAATAGGAAGACTCAGCCTTCCAGTATATGTAGGAGGAGTGGCAAAGGCCGACATTGGACTAATGAATATAGGTTGACAAATGACAGACAAGGCAACTAGATACCACCAGGAAACTCCTTGGGGAGGCCTCTCACAGGTCCCCATGTCAAACAAGGTTCAGTCATTCAAAGTCACTGTGGAGAACACGTCTCACCAGGAAAATTAAACAATCCAGTGCCTACTGTGAAAAAACCATACTGGTCTGGATGATGGAATAGATATGGAGGATGAGTAAAAAACTCCAGTAGGAATAGTAAATGTATATTTTGGTTGACTTCTATAAATGACCAAAGATCAAAGCTAAGAGTGCATATAAATGGCATTGTAATTGAGGTATTAATAGTCATGGGTGCAGATGTATCATTACTTCAGAATCTTAGCATCCAGATTTGCCTCTTCAAGAGATAGATATTCAATTCCTAGGAATTGGAACCCTATTTCAAGTGAAACAAAGCACAAGGTGGGTTGAATGCATATGGCCAGAATGACAAAAAGAAAGAGGCCATATGTAGATAATATTGCAGTGAAAAAAGGAAGGTGGGGAGAAGTGCTGTGGGACTTACATCCTGTAAAGTTTTATCAATTTTCTGGGTTAATAAAATGCTGATTGGCCAGTAGCTAGACAGTAAGTATAGGTGAGATGACAGAATAAGAGAATTCTGGGAAGAGGAAAGGCTGAGTCTGCAGTCGTCACCCAGACAGAGAAGAAGGAAGATGAGAATGCTTTGTTATACAAAGTACTAAGCCATGTGGCTAACATAGACAAGAATAATGGGTTAATGTACAATGTAAGAGTTAGTTAAAAAAGATAGCCTGAGCTAATAGACCAACCAGTTTATCATTATTGCAGATCTCTGTGTACTTCTTTGGGACTGAACAGCTGTGGGAACCAGGTGGAACAGAAACCTCTATCAACAAAGGGTGCTGTTGGGGTTGGGATAGAGAGTGTATCCAGGGAAGGAGGGATGGGAGAAGGAGACTATGGCAGTGGGTGCTGTGATGGAGTTGAGAGGGAGGAAGGATAAGAGGGTAAGGACCACAAGGATACTGAGAAAGTGAAGACAGGAATGGTGTGATGTAAAAAACAGGCATGTAGGCAGTGCTACACCCCACCCAATGTCAATAGGGGAGAATAAGGCATTGGGGTCTAGGGGTTGTATGGTCAAGATAGATGGGTAAAGGAGGGGAGCGGTGAGTGAGAGGTTGAGGGCTGCCAGCAGAGCAGAGAGGGCCCTAAAGCTGGGGTAAAAGGAAGGAAAGAAACTGTGCGTGTGCCCTAGACAGTAGGGGTAGGACAGGACAGAGTGGAGGGAGAGGGGTAGCTGTGGAAGAGTGGAAGGTGAGACTAAGCAAGTTTGGAGACTTGGGACAGACACTGGGAGGATGTGAAGAAACCCCACAAATAGCCCTTGATACTTCCTCTCTGACTGCCGGCAAGTGACTGTAGCACAGGCCAAAAGCACTAAATTTCTTTCCTGACATTCTGCACTGGTTCAGCTGCCTAGAGTCTCAGACACTGCAGCCAGATTGTGTGGGAAGGGACCACATGGAGTGGGAGGCCTGGGGACACCAGAGCCACAGAGCCCAGGCTGCTCCGCGTCTGCTCGTGTACCATGACCTCTCAGGAGATGATATGAGGCCCTGGAGCCTCTCCTGGAAGCTGATGTAACCACACAACCTCTAAGAAAAAAAGTGAAGAGGTATGACAGACAAACCCCAAACTACCTGAGGTCACAGCCTGATATGAAATTTTCATGAATGTCATTACATGTCTCTTGTCTATTACAGTGCCCTTCACATGAGGCTGGGTTTGGAGAAGAGAACTCATGGCCTAGGCCACAGTGACCAAGCTCATTAATTGTACCCTGGCTTTGTTCCCATTGTTGGAGACCAACCGATGAGTTTGTTGGAATTAACAATAGAATTTGAAGGGCACAGGGCCATAGCATCAAGGACGAAGGGTGCTCCTATCTGAACTTATGATCCTGGGCCTCCACCCCCAGATGCCCATCCCCCTCAGGCGTCCTCTGGATGACTGTACAGTCTGGACCCTGGGGTTTGTTCTCTACCTCAAACCACACTCTTTCTCTCAGAGGCTTTCAGACAAGCTGAGAATTTTCAGTACAAAAATATATTACAACAGGACAGTCAGACCAGAGTAGAGGAAACTAAAGTTCACTGTGGTTCACCAAAAATGAGTGAATCTCTATAACTACAGTTGCTCCCAGAAACAGGAGTCACACCACCCCAGTGCTCTCTTTATTTCTTTATTTATCTCCTTCTTTTCATTTTTTCCCTCACTGTATAAGCCAGGTTGCCAGCTTGCACCAGTTCCCTCCATCAGCCTTCTCAGAGCTGAGGGCAGAGTTCACTATACACAACTTCACTAACTACTTCATATACTGAACCACCAGGCAGTTCACTGAACTTACATTCCCTTCCCCCACCCTACCACCCAGGAAAGTGCTTTATTATCTCCTCAACCAGCTGGCACTGCATGCCCCTGCCTGAGGACACACCCTAGGAAATCCATCCACTATTACCCATAGAACCTAAAGCAGGGGATACCAGGCAAAGTTTAAATCACATATAATCTGCCGGTTGTGCTAAGTGGGGCATCAGGAAACCTCTGCCCTGGACTCCCAGGCCCCCCGCCAGGCTAACTCCTAGGGAGACAGGAGTAGATAATGGTGTTCATTTCAGCAGACATTGCATAGCTTTTACTTAAGGACCACATAATATTTGCAACTCGGCAAGCCACTCCCTACCTGCCTCTACATCAAACACTCTATCCCAGCCTCAATGTGAAAGCAGCTCATAGACTAGGGGACAACAGGAGACCACATTTGACCTCTGTACTCATCTTCTGATTACTTTGACTTCAGTGTATCTACAAATGACATTTCCAGGGGGATGAATGAACATTTGATATTAATAACACATAGAAAAATAAAGAACTGAAGCAATCCCCTTGTTTTTGGACATCAGGGGAGTTGTAGGCATACATCTGGAAAATACGTTTGCTATTTACATGTTCTGGCATGAGGCAGAGTCAGATAAACATGAGGTAGAGCAGGAGGAGATTAAACAATGCTGGCCAGAAGTGTAAACTATTCACCAATTGGCCAGGGAATGAATAGTGGAGGGTAGAAGGCAGGGCAAAGGAAATTCTATTAGCATATTGCTTCCCTCTGGGAAATGTGATCTGATGTGGGATTCCCCTCTGTATGTTGTGAATATGTTTTATTACCATTGGTTAATAAAGGATCTGCTTTGGGCCTATGGCAGCGCAGAACAAAACAAGACAGGAATTCTAAGCACAGATAGAGGGGAAAAAAGAAGGCAGAGTCAGAGAGATGCCAGGTAGCAGCTGAAGGAGACACTGTACAGAACCGTACCGGTTAACCACAAGCTTCTCATAAAATACTAAATGATAGAAATGGGTTAATTTAAGATGTAAGAGTTAGGTAAAAGTATTCATAAGATATTGGCCAAGGATTATTGTGATTAATATAATTTCTGTGTGATTTTTTTTTGGTCTGGACAGCTGGGAACTAACATGAAGCCTCCATCAACAGTGGTCCAATGTACTGATGACAGCACCAATTTATGTGAAGAAGAAATTGACATCTAGCTGTAATGGCGTTTCTGCTTGTCTGTAACAGTGTTGTTCCAGTTTTTGGAGGGAGGGGCTGTTTTCAAAGTCCTTATTCTGACAGGTCTTCAGTATTTTCACTATGCAGTGCTACAACAAGTAGAGACAAAGTTTCCACAGTGACCTCAGGAGCAGAGATACAATGTATTGTATCCAACTTCAAGTGGTCCCCATTTCTGTTGGCCAACCCTCAGCAGAGCAGGTTTCTATGGAAGGCATAACTCTCTAAACCCTTGACTGTAATAGGCCTTCACAGACTCCTTCTAAGATAATGGGCATCATATATCCTGGATGTACATCTTCCCTTATTGTTCAGGACATGCCACCATTGTTCCTGCTACCATAGCTTACTGCTGAACAAAGTTGCACATAATGTTATTTTTGGTCATTTTTTCATCTCTTGTAGGAAGGGCAGATGGGCTTGGCAGCAAACATCTACTACATCAGCCCTTAGGGAGCTGAGTTAAACGACTGCTACAAATCTAGACCATCCTGAGTTGCAGTAGAAGACTTTAAACCAAAACCAAATCAAATCAAACCCTAAAATCTAGTTGAAAAAATAACCAGACTATTGAATAAAGACCTATGACAACACACAGACACACAGACACAGACACACACACACACACATACACACACACACACACACACACACACACACATGACATAGAAATATCACCCACCTAAAATTTTCTAGAGAATGACTTTGGGATGGATAGAGTTTTAGAAAGAGGAATTTGAAGTTAATTTTGATTTTCTTGGGGGCAAGGTCTTTTACCAGAAAACCTTTCTTTCTCTTGTAGTCTACCTTTATCCATTTCACTTTTTGATATTCAAGAGTTGAGAAGAAAAGGGAAGACCTTAAAATACCTGTCTTCTAATGAAGCTGCCCTTGAAGCAGGGTAAATTCAAGGACTAAAATCAGTCCACAGGTGGTGGTCTGAGGTAATCAGTAGCTCTTATTAAACAGACAGTCCCTGGTGCACACCCCTGAACCAGTCAGTGGCTGTGCACACAACACGTGAAGCTTATTTTATGAACTCATTTAAACTCTGCAAGATTAGTTAGTGCCTGTTTTCCAAAGCACATGTCAAGCCATGTACCTCGATTTGGGAGTTGGAGAGTGGTCTCTACAGTAACAGAAGAAATAGGTGGCTATCTGTTTCTCTAGGGCAATTTCAGGGGCCTGAGGAAAGAATTTAACAGTTTGTTTTGTGAAACTAGCTCAAAGAACATCATTTAGGTGAAAAGAAATCACTCAAGAATACTCTTAGTTTTTAGGGGAAGGCTTTTTAATATGGAATTTCCATCTGTGATATATTTAAATTCTAGGCCTCAGGCAAGTACAGCAAAGAAAGACCCTGTAGCCTTCATTAGATGCAAAACCAACACTGCAGCTGGGGTGGAGCTTTCCTTTACTTCCCCACTTCCCTTTCCCCTCAGAGATGTGCTAGACTTGCCTCACCTTCTCTGAATTCACACCTTACTGCTTTATCCCCTTTCCCTTCACAGCAGACTCTCCAGTTGGCAGACTTTGTCTGCCCCAGAACCTTGTAGAAAAGGGGAACCATAAACTCCCCCAAAGCCATTTTGTAGTCTATCCATAAGGAGGAAACTGTCAATATCGAAATACAATAAATACTAGCTTGATCCAGATTTGATGCCCTGACAAAGGAAGGGTTTGCTGTTTAGGAGAGCTCAGCCATCTTGCCTGAGTAGATTAAGAGGGCGGTCCTGTCTTATTGCCTAGGCACTTCACCAGGGATTTCTAAATTGGGGAGAACTCCAAGCATTCCTTAGAACACTAATCCACTGAAGCTGTCAAAGGAAATCCCATTTAGGATGCAGAGCCAAGTGCAAGTTTCAGACTTTATTATGTATTTTTCCAGTCTCGAAAAGGGTAAATTAAACTCCATACAATCTTAGAACTTCGTTTCTTATTTTTCTTGACCTGTGGCATGTATTCTGCCCCTGGGTAGTGCCCACTCTTTAATGGCTAAATGCATGCATTTAACCAGCATGTGGTGGATTCACTGTTCTGAGAATTGCCTTAGGAAGAAAAAGAAAGTGCAAAAGCAGACAAAGAAATTATAACCTTTGCAGTCTTTCCCATTTGTTCAGGCCATTCTTTCACCCAGCTCAAAAGTGGCAGCCACAAGGATGGGATTGCAAAGGGATGTACCTGAGCCAGTGTTTGTGGGTGGCTCCCTAGGCCAAGCCTCTCAATTGCTTGCCTTCCAGCAGCAAAGGCTCAGCTGCAGTAAAAGGGAAGCCCAAGGGTGACAGGCACCATGGGGTTCCCTCTCCCTCTCCTGACTGGCAGAGCACTTGAGCATCAAGCCTGCAGACCTGGAGGATTCATTTGCCAGGAAGACACATGCGACAGAAAAAAAAAAACAAAAGAGAAAATTTTGGGGTAAGAAGCAGAGGTTTGGATCTAATCTCTAATTAATTCCTCACCTTGGCCTGTGCCAAAGCCATTTGTTGATTTTTTTTTCTAGGTAAGGATGAAATTTTCTAGATCTAGAGAGGGAGGGGTCCTCACCCTCATCTTGGGAAAGAGATCAGAAGAGGGGAAGGGGTTTCTCCCCCATTGCTTAGCACCTCTGAAAAAAAAAGAAGAAAACTTAATCCTGGGTGTGGGGGGGATGTGGACAAGTGGCTTGGAAGGGACTGGTGGGGGAGTCTGTGGGCATCTCATTCTGAAGTAAGGAGTGCAAAAGAGGAAAAAAAGAAACAGAGAAGGAAAAGGAAAAAATAGGAGGAGAAGAGACTTGTAGTTTTTCCTCCTTTTGTGTGCACACATAGAAGTGTGTTGAAGGTCATGAGAAAGGGAGTCAGCCTAAGCAGTCTTGTGGGGAATTCGCTGTTGCCCTGGCAGTGGCAGGTTGCCTTTAGGTCTGAGCTCTGCCCTACCCCTTCGAACTTGTCACTTTGGTTGCATTTTTGACACCAGATGCCAGGTGGCTGCTGTGGATGTGAGCCCTGGAGGGCGCTGGCCAGGCCGGGCACCAGGGCCTTCCTAGTCGCTTTTTTCTTGGTGTAGTGCCCAGGGTGCAGGCGTGCATGGGCCTGTGAGAGGGGCAAGCTGTGGCCACTGGAGACCCTGAGACCTGAACTTGTTTAAGGTAGCCCTTTTTGGCAGAGGCCATCAAAGGAGGGCTGCCTCATGCTCCCTGTGCCTGCCCTTCTGCCCTTCTGTGCTCAGGGGCTGCTGTCTGGTGCCAGCTCTCATCCTAGGTCAGGTAATGTGGCAGTCGTGGCCAGACTGGGAAATTGAAGTAGGACAGGGTGTGGGGATCAGGAAGCACAGGAGCAGAGGTGTCCATCAAGTGCCCTGCCAGCCTCAGACCTGAGTAGGAGACAAACTTGAGAGACTGGCCTGCTAAGGGTCACGCTGGAGGAGGGAAAACTTTAATAGCTTCTGGAGGGTCGGGGGGGGGATAGAAAAAAGGGGGGAGACTTCTGTGGCCCAAACCCCGCGATGGCCGACCACCTTGCAATAGGAGAAAGAGGCAAACTTGAGAGAGCAGCATGACAAGGGGTGCGCTGGGGTAGGGAAAACTTGAATCGCTTCCTGAGGGTGGGAAAAACGGGGTGGGGGGAGTTCTGTGGTCCCACGATCGCTGCCCACTGCACAAAGGCAACAGAAAGTTGACCCACCCAGCGACTTGCTCTGCCCTTGCCAAGAGAGGCTGAGGTGTCTGTCCTTCCAAGAAAGTTGACCCGCCCAGTGGCTTGCTCTGTGCCCTGCCCAGGCAAGGCAGAGGTGCAGGTCTATCCATTCTGTATGCCCAAAGCTCCTCAATAGCCAGGCTAAGAGATCCAGCTGCACTGCAGGGTCGCATGGGGTCAGGGCTCTTGCCCCATCCTTCCATGGGTGACTCAAAAGTAAACATCGCGTCTATTTCCCTTCTGTGTCCAGCAGCCACCGCTCAGCTTCCTTTTTCTTCTCTTTCCCCTCTGATTATTTTTGTCTTTTTTGGGTGGAGGGGAGCTCGAAAAAACGGAGTCTCTTTCCTTATACTACTTCTGCTGGCCTGCAACTTATTTATGGTCGCCCGCGGTGGCCAAGGCCCTCAAGCCAGGTCCACCTGTGCTGCCTGTGCCTGCTCCTCTGCCCTTCTGCTCTCAGGGGCTGATGTCTGGTGCCTGCTCTTGTCTTGGTCCCCTGGGCGGCAGAAGCCTCAGCCTTGGCGATGTCGGGGCTTGGAAAGTAGAGGCCAACAGGAGTGGGGATTGGGAAGCACAGGAGCCAAACTATCCACCCATGCCTCTCCAGCCTCCAACAGGAGGAGGAGGCAAACTTCAGAGAGCGGCTTGATGGGGGCGAGCTTGGGGAGGGAAAACTTCAGTTGCTTCCCGAGTGTGTGGGGGGGGGAAGGGGGTGGGAGTTCTGTGGTCCCGTGATCGCTGCCCACTGTGCAAACCTGACAGAAAGTTGACAGGCCCAGCGGCTTGCTCTTCGCCCCGCCTGCGTGGAGTGTCTGCCTACCCATTCAGTCAGCACCACACTCCGTGATAGCCAGGCTAAGAGATTGAGCCACTCTGCCCGGTCGCCTGGGTCAGGGCTCTTGCCCTATCCTCCCACGGGGGACTCGAAGGTAAATGTCGCGTCT
>JAQHUG010000486.1:750800-766658 GCA_028555095.1 Dicrostonyx torquatus | reverse complement strand
TGGACTGGATGTGACAGTGGTGGATAGATGCATGGCCCTGATGTGACAGTGGTGGATAGATGCATGGACCTTATGTGACAGTGGTGGACAGAAGCATGGGCTGATGTGACAGCTGTGGACAGATGCATGGACCTGATATGACAGTGGTGAACAGATGCATGGCCCTGATGTGACAGTGGTGGACAGATGCATGGCTCTTCTGTGACAGTGGTGGACAGATGTGTGAAATGATTTTTAAGTCACCAACAAGGAACTCTTAAGGGAAAAGACACCTCTTGGAAAATGGCTCCAGAATGAATTCAAGGACATTGCAGCCACAGATCTGGGGAGAGCTAGGGTTTCTGGGACTCACTGGCCAGAACCATAGCCCACTCAGAGAGCTGTGGCCTGTGAAAGACACTGTGTCCTATAACAAGGGGGATGGAACCTGTGGATCCACACTGAGGTAATCTTCATCCCGTAAGTATACAAACACGTGCACATGCACACACACACACACACACACACACAATTAACCTACAAAAACACATTTCTTAAAATGTGAGAGCAGATTCACAAATTTTCCATCAATGACTTGGACTTTTCCCATGCAAAATTCTCCTCTAAAACAGAAAGTAAAAGGTTCATTCATTTTTGGCTCGTGGGTATAAGTGTTTTATTTGTGTGTGTGTGTGTGTGTGTGTGTATGCATGCGCGCACCATATGCAGAGCCTGCATCAATACAAGAAGCTTGCATAGACTCTCCCAGAACAACAGTTACAGGTTGTGAATAGCCAGGCCTAGTGGTGCACGGCTTTAGTCTTTAATCCCAGCACTCCAGAGGCAGAGGCAGGCAATATCAAGGTCAGCCTGATCTATAGAGTGAGATGCAAGACAGCCAGGGATATACAAAGAAATCCTGCCTCAAAAACCAAAACGAATAGAAGGTTGTGAGCTTTTATGTGAATGCTGGGAAACCAGTCTCAGTCTTCCCGAAGAGCAGCTGCTGCTCTTCACTCTGACTCATCTCTCCAGCCCCAGAAGCTACTTTAGATTGGAAGTTTTTTGCTTGCAGAACTTTCCTAAAGGTCTTAGGTTCATAGAGTTAAGGGGAAAGCTCAGCCTTGCCTACAAGACGGCAATTGTCTTCAATAGGGAGAGAGTAAAAGGAAGGAAATGGAGGTGGGGTGACTAAAAAGGGTTGGGGGCGGCGAAACAGTGGCAAGCTATGGGACAGCAGAAACGCTGAGGGTGCAGGAGGGTGGTAAGAAAGGGACATGGAAGGACAAATGAGTCAGGGATGGAAGAAAAACTTGAGAAAGAGGAAGAGGAAAAGAGCAGGCTGGAGGTCTGAGAGAGATTCAGGCTGTGTGTGGAGCTGGAGGAGAGGCAGGGGACACTGCTAGAACAAGGGCTCAGAGGCACCTACTTTGCAAGGACTGGTACTTTAGGAAAGCACTGTGAATGAAGGGGACGTGGACACCTCAAGGGGCAGGCTCTTTCCTCTAATAATTCCTCCACTCTGTCTGCCCTATGTGCAGATAGCACCAGCAGACAAGGACTTTATTCATTCTGTATATTCCTGATTTTTCTGCCCATTGTCCCTGAGGCACAGTTGCAGGTGAGTGAGAGGAAGGTGCCGCAGGGTGTGGGAGCCCAGGACAACAGAGTCCTCACCTCTCAGTTCCCTGGGAACCTTCCATGCACCTGAGCACAATGGGAACATGGTAGGGGAGGGAGGATCAGATCCCTGGGACCCAGGAGGGATCCTGAAGAGTTGTAGGAAAAGATGGGAACTAGGAGCCAGCACGACTGGAGCATGGGGAAGCCTGAATTCACTGCCCTGGTGCTAAGAACTTTCGCGAATCCCTGTACCTGGTCCTCTGTGGAGCTGTACTGAGGACCCCAAATCTCCCCAAATCTCTCCACAGTTTCAGCCTCGCCTGTCAGTAGCCGGCTCTCAGGAAGGTACCATGGCAAAGGCTGCAGTCACCCTTTTGGTTCTACTAAGTTGCCTGCGGTCCACAGTGCAGGATGGTGAGTTCCCAGGGTCTACATGGAGGGACTTTGCGGCATGGGGACTGACTAAGTTAGGAAGTTCATTTTGCTCCTGGCTATGAGAGAGCTCCTGGGCTCCTCCTAGTCTTCACAGGGCAGCCACAGGGCGCCCTGGCCCACCCCACCCAGAAGTCAGAGGACTGAAGAGGTTTGGGGGAAAGTTATGGCGGAGGGGCGGGGGCAGGGGCTACAAGAATGAAGAGAACTAGGTGGCAGAAGACATCTGGTGGCCTCCTCAGCACCACAGGGTGGGGGTGGAGGGTTGTAGAAAACCTACAACTCAGTCTCCAGGGCTAGATGTGCTTGGAACAGTTGAAAACCCCTTCAGAAGGTGGTCTCAGACAGTTCTCCTGACCCAGGACAGTCTAGGATCTCAAGACAGCCTTTCGGGGGATTCCTCACAAGTCCTCCACCATTCCGGGGCCTCTTTGTCCTTGAACTTTCTTTCCCACCTTCCCAAGACATTTCTCCAGCAGATGACAGTAGACGCTTCTAGGCACAAGGCAGCCACAACCACACACATTCTTGCTGTTTTCCTTCCTCTTCATTCCTTTTCTTGTGGTTGTTTTGTTTTAAACAGGGTTTCCCACTAGACCCCACTATAGAATCTGCAGCGATCCCTTCTCTAACTCAGTCTTTCAAACGCTGGGATTACAGCTTTCTGTCACCAGGCTCAGCTCAATTCCCAAGTGATACTTCTTAAACCACCCCAGCCTTCTCAGCTCCCTTCCCTGCCCATCTAGCCTTCTTCACTTTCCCATCCATAAAGTACTTTTTAGCCCCTCTTCCAGCAAGTGCAGTCTGTGCCTATGTCTGAAGACACCTCAGCTAATCAGGGACTGAAACACCTGTGCTCTATGGAGAACCCTGGGAATGGTCTTGGGTGTGGACCTATGGAAGCTTCTGTCAATGTTGCCGGCCCATGTTGTCTGCCTCCTGGGGAGATGACATCAGATAATGGTGTTCACTGGGCAGGAGTGGGTTCTCTTGTTCTGTAAATGGCAGCTACTAATTTTCTTTCTACCCGGCAAGCCTCACGATCGCTCTCTCTCTCTCTGCATCAAATACTCAAGTCTGCATTCAGTGTGACAGCAGCAGAAGTCAACAAGCTGTTGATGGGAGAGCATCTTTGCACTCTGTTTTTCTGACCCCAGGTTAAGGTATACCCCATGTACCACTATTGGTGGCCGTCCCAACAGAGTGTCTTGAAAGGAATTACCAAAGATGCATATTTCCCAGTTAGCGGTGGGTTCTGTGATGCCTATGACTTCTGGGTCAGCTAGAAATGACAAGTGAGGCCCTGGATTTAGCATCTCTTGATCTCTCCTTTGCTGGCAAGTGGATTTCTTGGATCTCATGGCCATAAAGGACACTCCTTGTAGCCTGAGGTGCTTGCTGAGGGAGAGGTGGCAGCTTACTTGAGAACTGATCTCAGTCTCTTCCTCTAGATGAGGGAAGATCTGGGAACAGGACATTCACGGTTTGCACCTGAGTCACAGAGCAGTTACGAAGATATACAGGAAAAATCACTGCACATGCTGTGTAGCCGAGTGGTCCCTCCTTGTTGGGACCTGATCTGTCCTCTTAAGAAGACAATTTGTTTGTCTTTGAGGTCTTTTAGCTATAAAGATTTTTAGATATATTATTTTATGTGCATAAGATCTTGACTGCCTTATGTATGTGTACAATGTGTGTGCTTGGAAACCTAAACACCATACAATCTTCTAAAACAGAATTTACAAGCAGTTATGAGCTACCATCTTGTTGCTGGGAATGAACCTGTATCTTACGCAAGAACAGAAAGTGCCCTTAACTGCTGTGCCATCTCTCTAGCCTCAGTTTCAGCTTTAAACAATGGACACAGGAGCCCTGGGTCGACCACTTTCAGACTCCTGTTCATCTCTTTGCCTTTAGTTATTAAAATGCAGTCACATACAGGCGGCTAAGCATCTACCTTATTTAGGATTTGTGTGTTCTGTTTGTCATGAACCCCTTAGGCTTCAAGGTGGGCGGGTCCCCCTTACTCATCATGGACCACGTCCTTGATGTTCCTGCCTCCTGACCACTCCACCTCGTGGCATTTTTTCTGTACCATATTTTCTGGGACTCAGGAGTACTGTTTCCTAACCCACCCCAGCCTTAGTCATCACCATCCCTGAGCTTGCAGCCATTCTGGCCCTTCTCCCTGGTCCTTCTCACTGTGCTTCTCAACAGGGATGCTCCAGCATCCACAGACAGCATGGACTCTGCACACTTCCCCTGGAAATGTTTGCTGTTCCATCCAGTCTGGCACATGCACTTCTCTGAGATTTTTTTGGTCCCCACTCTTCTACTACCAGATTCAACCAGCCTAGATTTTCTTTGCCTTACATGTGGGCATGGTGATCCTTTAACCAGGTCCAGGAAGCCATCTCTAGAGCACTGCAGTATGTCAAGGTGATCTGGTGTGTGTTGTTCTGGCTTCATTTCTATTACTGTGATAAAATACTCCCCCAAAGCAGTTTTATTATTATTTATTACTATCATTATTTTTGTTATTATTATCTGACACATTTTGAACTCAGGGATGCTTTCTTTAAATCACCATCATATTTCACTGTTCCTGCTTTAGCTAAAACAGTTTTCTTTCATCAACTTCTAACTGTATTTTTCTCAGAAATCCCTGATGCATATTGTATCTGATCCACCTTAAAGTGCTCAGGTTGTGACCTTTAGTTAACAACCACAACGCTAGTTCTCTACTCTGGAGGGCTAATGCTCATGTCCACCAATCTTCCAGCAGGGGATACTGAGTGAGAAAGGATCCCAGACATTAAAGAACAAATTCAAGACTTAAGAGTGGGAGGAAGGGGAAAGCAAAGTGGGGGAAACCGTTGAGATAGAAAAAAAAGATGGCCGAAGAGGCAGAGAGGAGTGGAAAGAGGAAGCTGGTTGAAGGAGACAGGAAAGGACATCCCCAAACCTGCAACAGTCTACCTCATAGCAGAAGTTTTGGAGAGGGAGGAGGAAAAGAGGGATTTTAAAAATATCACTTTGCATTTTTATTGCAAACTTGTTAAGCATTTCTATAAAATATTATTGATTTTAGATTTCAGGTCTACACACCCACAGGAGAATATATATGTACATGCCTCACTAGGTCTTGCCCACTTGCTTGTATAAACTGCTGAACAGAACTATTCTAGGACATCGTGTCTTCTCTCACTGTTAGTAAAAGTCTGGGAGGCCAGGGGCCATAAGTGTGCTAGGAAAGAACAGCCTGAGGAAGAGGAGAGCAGGTCACAGAGATCTCTTCTTGAGAATGAGGTAGGAGTGTGATTTAATGTGGGAGAATCTGGCATCTGACCCCCAACATTGTTGTGTGAAGCGGCACAGTGGGTAAACGCATGAGTACTGTGCTCACAGGTGAGAGCTCCCCTTTCCAAGCCAATTTGCAGCAAAACTCCAGAAGGCATTTCCTGAATTCCCAGGCTCCATATTGAATTTACCAGGTATTCTAATGATGCCTCCTTTCCCTGTGTGTTCAGTAGATTTTCAGTCCCAGGAACAGATACTATCTGACATATTTTATTCCTCAACACTTGATTAAAGTCACTAAAAGTACTTGTGAGATAAATCCCCTGATGACACTGTGTGCAACTGAGGGTCTTACCACCCTCAGACAGCCAAGGATGGCACGGAAATATGGATCCAGAAGCTTGTGGACATCTGGAGCAGAGGCTTCTCTTGCTGCTCTTTTGCCCTTTAGAAGGATTCTGGGTGTCACAGAACCAGGGCTCCTATGGCTTCCTGCTCCCACTTTGTACCTCCCATGCATGTTTCTCTCACAGGTACACACATTCTTATGTGCAACTTCACTGTGAAGAGTTCCATACCTAGAGAGTTCATACCACAGTGCTCAGTGGATGGAGTGCCTCTCCTTCTCTATGATAATGGCAACACAAGAAGGGAGGGAAATGCTCCAAAGGAATGTGCAGATTTGTTCCCCAAACTAAAAGACATTGGAGAAGAGTTGAGGAAGCAGCTACCTACCATAAAAAAAAAGGGAATCCTGACCAGGGGTAAGTATAGGACAGGATGCAAAGATAGAAGCTGTTAATCAGATCCAGGAAGGGCAGAGCCCACGTGGGAAGGGGGCTGTGGTTGTGTTTGCATGAAAGAACTGAATACTGGTCGAGGCTGGAAGTACTTAACCAATGGTTAAGAAATAACAATCTGGGCAGGAAAATTCCCTGAAGCATGTGGAGAAACACTTGACCTTGGAGGGAGTGATGGTTCTATAAAGGATAGAAGGTGACAGTTTGTGTGTCATTTGCAGGTGATCACAGCTTGTCGGTCACACCGGTATCTATATATAAAGAAGGACAACCCATTGTTGGCTACTGTAATTTCACTCTTGATGGATACCCTTCCTTCAGCTTTAATCTCTTTGATTCAAAGAACAAAAAATGGGAAGGGATTCACAATAACACCCAAGGTATAGACAAATGGAAGAATAACACCGAACTAGCACAAAATCTAGAAACATTCATCAGAGGAGATTCTCATCGCTGCTTCCAGGAAATCTTACTACACTCGAAGAAAATGGCAAGTAAGTAGATACATGGATTATTACAAGGAAACCTCCATATGGTGGGGAATACATGACAGTTCTCTTGAAACTCTGATGATTTCCCTATGTGGATGTCAGCATATGTTCCTAATGGAAGATCTGCCAGACTGAGTGAGTGAGTTCTTGGCAGTCTTCCTGCCTGGAGAGCCAGTGATGACTATGAGGATATCTCTTCCCATCTCACCTCCCAATGTTTCTCGTTCCCTACTAACCAAGTGCCCAGGCACTACATGGCTGGCTAATGGGCTCCAAATCTGCATGCATCACTGTAAACCTGCAGGCTTTTTGTCCTCACTTATAGCTGCCCTTCCTCCAGCTCCACATCACTTTGACAGGATTTGTTATCTGTCTCTGCCACAATTAAACAGCAGCAATTGCCCTAATATCCAGAATGTTGAAACCACAGTAAATATGTCCTTTGTTTGATGGCTCCACAGACATCTGTTTTCTTTGTTAATGATATAAAGTCCAGAAGGACATCGTCCACACAGCTCCACTCCTCCATCTACTCAGGAATTATAGACACTTATCACATTTGAGCCCCTCGGACTGCCTGGGGAGAGAAGGTGCTGATGGGGATTTGTTTTTAGGTTTATGCAGAATTTTCCTGACTTTTTTTTTTTAAAAGGATCAACATCAAGGGCCCCAGATATTGGAAATGTTAAGTCTCCCACCCAACTTCCATCTACCATGAACGCCACCCAGCTTCCATCTACCATGAATGCTACTCAGCTTCCATCTACCATGAATGCCACCCAGCTTCCATCTACCAAGCTGGCCCCCAGTAAGGAAGGATCAAGCATCACAGCAGTCATCCTCATTGTCATCGGCATCCTCATCATCATCGTAATCATCCTGTCAGTCATTATTTGCATTTACAAGTGTGTGAAGAGGAATTCTCCCCAAGGAGGTAAGGAGCAGGCTGGGGTCTCACTCTGGTTCTTGGTAGGGTTAGTCTACTGAGCACATGGAACAGGTGTCCCACTGGGTATCAGGGATGTGAATTCCGGTGTTCATGCTTCTATAGCAAGGGCCTTTCCCACTGGGCCATCCTCCCAGCCCCCAGCACTGACACTTTGACAGTCCAGCTGCCTGTTCAATATACTGTGTTCCGCTCAGACACTAGGAACTGATGGAACCAGCTCCCGAATGCCTCACTTGCATGCACCACCACCATGACACTTGCCATGGACTCACTGCAGAGACACTGGTCAAGTCTTTTTCATACAATCAGTTAGGATGCCCCATTTTACTCATTCTGTCTGTCTTGTCTCCCTACAACACACAGTTGAGTCGCTGCTGACATTTTTATTTAAAGAGAAAGTGAGTTAGGAATCTATTCATAGTGGTTTAGAGGGATTTGTCTCTGTGATCAAACTCTTGTATACAGTCGATACTGGCATGCAGGAACCACAAGCTGACTGCACTGGCTCACTGAATACCATGACACAAGAACATCTTGAAGACACATGTGGATTCGCATGGAGAGTAGTATATGCCAGGCACCTGCCCAGCAGAAAGGATGCAATGAGATATAACTGTAGACAGAAGTAGAAAGTACTACCCCAAGATCAGAACCACAACCTCAAGGCTACACAGTTTCCAGCTACCACTCAGGTTCCACATAGGAAAGACTTATCATCTGAAGAGTTGTTGACTGAGTTTTCTGTCTCAAAGAATCATTGACCCAGTCATTATGGTGTCTCCATGGCTGTGAAAAATTTAAACACTACAGGAGGTGAAGAATAGGCAGGCCATTGGAACCTGACAAGGCCCATTCAACTTGGGCTCAGGAAGTGCCCACATGGATGCATGAAATCCTCTCCCAGTATGAGTCCTGGGCATTGCAATTGCCCTGGTAAAGTTTTCGTATTTTGAATCTATTCATGTCACAGCAAAAGAACAAGAACTTGGGGAGTCAGTTCTTCATCTTTACTTGTTGTTCCAGAGATTCTGCTCAGGTTACCGTGTTTGTACCATCAGCTCTTTAGCCACAGAGCCGTCTTACTGACCCTAGGACAAGGAGTGGGCACAAGTTGTGGTGAGCTATGGCACAGCAGGGTGACCATAGGGACACTGCTCCACAGTTCTGCTCAGTAGGAAAATTTGCAAGAAGAGTGTAATAAAGACATTTATCAACTCAGTTTATCTACTTTGTTCTCAACATTTCAAGTTCAGTTTTCTTTATGTAAGAACATGAACGAATGAGTAGCAGGAATGAGGCCCTAGAGGAGGACACATAAAAACTTTTCAGAAGGTAAACTATTTGGAACTTGGAATTTATGTCTGATGGAGTCATTTAAAGATCTACAAGATTAGTCCTTGCTCTGATGTTTGCATTGTAATATCATATTTTTTAGGCAAAATGCTAATAGTGAAACTTATATTTAATGTTTGGTATAGTGTCTGATCAACACAGGGGCATATAGCTAGAATCCCAGCACTTGGGAAGCAAAGGCAGGAGGATCAGGAATAAAAGGCCATTTTTGATTATGTAGCGAGTTTGAAGTCAGTTCAAGCTACAGGAGGAGATCCAATCTCAAAGTAAGAAAGAGGAAGATGAGGAATTATTATTATCATTCATTATCACCATCATCATCATTATTATTGCATGGGTCCCAATAAAAAGTTTGTTGGATAATAGCACCAAATATAATACTCTGTGCATTAGTAGCTATAGGTTTATGATAGTCTTTTTTTAAAAAATATTTATTTATTTATTATGTATACACTATTTTGTCTATATATATGCCTGCAGGCCAGAAGAGAGCACCAGACCTCATTATAGATGGTTGTGAGCCACCATGTGGTTGCCGGGAATTGAACTCAGGACCTTTGAAATAACAGGCAATGCTCTTAACTTCTGAGCCATCTCTCCAGCCCATATAATAGTCTTTAAGACGAAAATAGAATAGACGAAGATTATTTAAGAGGTGGCACAACAGAACATACTTAGAATTCCAACACTCAGGAAGCTGAGGCAAAAGAATTACTAAGTTCAAGGCCAGCCTGGACTGCATGGTGAGATCCTGACAAAGCAAAATGTTAATCAAATAAAGACAGAAAAACCTAGTCTCGTTTGATCAATGTACTATGCTAGACTTTAGTGCACATGGATCTACGATGCTAATATTTGTGCCCTTTAGAACTGAAATGAGCTGTTTGCTAAAACCAAGTGAAGCTCATTCTCAACGCTGTCGTGGTTAGATGTTCCCATATGCAGCCTAGAGCGAGCACAGAGAAGTGTGGTGAAGATGGGCAAGACTCCGATTTTCATTTATTATTTCAAAATATTTCCTATAAGCATGCTTAGTGTAAAAAGATTTACATCTAATATCAGTAAATACAAAGTTCTGTGTTTTATTTTGCTTTTTTATGAGTAGGTGTAATTATCTCATGATCTTTTTTTTTTTCCACTCTAGTGAAGATGTGCTGCAGATTATGCATCCTGGACTCCTGCATTTGTGGAACTCACAGGGGTCAGCACACCCCAAGTGCAGTGGCTGAGCCTCGCCCTGAGGAAAGCATCTGCCTGACCGTGATGTCTCCTCTGGAAGGTAAGTATTAGAGATAACATTTTCATGAACTGTGAACTCAGGGTATGGTTGCACACACGTGTCAGCACAGGACTTGAGAAGCTGAGGTAAGTAAGAGCCTGTGGTACACGGGAAGTTCCAAGCAAGCTTGGGCCACAAATAAAACCTAGTCTCAAACGAACCACAAAAGCACATTAAAAGTAAAGTAAAAGGCCCGGAGAAGCAGAAATATAGATATCTGGCTAACCTCCTACTTGTTTTTGTTTTATTCAGTCTCTTTTTAAATATATTTCAAAATGTCGTTTTCATTTGAAGGACAAAATGGCAGAAAGGTTTGAAATAAATACATCCAAAAGGAAAAAAAAAGAAAGAAAATCCCTGGGAAGCTGAGCTGCACAGTCTGTGAAGCGGGGAGAAGAGTCCTTCTGAGATGGAGTAGAGTAGGATGCAGATGTGCAGGAGCCCACTGTAACTGACACACTCTTTTCATCACTAGGTGATTCTCCATGCTGCTCCTCAGCTTCCTCTGTAATTTGATCTGCAGTCCTTGTCAACAGATGCCTCTGGCACTTCTCTGGAACAGTCCCCCACTCTCTACATCACAGCCAGAAAAGAAAATCTGATGATGTTGGGAATCTGTGCCATGTCCCTTTGTGTAGTTCATTAAAAATGTAATGTATAATTAAGAAATATAGGTTAATAGATAATCTCTATAATAGTTAGGTTTGTAGTCATGTTAGTTAGATTTTCTAGATGTGCATAGATATATTCCAGATAGGCATTCTTCGTATCTTTCAAAGACACAGAACATTGCATTTAATGTTTTAATAACTTAGGGCTTTTCATGACAATGAGACATGTCTGCTCCTGGCAGCACCAAGCTACTTCCTGAGGAAGATGGGCATTGAAGAGGCTCCTTATGGAGTTTGCTAGCCATTTGGGCAAGAAACTGCTCTTGCCTGGACTGCTTAAATGGACACAAAGAACCCGCAGAAAGAGGACTGCTGAACTTGCCTAAAGGTGAGATGATCCTTCACGGTTCCTGATTCATGAAAGAGTATACAAGACATTCTTCAGGACAGAGAAGAAAGTGACTGAACTGTCTTTGAATTTTCCTGCTTCATGGAAATGTCTGCGATGCAATGGGCCTGGAGGCTGAAGATGGATGCCCCAACAGTACAGAAGAACTTTGGGTAATGTACAGGCAGCGAGATGTCTCTATCATTTCTAGAGTTTGGAAGTTGTTTATTTCTTGCTTACTTAGGTAATATTTTATCCTTCTGGAGTCTTTAATGGAGTTGAAGAATGGATAGTTATAGTTATAGTTTTCCTTAGTTATGATAAAAGATAAAATAGATCTAAATATGGTAACTGTAATTCATGCTTGATAACTGTTTTGTTATATATAATTTTACTATGATAAAATGAAAGCTTTTCTTTTTTGTTTAAACAGAAAAAGGGGAAATGGTGTAGAAGGTGCTTCTTCATTTGTATTGCTTTCATTGGTTAAATAAAGAAAACTGCCTTGGCCATTTGATAGGGCAGCCCTTAGGTGGGCAGAGTAGACAGGACAGAATGCTGGGAAGAAGGGAAGTGTGGCAGACACCATGCTGTTCCTACCCAAGATGGACACTGGTTAGAATCATGCCGGTAAGCCACAGTCAAGTGGCGAAACATATTATCAGAAGTGGGTTAGATCAATATGTAAGAGTTAACCAGTAAGAGATTAGAACTAATGGGCCAGGCAGAATTTAAATAAATACAGTCTGTGTGTATTTATTTTGGATATAAGTTAGCCAGGACTAAAAGCAGGCCGGTGGCCGGGAGCCAGGCTGGACAAAACAAAGGGGCCCCGCTCATGGGTGGTGGGACACAGGCCACCACTCCTCCTCTTACTACATCACTTCTGACCAAGCATGTTGTGAAATATTAAAGTTGACTATCTCCATTCCTCCTCTATCACTTCATTAAGATGGAACAGGTCATTGTCACCAGCGACTCCATCTTGCTTTGTTCCTGTTCCCTTTCTCATTCTTAGACTATGACCTTGGGGAAATAGGGCTGTGCCCTGCTCTAGGTTACTCCTTACTGTATAAAATGATGGCTTTTAGATTGGGTCTTGCCCATGGCAGCTCTATTTTACAAGCAACAGGTTGACGCCTGGGCATCTCCTGTGCACATAGACATGCTTTCTGTCCAGCACCACCCATAGAGGAAAGTCAGATAAATACTTTATTCCTAAAAGTGAAAAGACATCACTGATAGACATATCATAATCAATTGGACACATGAGGACATATCATAACCGTATCTGTTCTGGATAGTTTTATGTCAACTTGATACAGGCTAATATTATCTGAAAGGAGGCAGCCTCATTTGAGAAAATGTCTCTATATGACCCAACTCTGGGCATTTTCTTATTTAGTGGTTGATGGCAGAGAGTCCAGCCCAGCCCAGTCTAAAGTGGGTGGTGCCATCCCTGGGCTGGTGGTCATGTGCTCTATAACAAACAGCACCCTTCCATGGTCTGTGCTTAGATTTCTGCCTTCAGGTCCCGCCCTGTTTGAATTTCTGTTCTAGTTTCCTTCAGTGTTGGGCTACAGTGTGGAAGTGTAAACCAAATAAAATCTTTTTAGTCATGGTATCTCACTACAGCAATAGAAACTCTAAATAAGACAACTTCTGAAAAATAAGACCTGAAAAAATTTTAAATATCCAAAACTGAAGAAGGAACACCTTCGCCTGGACCCAAAAGAAGAAAATACCTGTAACAGGCTTTTATTTGGTGGGGGGGGGCACCAACCAGCCCCCAAATCATGACACAGAAACTTGTTAGCTCTGAATGTGTGGCCTTGTCCTGTTGTCATTTTTACCTAGTTCTTATAATTTAAATTAACTTGTTTCCCTTCATCTATGGCCTAGGAGCTTTTACCCTTTCTTTCTGTGTAGCTTACTTTCCTGCTGTCTCCATTTCCAGCTAGTTGGCGGCTGCCTGTCTTCTGACCCCAGGTGAGTCCTTCTCTTTCACCCCCTTTCTCTTCTCTCCTCTTCTCTGAGCCTAAATTCCTCCTCCTAGTTATTCTGTCTGCCCAACAGCCCCACCTAGCCCTCTTCTGCCTAGCTACTGGCCATTCAGCTTTTTGTTAGACTAATCAGGAGCCTTAGGCAGACAAGGTAAACCAGCAACACATCTTCACATAGTTTAGGTAATATTTTGCAACATACGCAAATGTAACACATCTTTACATCATCAGCAAAGGCATCGTAAATAAATGTAACACACATTCTTTATGCATCTTTACATAGTTGAAATAATATTCCACAACACAACCTAACACAACAATGCTAATGTTCACCACCAACCTCATCACAGACTCCCATGCGTGTATCAAGAGACCAACAAGGAGAGAACTGATTGTCCTCTGTGCTTCAGCTCAGTGCTATCACATGCTTCTGTTCCTACCCATATAGTCCAGTCATCCTGACTCTGTCCTTCCCCTCCCTATTCCATGGTCCTGACTTCACCCCCTGCAGCTCCATTCAACCCTGAACCTGGCTAAGCCCTGTCAGTCTGCAGTTCTCCAGCTGGCTCCTTAATATCTTATCTGGACAACTGCATCTGAACCAATCTCTACCTCTGTGCTGTGAGAAGCTTTATGTGTGGAATCCTTAATCCTTCTATGACCACTCCATGACCTACAAACACATATCATATACAAGTAGACACATGATACATACATCTTCTTCTGATATTCCACAACATATACATCACATATATGCAAGTGTGTGTATGTGCACACACATACACATATGCACACACACGCACATATATACATATACTGTCTAATATGTAATATAAGAACTGAGAGTAAAATTAGTAAATAATATTGGAATAAAAGAACAAATATTTGCCAGTGGCCACTTATCAGAAGTAACTGATTGGCAAATTGTAGCTAAATAAACTGATGTCAGATTGTGAATTCATCATTATTCAATAAATACTGATAATGTAGAAATACACAAACATATCTATCTATCCACCTACATTTCTGACAGCATGTTCATGGCAAGATTGTGCTTATTTAAAAAATCCAATGAGAAAGCAGGCCTTTAGCAAAGTAATTTGAAATACGCAATATTTTATGAACCAAGTTAAACCACTTGGTGATATAAATAAAATTCATCAACCGTGCCAGAGACTCAAGAACAGACACTAAGCTTGCTCTGTTGACCCAAGGCCTACCACATACCACATTGTAACATTTCACTCTTCAGGTTTCACCTGACCCCTGGGCTAGAATGTAGGAAGCCTCCAATCCAGGTAGATGAGAGTCTGAGGTAAGAAGGCTGGGCAGGCACATGGCCTCATCTATGACGGAGTCCAACTCCTAAGGTTTGTGTAGGTAAATTAGGTAAGAAATAAAACATAGCAGAAAGAAGCAAACCTCACTCAGATCACTCCCCACAGATACCAGCTTTGTGAACAGGTCTCTGTGACCTCAGTCAGGTCAGCCCCAAAGCCATATATGTCCAGGCAAGCCTGGCAGTTTCAAGAAGGAACACTGCTGTAAGCGCTATTAAAATGTTAACAGGGATCAGTGAGGAGTCTCCGTTTGTCCTGATGCTCTCTAGTCTGAAATCCTGTCTTGTGTGACTTTATCCACCTCCCAGGGACCACACAAACTCAAAGGCAGTTGAAGATTGCTTTGACAGCGGGGGAAAAAAACTTCAGCTCAGTAGCTAAACCAACTTTAGGACTGTCTTAATCACATAGAAACTGTATTATTTAAATCACTGCTTGGCCCATTAGCTCTAACTTGTTATTGGCTAACTCTGACATCTTAATTTAACTCATTTCTACTGATCTGTGTATCACCATGTGGCTGTGGCTTACCAGCTAAAGTTTCGACACATCAGGTTCTGGTGGCTCCATGGCTTCTCTCTGACTCTGCCCTTCCTCTTCCCATGTTATATGCCAAGCCAGTTTTCTTTATTCATTAACCAATAAAAGCAACACATAGACAGAAGGACCTCCCACACCACTTCCCAGTACTGGGAGTAAAGGCATGAACCATCATACCAGGCTCTAACCTTTTTATAGATTCTTTCCACAATGGAAATTTAGCTGGGTGGGATCTATCCCTGAGGTCACCATTCCCTTTCTTCCATTTCTTAATCAATTTATCTCCCTGAACACAGGACTTAGTTCCTTTCTACTTATTGATGCTCATTTTCCCCTCAAAATTTACATTTTGTAATTTACCCTGCTCAGCTTGCTCCTTTCAATAATTAAATCTTCAATAGAATTACCACTAATATCCACACAACAGAGTCTACACTTGTTGTATATAGGGGAGAGAGGTGTGTGGGTGTGTGTTGTGTTTCCCAGCCGCCAGCTCCCAAGCCCCCAGCCTCTGGCCCGCTCAGCCAGCTGGCTGCCTGCACCCGAAATAACCACATGACAAACTGGATTCATTTAAACTCTGCCCGGCTTATTATCACTAGCCTTTTCTTGGCTAGCTTTCATAACTAAACTAACCCATTATAAAAGTCTGTAAGTCACCATGTGGTGACGTACCGGAAAGGTCTAACCTGCATCCATCTGCAACGGTGGCTCATGGTGTCTGCTCACTTCCTTTCTTCTCCTCCCAGAACTTCTGTTCTGTCTACTCC
>JAQHUG010000486.1:662573-683029 GCA_028555095.1 Dicrostonyx torquatus | reverse complement strand
TGGACTGGAGAAAGACATTTGATTCTGGGAACTGCTAAGAAAGTTATTTTGACTTTAAAGTATGGGCCTAAGAATTTGATACTTTGGAAAAGAGATTCTGTTTTTGTCTCCACAGAGGATGAGAACCTGAGGATTTATTACAGCTTCATATGGTTTGAATCACCGAGCCCCCCTGAAATGTTGCAGTAAAATACCTCCAGAATGCAGCACCCCCGCTCAGCAGGAAGTAGCCAGACAAGTTGACTACGCCCAAATTTCCTAAAAAATTGTTTAAGTGGAGCCCCACTTGCTCCTAAACCAGAGCCACTTGTTGGTTCAAGGTCAATATGCCCAATTGAATATGTCCATTAAGGTTATTTTGAATGTCTAAAGCATTGCTGGCTCTTTCAGCTAGCTGGCTGACAATCTCAGCCATCTTTACAGTCTGGGAGAGAGCAATTCTGGCAGCAGTAGCTGTGGTGGCAGACATAGCAATAGCAGCAACCATGGCAGTGGGAAAGCCTACTGCTCATGCTGCAGACTCTTGAGTATACAGAGCCTGGAACCGCCACTGCCTTCTCCTTGCCCTGCTGCTGCCTTATTCTTATCCCAGCGGGGTCTGTGCTCCAGCTTGTCTTACCTCCAGCACTTGTCACATTTGCTGATACTCCTGGCACCATGACAGCGTTTCCCAGGCTGGGCACCAACTGAGCTGGGCAACTTGCCTTCCGCCACAGATGCCTAGCAAAGCTCTGCGCCAGCTGCCTTCTAGCCCCAGCTGCGTTCGTTCTGGGTCCAAACTGGTGCATGGAGTGGAGCAGAACTCAGGAAAGCAGGCTCGCTGTCCTCTATAGAAAACCACAGTCAATCAATATGTGGAGTTGTGGAGACAGTCCCAGGGGAAGCTTTTTCAAAATATCCCACACCTAAGGCTCAGGACACAATGAAGAAAAGGGGATAGAATTTCAACATGCGTCCTGTGGAAGAGCAGTCAGTGCTCTTAATCTCTGAGCCATCTCTCTAGGCCCCAGAAACTGTTCCTAATTGGAATAATTTTGTGATTGCCTAACTTTCTAAAGGTCTTAGGTTCCAATGTCACAGGGTCAAGGAGAAAAGCACAGCCTTGCTGACAAGATAGTAATTGTCTCCCTTGTGTGGGGGTAAAGGAAGGAGATGGAGGTGTGGAAGGGAGAAGGACTCAGGCTGTAAGGAGATGGGGAGTGCTAGGTCACTAAGTCAAGAATCAGGACAACAATTAACATGAGGATGGAGGACAGGGTTGAGAGGAAGAAACCTGATGGAGAAAATGAGTCTGGGATTGAGATGTAGGAAGAGGGGAGGTGATGGGAAGTGCAGAAGGACCAGCTGGATCTTAGAGGGGAACTGGCAGGCAGTGGGGTGGGGGTGGGGAGGGTGAGGAGACACTGTTGTAAAGAAAGCATGTGTCATAGACTCTGGAGAGACTCACTCCTGGGCATGATGCCAAGTTTCAAGGCTGGAAACACATGCTGCTTTCTGATGTCATGCCACTATTGCTGTAGTGTAAGTTTCAAATGCTGGGGACTTAGAAGGCGGAGCCATGGTTTGTTTTCTGGGAGGGAACAGGAAGTTTAGGAGGCTGGGGATTGGATACCACCCTCTCATGTGTTTGGGGCGGAGCGGGGCGGGGGAGGAGTTCCAAATGTTTAAAAGGCAAGGGAGGTACTCCCTCCTCCCACTAAGAATTCAGTCTGGTGCCTGGCACTTTTGTGAACTCTCTGCAGGGCAGCACTTAGACTTCTCTCCACAACTCTGGTTTCTCAACCTGTGAATACAGCAGCCATGCACTGTCTTTCCACCAAGGCTCTGTGCTTTCCTGTTCTGCTGATGTGTCTGGTGTACATGCTACCCACAGGTGAGTTGCCTTGGTCTAACCTGAGGGGTGCAGAGAGGAGGATGGAGAGGGGAGGGTACTGGCTATTGAATCCCAAGGTAGCAGTCCTCCTCTGAGAAGCTCCTGGACCCTCAGAAAAGGGGCACTTGCAGAAAAGCTGCCCTTGAGGAGCACTGTCCCTTGTCCTGCCCCAACCATGCTCAAGGGAGGAACAAAAAAGTTTCCAGACTGGGACCAGTCAGGAAAACAAGGTGCCTGGGGAATCGCAGTGACACAGTGTGCAATCTCCAATCCTGGAGTCCACAGGAAGCCTAAACCGAGTCAGGAGGTCCAGAGGTGATGGGTACAGTGCCAGACACCGCCAAGAAGCTTAGACAGCTCCCTTGGATTTAAAGCAGTCTGTACTCTTAAGACTGTCTTCCCAGGGGATTCCTCACAAGCCCTCCTCCATTCCTAAGCCTCTTTGCCCTGGAACTGTCCTTCCCACCATTCCACCTTTTATTCCAGCAGGTGACAAAGGATGCTTCTTGGAACACAGCAGCCACAACCACCCGCTTTCTCACTTTTTACACTTTTATTCTTGCTGTTGCTTTGTTTTACTTCAGGACTTCAAACCATAGCCCACACTAAAGAATTTGCAGCAATTCCTTCTCTCTCTAGGTTTGTCAGGTGCGGGGATTACAACTTTCTCCCACCAGCCTTCAGCTTCAATTCTATGAGACTCATCAAACACCAGCCAGCACAGCGCCCTTCCCTGCCCAAATAGCCTTTCCCACTCGCCATCCATAAAGTGCCTTTCAGCCCCATTTCCACCAGGGGACAATCTGTGGATGAGCACCTCAGCTAATCAGGGCTGACTATAGTGGATTCCAGCAATGGTACTGTGTAGGGACATGTGGAAGGCTCTGCCCTGGCATCCTAGGCCCGTGTAGTCTACCTCCTAGAGAAATGTCATCTAATTATGGTGCTCCTTTAGGCAGGAATAGATTTGGGTTTTGTGTTTTTGTTTGTTTTGTTTTCTGTAAACAGCAGACACTAAGTATCTTCCACCTGGCAAGCCTCACTCTATCTGTCCTACATCAAATATTCAATTCTGCATTTAGTGTGGCAGACTCAGAAGGCAGCGAGCTGATGGATGGGACAGCAGAAATGGCCTTCATCACTCTTCTGACCCCAGATTAGGGTCTACCCCATGTATCAATATTGGTGTCCATCACCCCAGAATGCATTCAAAAGTACTGTGCAAGCTACATGTTTCCCAGACAGCAGTGGGTTCTCTGCTGCCTATGACTTCTGGGTCAGCTAGAAATGACAGGAGGGGGCCTGGGTTTAGGGAGTCTTGATCTCTCCATTGCTGTCCTGTGGATTCCTTGGATTTTATGCCCATTGAGGACACTCTTCAAGGCCCTGGGTGCTTTCTGAGAGAGAGGTGGCAGCTTACTTCAGAACTAACCTGAGTTACTTTCTCTAGATAAGAGATCCCCAAGCTCTGGGGAACAGGAGATGTTCTGTCAGACAAGAGTCCTTGTCTCTTCGTGCTAGGCAGCTCTCAACACACAAGTGACCTCTTATGTCCCTGCAGCAATGTCTCTCTTCTGGACATCTTGTCTGATTGTGACCAGCCCACCTTATAACCTAGTGGGAAAGAGCCTGATGGGCCTTCTGATAATCCAGCCCCAGAGGCTGCTCTCTCCAGGATCCAGAACCATGCCAGGAGCCACAGTGAATTAGAATGTATTATCCTTGCTGCAGGTGAGTCATGCTGACTCCTGTCCAAGCAAAGCAATTTTCCAACTAGACACAGCCATGAACTCCACTCAGGGCATTTTCTAGGACTGACACCTCAGACTGACAGACTGTCCTGATCAGAGGGTCCTGTAGGCAGGTCCAACCATGCTCTTCACACATATGTCATCTCTGCTGCTTTCAAGCTCCAAGAGCAGAGCTGAGCAGGTGTAGCAGAGACCGTCTGTCCTGTGAAGATTTCAGTACTGATACAGTAGCTGTATTCATCACTTTCTGCTGCTGTGATGAACACCAAAGCCATGGTTCACACAGGAAGGAAGGGTTTGGGATCTTAGAGTTTCAGAGGGACAAGAGTCCATCACCTCACCATAAAGAAGCTTGACAATTGGCATGCATGGTGTCTGGAGCATCAAGCTCAGAGTCCACATATTTTTAAATTGGGTTGGATTATTATTATTATTATATTATTATTATTATTATTATTTAGTGTTGCACATCTCCTGGTCGACTACACTTTGCTCTGTTTGCTTGTTTTTCGAGACAAGGTTTCTCTGTGAAACAATCCTGGCTTGTTCTGGAACTACTTCTGTTACCAGGCTCGCCTTGAACTCACAGAGATTTTCCTGCCTCTGCCTTCTGAGTCCTGGGATTAAAAGTCTGTGCCACCACTGCACTGCTGGTTTGGTTTTTTAAGATAAGGTCTCCCTATATAGTTCTGACTGTCCTTGAACTCACTATTGAGAACAATATGGACTCAAACTCACAAAGATCTGCCTTCCTCTGCCCCTCAAGTGCTGGCATGAGAGCCATGTGATACCAGGCCCAGCTCAGAACACACATCTTAAACCTCAAGCAAGGTCTAGATATGGAGAAATGGGAATGAGTTTTAAAGCCACATCCCTAGTGACATACTTCCATCAGCCAGGCCATACCTCCTAATCCTATCCAAATAGATGTTACCAACTGGGGACCAAGTATTCAAACATCTTGCTCTACAGAGGACAGGTTCACCCAAACAACCACACCATCCATTCACAAGAGCATTTCTGGGTTCATCCCTGAGTGACAGGGCAGTAATGAAGCAGTGCAGAAAGAATGACTGCACTTGCTGCAGGGCAGAGTGGTCTCTTGTTGGGACCTGATTGGTCCTCCTAGGATGCAATCTAGAGCTATCCTTGAAGTGGTTCATTTAATTGTTTTTAAAATTTATTTTATATTTTGACTGCATGTATGTATGTGCACCACATATGGTCCTGCTGCCCTCAGAGGCCAAAAGAGAACTTTGGATCTCCTGGAAGTGGAGTTACAGACAGTGGTGAGCTACCATGTGCAGTGGTTGAGAATCAATCCTGTATCCGCTACTATTGGCAGAGACTGCTCGTTCGTTTTCCATACAACCAGACCCGAAATAATCATACTGAAACTATATTAATTGCAATACTGCTTGGTCAATAACTCTAGCGTATTCCTAGCTAGCTCTTACATCTTAAATTAACCCATTTCTATTATTTTCAAAGAGTGATAGGTGACAGAAGGGAAGGCCAGGTAGCACCCTCAGCACCACTGGGGTCGCAGAAAGCCTAAAATCCAGTCAAATGGATGTGACTTGATATGCTGGGCACAGTTGAAGACCCCACCAGGAGGCGGTCTCAGACACCTCCCCTGGACCTAAGGTGTGCCATCCCTGAAGACTGTTATTCCGGGATTCCTCACAAGCCCTCCACCATTCTAGGACCTCTTTGTCCTTCAACTTTCTTTCCTACATTCCTAAGGTATTCTCCAGAAGATCACAATATATGCTTCCAGGGACAAGACAGCCACAACCACACACATTCATACATTTTTCTCCCTTAGTTGCTTTTATTTTATTATTTAAGCAGGATTTCACACCATAGCCCACACTATAATAATTGCAACAATCCCTCCTCTCCCTCCATTTACCAAATGCTAGGATTACAACTTAGTGCCACCAGGCTCAACTTAAGTTCCCATGAGACTCAACAACCACCATCACTATTTGAGCAGGGAGCATGGCAGTTGGCAGGCATTGTGAGTGGAGCCTCAAATATATTTTTAGTTCAGCTTGCTCTTGTATGATTTAGCTGGGTTTCTGAGACAGGGTCTCAATGGCTGTCCTAAAACTCACTATGGAGAACAGGCTGGCCTCAAACTCAGAAAGATCCACTTGCCTCTGCCTTTCAAGTGCTGGCATGAGAGCCATGTGATACTATGCCAAGCTGAGAACATACATCTTAAACCTCAAGCAAGGTCCAGAGATGAAGAAAGGAGAATGGGTTTGAAAGCCACACCCCAGTGTCATACTTCCTTCAGCCAGGCCATACCTCCTGAACCTGTCTAAGCAGCTGGTACCAATTGGGAGCCAAGTATTCAAGCATCCTACTCTATAAAAGACAGGTTCATTCAAATAACCACACCAGACATTCACCATAGCATCTCGGGGTTGGTATCTGATTGACAGGGCAGTAATGAAGCAATACAGAAAGAATGACTGCACTTGTTGTGGTGCCCTATGGTCTCTCTTATTGGGATCTGATTGGTCCTCCTAGGAAGACAATTGGGTCTGTCTGGGGGGTTCTTCAGCTTTAGCTGTATTTTAGATTTATTTGTTTTAACTGCATGAATGTATGTATTATGCACACCACATATGTGCCTGCTGGCTTCAGAGGTCAAAAGAGGTCATTGGATCTCCTGGAACTGGAGTTGCAGGCAGTGGTGAGCCACCATGTGTGGTTGCTGAGAATCAAACGTGGATCCTCTGCAAGAGCAGACAGTGCCCACAACCACTGCACCACTACCTCTCTGGCCCTAATGAGCACAGGAGCATGGGATTTTCATGGGACAGCAGCTTTCAGCTTCACGATTGTCTGTTCTGTCTTTAATTATTAAAATTCAGTCACATGCAGGTTAACTAACCACTTATCTGTATTTAGAATTTTGGTGTTCTGTTAGCCATGACTCCCTTAAGCAGTTAGGCTTCAAGGTGGGTCCCCCTACCTCATAAACAGACCACTGTCCTTGATGTCACTGCCTCTTGACCACTCCACCCTATGGGATTTTTCTGTATCATATTGCTGGGAATCAGGAATACAGTTTCCTAACCCACCCCAACCTTGAGCCATCATCATCCCTGAAGTTCCAGCCATGCTGGTGCCCTTCTCCCTGGTCCTTCTCACTGTTCTTCTCAACAGGGATGCTCCAACATCCACAGACAGCATGGACTCTGCACACTTCCCCTGGAAATGTTTGCTGCTCCATCCACTCTGGCACATGCACTTCTCTGAGATTTTTGATCACCACTCTTCTACTGCCAGATTTGCACAGCCTAGATTTTCAGAGTTCTGTAGTACGGGCTAGCCTCTGACCAGGTCCAGGAAGCCATCCCTGGAGTACTGCAGTATACAGGAGGGATCTGGTGTGTGTTGTTCTGGTTTCATTATGTTGCTGTGATAAACACTGTATCAGAAGCAGCTTAAGGGAGACACTGGTTTGTTTGAGACTTGATTAGTTTGTTGCTAAGGGAGGTCAGAGCAGGTACTCAGAGGCAGGCTCACTTGCTATAACACACAGCATTCTCTAGGATCAAGAAATTTGCTTCACTGTCAGAGAGGAACAGCAGGAATTGTGAAAGATGCTGCTTACTGTCTGGTTCTCTAGCTCCTGCATAGCTAGGTTTCTTATCCAGCCTGAGACCACCTGCCCAGGGCAACACCCACAGTGGTTGGGCATTCCTACAACATGAACAGTCAAAACAGTCCCTCAATGCGCACTCTCCTCTTAACTGAGTCTAGGCTGGATCAAACTGACAGAGCTAACTAACAAAGATGTTTAAGTCTGTGATCTGAGAGTACAGATCAGTAAAAATGGTGTCCATGCAACTTCTGTTCCATCCTCACCCTGCTCCACTCTGCCCCACCAGCCTCACACATCAACCTGTCTCCACATGGTCTACATGAGCAGCTTCTAGAAATTCTATGGAATGAATAGATCCAGAAAAGACATCCTGAATTTTCCTGCCGTCACTGACAAGGCTCACCACAGCAAGATCATGTGACAACAGATTAGAGAATTGTCCTGGTGGAGAGCAGGGGTCGGCCACACCTTGACCTGCATCCTCAAACAAGAGAGAATGATGGACTATACTTTATTTACCACAGTGCAAGTTCTGTCAGGGATTTAATTTTATTTACTTATTTCTATCTTTTTTTAAAGCCTCCTTCCAGAGGACTCTCTTGTTCCACAGGCAGACACTGTCTCTGAGCCCCTGCTCCACATCCCTAACCTCACTGCATGTTTCCTTCACAGATGCTGCTTCTCTTTGCTACACCTACACTGTTAACAAGTCAGAGTCTGAGCCATGGTCCCACAAAGTCCAAGGAAAACTGAATGAAAAGACTTTTATTATCTGTGACAGTAACAACTGCCGTGCCATTGGTGGTCTGGGAGAAATACTAAAAGGCATACAGTCCTGGGAAACACAGATTGACACTCTGAAAGATGGAATTAATTGGGTCATTGACCAAGCACTTCTCATGAAGCAGGAGATTAATACAATCAGAGGTGAGTTTCAAATGGCCCCATAGTTCTGGATATGAAACTCAGTGCTTGCCTAGCATCCATGAGGACCTAGGTTCAATCCCCATGGTTACAAAGTAAATAAAACAACAATCAGGTGGCCACCTGAGGGAAAGAACTGAACTTGTGATGGGCTAGGGACATTCATTGTTTTCATGGAGGATAAGAAATGAATCACTGGTGGTTCCTCCCACCTCAGAGGTCCAGCAGCAAGGCTAAAATGTGGAGGGGAGAGCAAGGTCAGAGGATGGGAAGGGAGAAGGGTAGGTAGACAGGATTCATCAAAGCCAGAGTCTGATCCCTTTCCAATGGGCACAGAGCCCCTCTCTCTGCAGGTCAAGCAATGCTGTTGGCATGAGGCAGATGGACATTCCAATGCATCCTGTGACTTATACCTCAGTGGACACAAAGTGCTGCATCTTTACCCAAACACTGGAAAGTGGACTGAAGTTGATCCTGGATCCGTGTGGGTGAAAGAGATGTTGGAAAAAAACAAGGATTTAACAGGCTTCTTGTACAAGACCTCACAGGGGGACTGCAAGGCCTGTCTTAAGGAGATGATCAAGTCACACTTGGAAGAAAAGCTGGAGCCTACAGGTAACTGGGAAGAAGCTCTCTAGAGATGAGTGATGTGTGTGTGTGTGCATGCGTGTATGTGTGATAGTCTAATCTCTATGCATTCTTGAGTTTATGCTCATTTTACTCGCCAATAATTTCCATTCTCACCCTCTCCTATCGCATTAATTGTGTTTATATTGTTCTCTTAATGCAGTTCTCGCTGACTGTCACAGTATAACAATCTTTTGTTTCCTGGCCTTTTCCTCATTCTAGACTCACTGTTACTTTTTATCTCGCCTGATCTTTCTTCTTCTCTGCCACCATACTCACAGGCCATTCTCATGCCTGCTCTCCTGCCAGCAGGAAAGATGAGGTCCCATCATTACCCTGCTTCCCCTACCATAGCTGCATGAAGGAACATGCCCTCTCTCCCTTCCTACTTGGGACCCACCTAACAGCTGTTGCATAGCAACATGGGTGCTAGAACTCTCTGTGTTGCTGAATTACCAGAGGACCCAGAAGCTAAGAGACTTTATCTTGATTTCAGGTCTGGTCAAAGACACAGCTGGTTATTTCACATCAGCCCCACCAACCATTGCCCCAGATGTGGACCAGTCTTCGTCCATGACCATGAATCCCAATGCCTTTGTCTTGCTGTTCGCCTTAGCCCTCCTGGTTCTCTCAAAGTATCTTCAATGACAGGTACTGAGGGCAGGACTGGGAGTGGTGTAAGGGACAGACGGGTGAGGAGTGAAGAAGCAAGGGTGAATTCCTGTCCCTCAACTGTAGCATCTTACTGAGAAAGGAGGCAGGAGATCTGGAGTTCATGACACCTGCTAACAATAGCTTGTGCATCCTCACCCTTGACAGGACAGGAATCATGTCACAGAGCAGTGGGAAATGAGGAGGGAACACAGCAGGTGTGTGTTCAGAGCAGGTTCCCAATCAGGAGGATCCCATGATGTAGTTATGGAAACAGCAGGAACACAGAAGAATATGGTAGTTGGTAGTTCCTCTTAATATATAGAAGGAAGAGGATTTCACCCCTCAGGCAAAAGTTTAAATATAAATAAAAAGTTGGTCCAGTGACAAGAACACCTGCTACTCATGCATCAGACACAGGTTCTGTTTCAAGCACCCACAGGGCAATCACAACCACACAGCTCCAGGTCCACAGGATCCAGTCCCTTCTGCACAGATCCCAGGCATTCACACAGTGCACCTATAGGCATGCAGGCTCACATGCACAGACATAAAATAGAAATGAATCTAGCAGCAGCAGCCTCCAAAACCCTGGGATCAGTGTCCCCACTGGAGACCAGTGGACTGAGCTACTGCTGGAGTCTACTTCTCTCATCTGGGCTGCTCAGATGGACTTGGTTGGACTGGGACAGTCACACCCATCAGGCCCCGAGTCAGGAAGCAGAGCTAGTCATCAACACTTTATTCTGATCTCCAGGTCTGCAGGAGGGTCTGGGGCTCTGGGACTTGGGAAAGAAGGAGGAAGATGGTAGATGATCCAGAATGGAGAGCCCAGGGGTGATGGAGGAGGAGACTGAATGATCCTCAGTGAGGGCAGCTCTGGGGTGGTGATGACTGGTACAGGGCACCCAGGAGAACTGACCCAAGTGTCTCCTCAGACCCTTCATAAAATGTGGTTTAATCTGTAGGTTGAAGATGCTCCAGAGAAGTCCTGAGAGTTCCTCTGGTGCCTCCACTCTCCCTTCCATCAGCCTTCACCAGATGAGTCAGGATGTTGTGGACACAGCATTTCATGGTCTTTACTCTGTGCTCGTTGCTTAGAGTCTTTTCTTATCACCTTGTACTTTTCCTCGTGGTGCTCCTTAGTGGGAATTGCCCTCATTTACTAGAGATCTGGAAAGAATGTGGTTATTACCCATCCCTAGCATAGGAAACCAGATAAATGCATCTCCTTAGTGGGAATGTGAAGTTTTTGCTCTTGCATATATAACTGGCAATAATCAAATATATCAGATATCGAAAGGAAACCTCTAACAACTAATCATAGAAAACAGACATTGAGGACCAGTTGTTTGTTAGAAATCACTGGTAACTGTAACAGGGCACACCTGACTCCATGATGGAAGCACCATTCAGGCTGTAAAGCTCAGCATACAGAGAGTACCACCTGCCAAAACTCGAGTACAGGCCTAGTCCATCCAAGTCTCTGAATGGATTAACCTCACTTTAGGCTTCTGTCCTTCCACTTATGCCAACTCTTCTGTGAACTGAGGTATGTCCATCCAGAGTATGGCTTCTGTGTTAAACACTCTACCTGTGAAAGGCTCAGTGCTACTGGGATCCCAAACACCCAGTGTAGTTGTTGATCAGCTAATAAAGACTTTCTCCTGACTTAAATCCTTGTCTGAGCAATCTACTCTAATGAACACCCTACCACATTTCCTGCAGAGAATCCTGAGCAAGACCTCAGGACACTGGAGATCTCAGAGTCCCTTGGAGCAGGGAAGACAGTGGTGTTAAGAAGCCCCTAGGGCAGTGATCCTCAACCTGTGGGTCACAATTCCCTTTTGGGGGTTGAAGAGCCCTTTCAAAGGGGTCACACACCAGATACCTTGCATAACAGTTATTTACATTACGATTCATACCATTAGTAAAATTACAATTATGAAGGAGTAACAAAAATAATTTTATGCTTTTGGATCCAAAACAATATGAGAAACTGGACTAAAGTGTCATTAGGAATATTAGAACCATTGTCCTGGGGGTGTGCAACCTGAGTTCTAGGTCCTCAAGGCTCCCTTTGATCAATTGTTGCCTAAGGCTTCAGAGGAGTCTGATATGTCCACCCCAAAAGGAAACAAAATTAGAAGTCACCTCTAGATGTAAGTCTAGTTAAGGCAACACCTTTTTGTTCCAACAAGGCCAAAGGTCCAGTGTCAGGAGCCTGTGGGTTGTCACTGGATTTCCCCTATCTGTTCAGATGTATGAATGTGTGGAGGTCATCGGTGGTTGTCTTCAGTCTGTGTGTGTATCTGGGTGTCTGTGTGTTTCTGTCACTTCTTGCTCTCTCTATTGACCAATGCTTTCTCTGGTATGAGAAACCCCTGGCTTGGGACCTGTGCCCTTCTGTTGGGGATCCAAATCTTTTTTGGTTCTTCCATGTCATCTAGACAGAAACACAGAAACAAAGAAACAGCAGAAACAAGAACCTTTCACCTGTGTCAGTTCCTGAGTGGGAGCGCTTGCTTGGTGCATGGCTTGACTCCTGCTCATGGTCAGGGTTGGTCTCTATGTGGAGAGGCCACTTTTGTCACTCAAACCTCTCTGCATCTAGGTACAGGTTAACTGATGACTTGCAGACTTCTCTGTTGGTGTACAGGGCTAATTACTTTCAGACTCATAGTCTGGACCTTTGGATCTCACTGCAAAACCTTTCCAGACAGAAATCTTCAGCTGCCATGAACTGTTCCATCAAATGCCACAAGCCACAGAGGAAAGAGAGGCCCATGGAGTCTAATAGATAGTTCCCCAACCAGACCACCAAAAAAAAATAAGCCTAGGGCATGAAGGTAAAAGCATTCACCAAACCAGACATCTACATCCTCACATCCAAGAGTCAGGAAACAGATTACAATAGGGGGAAGAAAGGATGTAAGAGAACTCTGTGTTCCAGCCATGACATGGATGCTGCTCTGCTGAGCTCTCAGAAGCTCTGAGTACTTGCCTGATCCCTGCACAGGAGCAGGTCTGCCAGCCTTCCCTTCATTGAGAGAGGGGGGTAATGAGGTTCCAGAGCTCCTTAGAATCTCTCTGCAGTTAATGGTGTTGGAGCAGGAGAAGCATTTTATTCAGTGGTGTGACACCTAGTAAGAAGCCTATGTTGCTATCAATAACTCTTCCCCCTTGCATCTATAAATAACCCCAAATGAAATCATGGGGCCCAATTTTTTAAAAGAGTGGAGGGAGAGTAATTGGGGTAAAAAGCAGCTAGAGAGTGGGAATGGGACAGGAGAAGGAATTGAAGGGTTGATATGACCAAAATACATCATACACATATATGGAAACAATTTATATGTGTCATATGTGCTAGGGCACTGTTTAAGGTTGTATAGCTTTTGCTTTTACTGTGTATGAGTATTTTTTATGTGTATGTGTGTATGTAATGTGTGTACCTGATACTTGCAGAACTCAAAAGTGGGCATCGGATTCCCTGTAACTAGAAATAATGTCTCAGAATAAAACCAAGCACGTTGTTTTAATGATCATGCACTGTTTTATTGTAATGGCCAGTTAAGTCATCTTTTGTAGGGATGTCCTATTGAATCTTGGTGAGAGGAACTCACAGGTCCTCCTAACAAAGATGCCAGGTAATACAGCAATAATGAATAAAACTGGTAAATGTAAAGTGTGTGCTGGATAGTTTTATGGCAACTTGACAGACCTGAAGTCATCTGAGAGAGGGGAACCTCAATTTAAAAATATTTCCATCCAATCAGGCTGTAGGCAAGCTTAGTTATTGATCAATGGCAGGTGGCCCAGCCCATGGTGGTGTTCCTTTTTTACAAGAAAGCAGGCTGAGAAAGCCATGAGAAACAATGCAGTAAGCAGCACCCAGCCACAGCCTCTGCATTAGCTCCTGCGTCCAGATTTCTGCCCTGTTTGTGTCCTGCCCTGACTTCCTTCAACTGATGAACACCAGTTTGGAAATAGAAGCTAAATAAACCCTTTCCTCCCCAACTTCCTCTGGTCATGATGTTTCTTCACAACAACAGTAACCCTAAAGAAGACAAGTTGGTAGCAAGATAGTGTGGTATTCCTGTGACAGACATGGACATGGGTTTGGGGGAGGAATGTAGAAGGACTCTGGAATTTTGAGCTAGAAAAGCCTTCAAGTGTTAAGAGCTCACTGGGCCATTCTTCTGGAGCTGGGAAGAGAGAGTGCAGACAATGGATGTCTGGATGGGAAGTCTGGGAAAGCAGGTTGTTACGAGAACCACATGATATAGATATATTTATCAATTTATTAAGGGGTGCTATGGGGAAACAGACTCACGGATTCAGGACAAGGTACACCCAGTTGCAAAGTCCTTCTGTTCTGCCCAATGGAGCTGGGAACCGGCCACACACTGCTTCAAGTTTCCTGACCTAGTCTTCACAACCCTTGAGACCACGTGCCCTCATATCTCCTTTTAAGAAGTCATGTCCTAAGGCCCTAACACAGGTACCCCAAAGTTATTGGTAGATTGAATTCCCACAACAGCCAACTCTACTGGGCCATTTGACCCAGTTTCAATGGTTCTGGGTAGCTGGGATCGAACAATCAACTGGGATTCACAAGGTACCAGCATTACTAAAATGAGTCTTTTGCTTTGCTGGGATACTCAGTGCTGATCAGCTGGAGTTGAGAAATTAGCAGTGATTACAAGAGACCAGCATCTTAGAGGTGAGGTCTTCTGGGAAGTGTTTTCTGAGAGTCCGCACACACAGGCTGTGTTTCAGACATGGCCAAGATTGTACCTTGTGCTGGCAGCCGAACTTGGTGGTGTAAGAACCACCTAGGTGGTGCTAGTTCTAAAAGTGTGAAGGTGTCATAGGGGCTAGGCAGTGTGTAGCAGGACTGGACTTCATGGAGAGAGCCCAGGATAGAATACTAGTGAAAGTGCAGTTTTAGCAGAAGACCTCAGCATTTTGGAGATCCTGAACCATGGGATGACCCCCAAGAACAGCAGCAGTAATAGAGTGGAGACAGTCAGAGCTTAGAATACAAGCTGTGTGTGCCACAGAGAGTTATTTTTAGCTGCAGATGTAACTCAAGAGTTGATGATGTACAACACATAGTTCAGTCATGGACCCCGTGTCCAGGTCCTCACTGGGGACTCCACCACTGGGCTTGTTCTCAAAAAGAGTTTCTGGTGAAGACAGACTCCTAAAGGTAGATTAAGTGCAAAGTATAAGGAACTGAAGAATGTAAGACCTTGTGGGAAGAAAGAAGGGTTTTAAAAGTTGCAGCTGAGCAACCTAAGACACAAAAGCACATGTCACCCCCAAAGAACATCAGAGATGGAAGCTGTCTTGGTTAGTGTTCTATGTGTAGAGCCCACACAACCATAGAAACACTTAAAAAGGAAGTATCTGATTGGGACTTGCTTACAGTTTCAGAGGTTTAGTCTATTGCCATCATAGCATGGAGTCTTACAGCATGCAGCAGACATGGTGCTGGAGAAGTAGCTGAGAATTCTACATCAGGACCCACAGGCAGAGGAAGAGAGAACCATTGGACATGGACTGGGCTCTGAGAATCTCAAAGCCCATCCCCCAGTCACACACTTCCTCCAACAAGACTATACACACCCCAAACAGGACACACCTTGTAATCATTTTATGTAATGCCACTCCCTGATGACTTAGCATTCAAGTATCTGAGGACCATTCTTCAAACCACCACACAGGACCATCTCTTCAGGTTCCTTCCTGAGTTCTGCACCTTCACTCCAGACTGCTGCCCTGATCAGTGGTTGTCTTTGTAAAGTTTGTCTTTCCCTACATTTCTACAGAGCACACAGGATGACCACAACTGTGAAGACAATCCCTTCTACACTATTCCCCATTCCACTCTGTCTGCTGGATCAAAAAAAGACACGATCCCATAAACCAATTGGGGATTATAAAAACTGGTGTTGTACCAGAGACTTTAGCTGGGGCAATGTGTGACACACACACACACACACACACACACACACACACACACACACACACACACACACACCAGAAAGGGAACCTATGATAGACCAAATTACCAACTGCACAAAGGTCCTTGGTATCCACCAGGTTTCCTTTGGGTTCTCTAACAAGGGAGGAGTTACAGGAGCTGGGATGGACTCACAGCAGCTGCCTCCCTACAGAGTCCACCTCAGCACAGGCTCAATGGACAGCACAGCTGAAACTGCACAGATTGTACACCTAGGGACAGGTCTGGGTCCTTCTCTGAATCTGGTCTCTCATATGCTTCATCTACAGCCTGGGTGAGTCCTCTAGAGCCTTTCCCAAACACAATAATTTGCCTATTTCTCAGTCTCAGGGATGAAGAGAGAAAAGGAGAGAGGACACCATGGGCCAACCACACAGCCACACTGCCAGCAACACAGTAAGACAGAAAGAAAGTAATATAAAATAGAGAAGTTAAAAGTCCAGAGGCAAAAGGTAGATTGGATCATTTAAGTTAAGAAAAGCTGGCAAGGAACAAACCAAGCTAAGGCTGTGTATTCAGAAGACAGAAAAAGTTTTCATGCATTTATTTGGAAACTGGTTGATGGGCCCACAAAGCGAAAAGAGTATAAAAGATCAACTACAGTAAACAGAATAAAATCCATGCGATAAAATTATAAAATAAAATTTAAACTGCCATCTTACCATGACAGTCATAAATATGAAGTCAATATCAGGAAGATATGTGGGAAGCCACCCACCATTTCAGTGTCAAAGAATATGCTTCCATATAGCTATGTGTTAAACAGGAAATTGACAGGAACACAAGGGAATATTTTAATATGACAAAGAAACCACAAGATTTTTAAAACACAATGAAAACCCTAATCCTATATCAAGTAAGTAGAACATCATAGCAGGTGTCTCGGACCAGCTCTGATAACCCAAATTTCCAATAAATAGATGAACAGAAATTTCTGTAATGATGGAAAGGTTTAGATTGAACAGTCTTTGGAGCCCGATATTCTGGCTAAAACTCACCTGATATGTCATGAGCACACACCCCTTCTTATGTGTCATTGACTGAGGTCTTCTAGGTTAGGGTGAAAATAACCAAGCACACAGACACATTGGTGAAAACTCAAGAGCATTTTCTAAATCTGAAAGTTGTGTTGATGCAGTAGTTACCAATGTGGAAAAGGTAAAGCTAAAAAACCCATAGAGACTATAGTCCAGAATTAGTTTCAAAACGTATTGGAGAGACTCAGAAGAAATATAAACACTACGTTGTTGCTGTGGAGAAAGATGGATAAATAATTTCTTACCTCATCAAACTGAAATTTATGAGAGAAGCAACTGTCTCAAACAGAGGCCCAGGAGCATTGCTAGACAGCACAACTCACAGAGACAGGTGATGTGTTCTGAAAGTTTTCAAATGACAGATCCTGGAGAGGGGGTAGATTACAGACAATGAATGACAGGCGTCATGACTCAAAAGAAGAAAAGTGAAGTCAGCTATTCACTTCCAATACACTCCTGTCTGTTTGCCTGCCTGTCTGTCTGCCAAAAGTATTTTTTTTTTTTTGCTTAGAGCAGACTATCACACAGGTTGGCCAGTCCTGATGGTGCAGCAACCCTCTAGAACTGTGACATGCTCTTTCCACATGCTCAGAAAATGTACTTTCATCTAACTCATTTACTGAGTCAAACCCTAAAACCTAGACCTCCTACTCATTTGGATACCTACATTGGTGTAATCAGCAAGGAGCTCATTCCTGAATCTCAAAGATGAATGGGCATCAGAGGCTGTGCATTCGTCTCTTAGGTCTACTAGAATTTGAAGACAAAACATGCTGTGTGCTGACCCAGGTAAGGTTCTCCTGATGACCTGATAATTATGATATATTGAGATTTGTTGTGTAGACAATAAACAAGTTATGAGGAGGCTTGAGAGACAGCTCAGTGATGAAAGGCACTGGATAATCTTCCAAAGGACCGATGCTCAATAATAAGCATCCACATAGAGCTCACAATCACCTGTAACTACAGTTTCAGGACTACGACACTCTTCTGACCTCCATGGTCAAGTTGCATGTACATGGGGCACACATACATCCATTCAGATGAAACACACTTTCACATAAAGTAATAAACATTGAAAAAAAACACTATGCACTTTTCTCCTGAGCTAAATCACAAGGTCTAAAGTTGTTATTTTCTTGTGTTTAATGTTATTTATTTGAAATAGACATTAAAAAGAACTTTCTGGAAAACTGTCACCTTACACAGCTGAAAAGATGCCTAAGGAGAAATGTAAGATAATAAATGCCTACATATAAAGTAATCAAGGCTTCCAGTCAACAATCTTAATTTACACCCTAAAAATAAATACAGATCAATGCAACCTCTGGAAAGCAGAAGACAGAAAGTAGGAAAGATAATCTGTAAGAATAGGAAGTATAGAGACACTGGAAGAAAAGCAGTGAAGTAGAAAAGAATTAAAGGAGGACACTGGTTCTTTCACCCCTGCCCTCAGTCGGACATCATCAATGGCCAAGGAGTATTCAATGACACTCAAGTCACGTCAATAAGTGTGGTGCTCCAAATGAAAGGAATGAAGAGCAAAGTTTTCATGATCCTCTCAACAAATAGGTGTCAAAACCCAACATATGGCCACTTGGCCTGGGCACAAAGACGACAACCAAGGTCTGCCTGGTGCCACCAGTTCCAGGACCGTTGAAAACACCCACAAGTTCACCAGATGCGCCTTGGCCTGTGCAGGTAGAGACAACCACAGACCCAAATGGCATCATGTGACTTTAGGTGGTCATGTGCCATAATGGTGAGTGAATCTTTGGTGGGGAAATGGTAAAGAGAGATAAACAGAAAAGCTCATGTGTTATAGAAAGGGACAGATTTGAAGAAGCGGAGGTTGTGAGGAACTGGCCTATGTAAATAACCGGCCTGTCACCTGGGGCCATGGTGGCAACCAAGGCCATGGCCTTCCTGAGCTGGAATCTGTGCACATCTCTGTGAATCTGTTACCATCAGATGCAGATGTCTGGGGTCTGGGCCACCACCTGGGGTCATGTTGGTGTCTGAGGGTCATTTTGCCAGCAGGGCCATACAGATCTGAGTGGCCAGTGCTGTCATACAAGTCCATGTTGACATATGTGTCCAAGGTTCATCCAAGGACCATGTCTGAATCCGTGGCCCTACTACAGCAAGAGTCTCTGCTAATGTCTGTGTCTCCTGTTAGCATCAAAGTCGATGTGAATGTCTGTGTTCTGTGCCTCCACCTAGAGCTTTAGCCATGTTGAAGTCTGGGGACCACTGTTGCTGGGTCCATAAAGATCTGAGTGACTTGCATGAGGTCATGATGCTATCCAGGCCAAAGCTGCTGCTGAGGGCCACCTCTGGGTCCTGCTGCTCCTGAGGTCTCTGCTGATATACATTGCCAGTGTTAACACAGAAGCCTTTACAAACCATGGTTATTGAAGTCTGAGAGCAATGCTGAGCTGGTTCTGCCTCTCACTGGCCCTGAGAAAGCTGTCCAGGTCCCTCATGGGAGAATTGGTCCTGCTTTTCCATGGTTCTGTGAGAGCTAGTCCCAGTGACCGGTCACTGGAGAACTGGCCTGCCCCTCATAGGAGAGGAGCCCCCCGCCCAGCACATGGGAGAGTTGGCTTTAACCCTCACCAGGCATGGGAGAGCTGGCTCCACCTCTTGACTGAGTGGCATGGTCCCAGTGGCCCAGATGGACCAACTCAGGTACCACCCAGGGACACACACACACAGGACTTTGAGTTGGCTCACCCCAACATCTGCCCTGTCTATGACCTGCCAGAATGCCAGAGGGAAGGAAAATCTCTTCAATAATCAATGTTGGGGAAACTGGGAAGCAGCATGTGAAAGGCTAAATCTGAACCTCCCAGCACACATCATACAAAAGCATCCTTAAAATGGACTGAAGATTTAAGTCTAGAGTCTGACATTGTGAAACTTTTGTAAAAACACTAAGGAAATATTTTGATATTTATTTTTGTAGTGACAATTGAAACTTTAGTAGTTTGAATGAAATTGGCTCCCTAATTCCATATCCCATTATGACATAATCTCATAGGAAGCGGCACTATTAGAGGTGTGGCTTTGTTAGAGTGGTTATGGCCTTGTTGGAGGAAGTGTGTCTGTGTCACCTTGAAGGCAAGCTTTGAGGTTTCATATACTCAGGATTCCTCCCAGTGTGTCAGTAAACTGCCTGTTGCCTGAAAGATGTAGCAAGCACCATTCGGGCATGCATGCCCCCATGCTTCCTGCCATGATAGACTGAGCCTCTCAACTTTAAGAGAGCCACAACAGTTAAAACTGTCCTTTATAAGAGTTGCTGTGGTCATGGTGTCTCTTCACAGCATTAGTAAATCCTAAAACAGAAGAGTAATGTAAAATGTACAGATAAAAACATCAAAAATGAAAACATCAAACTACACAGGTAGAGGCAATAGGGAATAAATATCAATAATGGTCAGAAATAGTGGTTCACACCTTTAATCCCAGCACTCAGAAAGTACTCAAACCCTGAGTTTGAGGTTAGCCTGGTCTTTATAAAGAGTTACAGACGAGCCAGAGTTACATAGTGAAACTTTGTCTCAACAAACAAGCGTACAAAGAAACAAACTGTTACTAGGTATAAAAAGACATCTCCAAAGCACACCTTGTGCTTTAGAACCAAAGAGTTTCTCAAAGAGAGGATGGGGGAACTGTAGTTGGAATCCAAAGCACAGGTGTGGTGTGACAGTTCTATTTAAGACACACAAGTTTAATAAAGGCCAAAATACACACAAATTACTATACCAGAGAGAGCTCCTCCAAGGAAGCAGGCAGGTCGGTGATCCGCGCAGAGAGCTTTCCACGTGGGCCTACCATTTTATACCTCTCTTGGGACCTGGTGGTCCAGCCCCATTAATTAATTAAGGGGCGGCATAATTAGCTAATGGTGGGACGTGGTCACAAGCCGAAATGG
>JAQHUG010000486.1:574076-588155 GCA_028555095.1 Dicrostonyx torquatus | reverse complement strand
CATACACACACACACACACACACACACACACACACACACCGGGAAACACACACACACACACACACACACACACACACACACACACGCCTGCGAGAGGCGCCTCTGGTTCTCCGCAGCAGAGCGGGGAAACAAAGTGGCCCGGCCTCTTTCCCACTGCCTCGGTCTCCGGTGCTTGAACTTCCCGCGCTCCCTCGCTAGCCTGGCTCGGAGGCCACACGGGTGGAAGGTCCGCAGGGGCGGTGCTCCGGGGCTCGCGTCTTCGCCGCTGCGGAGCCAAGTCGCTCCAGCAATCGTCCCCAGGGTCCCCTCCCTTACCGGCGTCCCTTACCTCGGGCCGACCGCGCTCCGCGTTCCCTGCGCCTGGTGTGAAAAGAAAATCAGCCTAAGTGACGCTGGGGGTGGGGGGGAGTTACGCATCCGGCCGCCTGTGGCACCTGTGACAGCCCGACGTGGCCAACTTGGTCCTCTCCCTTCCGCCGGGCCCCACACACCCTTCCTTGCAGAACGGTGAGCAAAAAGAGAAAAAAACCACAAGTCCATTCTCCACCCCCTATTTCTCCCTTTCCCTTTTCTCTCTTTTCTTCCTCTTTCGCACTCACTACTTCAGAGTGAAATGCCCGCAGACTCCCCCACCAGTCGCTTCATCCCCACCCTACCCCGGATTACGGTTTCTCCTCTTTCCCTGAGGCACAAAGAAATGGGGGAGACTCCCTTCTCTCCTTCCCCTCCCCTGATTACTTTCCCAAGACGAGGGTGTGCTTCCTTCCCTCTCTAGCTCTCAGAACTTTCATCCCTACCCACAAAAAAAAAAAAAAAAAAAAAATCAATGAATGGCTTTGGCTGCAGCCCGAGCTGCGGATTAATTAGATCCAATCAGCCGCTTCTTACCCCCAAATTTTCTCTTTTCTTTTTTTCTATCTCACGCGTGGCCCTGACAAGTGGTCCAGGGCTGCGCGGGCACAGTGCTCCAATACGCTTCCAGTCAGGTCTGGGGAGAGGGGAAACTGCGCAGGTTTTGTTCAATTAAAGATCCATCCCACAAGGCAATAGGACACCCTAAGTATTCCAGACGGTGGCAGTGGTTTCCAAGCAAACTTTCCCCTGGATTGTTGTGTACAGATCCCTCCGTGCTTGTTGCATGAAAAGATTTAACAGTCTTTCTGTTTCTTATACTGAAACTTTCTAATGATAGCCCCACTTCTTCGTTGATAATCTCTGCTTATCTGACACCAGGCTTCTAATAGGGGTTAGTTGAATTAAGTATAAAGAATCCTAAATTTGCCCCTGGCCTTTTCTAACTGCAGATTTTAGCTCTCCTGCCCTGCCATCATCAAGCATTACCATCTTCTTATCGCTAAAAGTCCTTTCACTAATATTATGTCTAAATTGACCTGAGGATGTTTACGGGGATTTGTTTTTCTCTTTCCTTTCTTTCTCCCTCAGATAATTCTTTTACAAAGACTGAGTTCCTGGGGCTCTTTTCATCTGCCCAGGAAGGGAGGAGGCCGACTTGCCATGGTGACAGCTGGCCTTCTCTGTGCGGGTTTTGCACTCTTGCAGACAGACCGGTGGTCTATGAGGATTGTGACTTGCGCTGCACCACCAGCGATGGTGCTGGTGGCATATTTCCTTCTCATGAAATCTTGGTGGGAAAGCATTGTTTGGGGTAGTTTTCTGCTTTCTGTAGCTTTTGATTGCTCCCAATCCTTAGGGACAAGTAACTAGGTCTGAGCACAGAGCAATGTCTCAAGCATGCTGTGATGACCCTCCTCCCAAAAAGCATGGCTTTCTTCAGTAGTCAAGCTAAGCTAGTCGGGAATTGTAGAGATTTACAAAATTGTAAAAGAATTATAAAAGAAAGGAATGTTTACTTCTTGTTAGGCAGTTGCCTCCCCATTAGGTTTTCCTGACAGCAAGGAGGACACTCGGGCACATCACCAATTATCTGGTAAGACATTTAAAAAACAAACAAAAAAAACCAGTTGTTTATTATTAAGTAGTTTTGGGAAAAAGTTTGAGCATGGCTTGCACCCCATTTTACTTCCACAAGTTGCACTGCTCCCTCCCTGGCCACCACAGCAGTGCAGTCCTCTTCTCCCAAGGGCTACCTTGCAGGGGTCCAGCACACTCTGCCCATGCCTTCCTGTGTGCACTGTGCTCTCTTTCTAGAATGAAGTGATTGATTCTCTTTCAGACAGCCATGCTTGCACAGCTCAGTGCCTTGAGTTTATCAATTTCCTATTGAGAAATCATATCATGCAGTGAGAGGGCTTTCTGCTGTTTAGATGATACATAATATCTCCTCCCTCATCACACTTCACACAGGTGACACACACCTCCTCCCTTATCACACTTCACACAGAGGACACACATCTCCTCCCTTATCACACTTCACACAGGTGACACACATCTCCTCCCTTATCACACTTCACACAGATGACACACATCTCCTCCCTTATCACACTTCACACAGATGACACACATCTCCTCCCTTATCACACTCCACACAGGTGATACACATCTCCTCCCTTATCACACTTGACACAGATGAGACATATCTCATATCTTATCACACTTCACACAGATGACACACATCTCCTCCCTTATCACACTTGACACAGATGAGACATATCTCATCCCTTATCACACTCCACACAGGTGACACACATCTCCTCCCTTATCACACTTCACACAGATGAGACATATCTCATATCTTATCACACTTCACACAGGTGACACACATCTCCTCCTCATCACACTTCACACAGATGACACACATCTCCCCATCACACTTCACACAGGTGACACACATCTCCTCCCTTATCACACTTCATACAGATGAGACATATCTCCTCCCTTATCACACTTCACACAGATGACACACATCTCCTTCCATATCACACCATACAGATGATACATCATATCTCATCCCTTATCACACCACACAGGTTTATTTTGTCCTCTAACCCTCATAAAACTGGCATAGTTTTCAACAGTTGCTCAGTTCTAATGAATATTCCTGAATTAAGGGTCTGAAAACATAGCCCTCTCAACTCTGTATTAGTATTTCCAGGACAAGTCTTAAAACTGAGACTCTCTAGCCCCTGTCTCCAGAGATGGCATCATTTGGGCTAGTTGTTTTTATTTTTAAAGTTCTCCAGGTGATTCTAGTGTGAACTCAGCATCAGCAATCTCCGTATGAAGGCCCATAAAAGCAAAAATTCAGAATTAATGGTCTTGGTGAAAGTAATGTAAATAACAGACTTTATAAAATATAAAGATAACTTTCTGGATAACAAAAGACTAGTCAGGGAAATGCCAATTGTGATTGTAAATTATATCCGAGGGTTTTGACATTAAACTACAGAATTACAGCTTTGCCAACATCGTCATGCCTAAGTAAATTTTGTCCTGGATATATAAGACATACTTGGGAAGACGGATTTTATAATACATCAAATAAACCGTGTGATTTTATTGCTTGTGGTTTAAAAATGATGGGCAGCTTAGGTTAGAAACTGCCTATCGGAAGGTTGAGGAGAGGGAGGACAAAAGAGAGTGGTGAGCTGGAAAATACGAAGGACTGAGAAAGAGCAAGTAACAAGGAAAGGAAGAGAAAGACTGAGGTGGAGTTTGAGGGCATAATGACTCAGGGACCAAGCTCAAAAGTGAAAAGAGGGTGAATCTGAAGGGCCTGAACTTTGAAGTTAAACTTGAATGGCCTTCTAGGAACTGAATATCATCTCTGTGATAACAGAACAAACAATGAATGAAAATAAACAGATAAAATGAAACTCCACATTGCTTCTAGGAGGGCTAGGCTGAATAGGGTGTTTTGGGGATCACACCAAGTAAAGTGCTTCTGCTGAGAGGCGAGAAGATATTTAGGGAATTTATTGTTACTATAATATTCTCTTTAAAGACAAATGTAAATGCTAAAGTAAAATACATAGAATGCTACCATGGCCCTAAGAGCTGTGAAGCTCCACTTTCATTTTAATTTAACATACTTGGACATATCATTCTCTCGCCTATCTGTTGAAATGCACTTGTTCTGTGTATGTGACACCCTTTGTCGAGGTGACTATACTCATACCTGCAAGGTTCCATCGTAGCTGTCAAATGCAGTAATCCTTCTCTTTCTTGACTGAATATATGTCAGGGAGGTGGTACTCTAAAATAAGTAGCTCTTAGATTCTGTTACTTTACAATGTGTGGTAGTGGTTTTTATTATGTAGTAATAAAATGCGGGCCATTTCACCACTCATTTTCACGGATGTACCTTCTATTGGGATAAAATTACAAATATGCTTCTGAGCATATGTCTAGAAACGGTTTTGGGGAGGGAATATACAGCCTACTTTACTGCACATTAATTTTATAAAGGTGTTCAAAAGTAAGATAAATCTAACTCATACTTCTGCCAAGTTTTTAAAATTCTGGGAAAAATACACCCCCTTTGCTATGAAGCCTCAAATGAATAGATGGAACCAATAACAAACCTTGGACCTGACTCTTATGATAGCTGGTCAAAGACCGATTGGATATTGCACAATGTAGATGAAGTATCTACATGCCTTCCAATTTCATCCTCTCCTGAGATGAGCACATTTCCGTTGAGAAATCTACTTGAAAGGGGCAATGCCATTGATAGATGCTAGGTCCAAGTACAGTAGTTCAAAACCATTCAACATCTCACAGGAATGTATCTTCCATTACTCGAAAGTTTTTCAATTCTCCTTATGATCAGTGTCAAAGTAACACGTTCCAGACATAGTAGAACTTCTAAGCCTAATCGTCAACTACACAATTTGGCAATTTAGAATTATCATTCATGATACCAGCAACCATTCTCCTACATAACAGAAAGTACTATAACCAGGAAATTCTTGGTGAAAATAATACATTAGAGCATTTAACATGAACCAAGTGATTTAATGTAATTGCACAAACACTGCACGTATAGATGTTTTTCTAATTGCAATAAAGTTGATTCTTACATTTCATGAAACACAATATCCACTCTGGTGGCATTTCAGGAATTCACTGAAAGTTGACAATGGTATTTTTGCTGAGTGGGAATAGGTGTATAAAACAGGGACATGCTTAAGTTGAGAGCTTTAAACAAAGATAAAGAGAAAAAAGTAGTAAATTAGAATATCTGTAATAACTGTATTTTTAAAGTTCGTTTTTATAATTTCAGAGTAATATTTCAATATTACTTCATGTAAGGTTCTGAAATGCTTTATCATGAAGGATTAATGATTAGACACTTAACTAGAAAATATTTTAGACACTTAGTAGCAACCTAGAGACCCCCTACCCAGATTCAAAAGATCTAAAAGGATCAAAAAAAAAAGTCGTTTTGTAGTAATGTACCAAAGGTTTCGTATAACAACTTGAAAATCAAATTTCACTGCATGATTTAATTTCAGTTCATTGTTTTCTGGAGACCTAATTTGTAGAACATTAAAAACCATAGAACTCTTCAATGGAGAAATGGCTCGGTAAAGCCTGTCTACCTACAAGCTTAACTACTGCTGACAGTGCATGTTCAAAGGAATATTGAAATGTTCCTGGTACACCCTTTTCACTTGCTCTTATATCCACAATGCAGGCTAATATGACAGTATTTCAAATTTCCTAAGCCCATTTTTCAGGGGCTTAGGAAAATCTTTCTACTGAAGCAGTCAACACAGATTTAAAATAGAGTAACAACAAGGTATTTTGGGAAACAACCTTTCGAGTTCAAAGATGGTTCCCTTAGAACTTAGGAAGGTAAACGCATTTTGTTTCTATTTTTGTGTTGCCACCACTCCCCAGGAAATTGAATTTATCTTTGATTTTCATTCATACCATATAATATGCCTTAAATGCACTTTTTCCAACATATTTTGCTCATATCTCTGTCAAGCTATTTTTCTCAAAGTTAAGGCATATAGGTGACGAATGTAGTGCAGTGAGGAAAAAATGTGTTGTTCCCAACCTCCAAATGAAACATTTAAATGGACATCTTAACATATCAGTGTGTTCTTCTTTCATCTGTTAAGTTGTCTTCCAGGACCAGCAGTAAAATCACCAAGCGTGCATCGGGACCTTACACCATAAGTCAGCATTCGCTACACTGTCATAAGCGGTGATCAATATATTCCACTAAATATATTATCAGTGTAATTATTTTTGTTGTATTCTTGCTTCTTTTTCATGTTTCCCTAAAGATTGTAGTAACTGTGTTTTCATTGTTAGACATATAAAGAATTTCTCAAACATGCATGCTATATAGTGTGAAACACTAAGAAGAAATAATAGATGTTTATATTTGTAGACCATGGTCTCTGATGGTCTGCTTCCGACAGTAACCCTCTGAGGTAGTACCATCCTATAGAGCCCTTTGGATAGTCAAATAATGTTGAACAAGTGCTCTAGTTGTATGTGTAATTATTTGACATTTGTCCACGTTGTAGCAATACTTATCAAGACTATGCTATTTGAGCAGAATAGCTTATTCTCTAAACATACTGGGAAATGACAATCTGGAGATCATAAAGTTAATTATTCTAATAGTCTGATATCCTCTCTATGGCAGGGTCAGAACACAGTATAAATTACAAAGGCAGGGAGATTCACGGGAGAAGACAAGCTTCATTCACTGACTCTCTGTCAGGCTACTTGGGTTTTGATTCTTCAACTCATTCTCTGCAGAAGCAAGATCAATGCCTGACATCTTGTGAAATGTGATGATTAGGAAGGAATTGTGATTGTTACGATAAGATGATGTCTAAATTTTATTAATATGCAAACCAAAATGAGAAGGTTGGTCTTACCAAGCTTCAAAGGGAAAAGCTCACAAGGCTGGAAAGGAGATTAAAGATTGAGTTTAGGTTTTGTAAATTAGCATCCAGGATCCAAATCTAGGACTTGCTGCTAGAAAATCTTGCTGGATGGTAACTTCTTTTGACTAAAGACTTTACATTTTATCCTGAATAAATTTATTTTGTCACTGCTGAGCACCATATATCAATCAAAATCAGTACATTTTTTGAGTTTATTTGCCGTAATTTCACTGATATTTAAAAGTACAAGACTTCTGTTTTAAAGCACTGTGGGTTTTATTTTTTATTTTTTTAGAGGAAATAGTAATAATTAATTAGGATCACTGGTATTTTGCCAAGTAGAGCTCAATAGAATACTGATTATGGTATAGAAACAGAGGAATGTTTGCATAACTTTGTTGGTTATTTTTGACAACAAACCATGGTTATTATATATGAACATGATTAACTCTGCAATGACATTTCTTGCTAGCAAGGGCCTTTGGTACTGAAACAATCAAGAGACCACTTTAAAAAACTTTAGATAATATTTTTAACCTTAATTTTGTACTTCTGTCATTAATGATGGTTTCTAAAAGTTTAAGAAAATGAAGTTATTTATACAAGGCAAAAGCGATACTCTTAACTGCTCACTTAAGTTGCCCTAGTGTGGAAAAAAAAATAAGGATGTCTGATCACTTTTAAAATGATTTGATCACAGCTTTATTATTCATTATTTAAAAATTTCCAGTCACTCTTAAGTACAATTTTATTCAGATATTTTAAAAAACATGAACCAGGTGAATTTATGAATGTGTAGCGTTAATTTAGAGTTTCTGGACATTGAACAAGGAAGGACATCTAACCTTCTGATCCTTGCTCCAAAAAGAGTCATGCTGAATGAGCCAAATCTTTCTTCTGTCTGCTCAGAGAGCTCAAGGAGTCGCCCCTCTACTGGGATTGCAGGAGCAGCCAAGCTGCAAAGGCAGACTCAAGTGTCTGCAGCAGCAATGATGCCTGCAGGACCTCTGTTCCAGACCCACTCCCACAGAATCACTGGAATTTCAGCTCCATCCCCTCAACACAACCAGAGGGCGCCTTTGACTTGGCCTTGGGATGATCCAGGCAGAGAGAAAAAGCCTTCTCTTTTAGACTTCACACATCACCCTTCTAGTCCCAGCCCAGATGTGCGCACCCAGAGATTTCCCACCCCACCCCACCCCCACTCTGGTCCTCACTGGGGAGATGAGAACGAATGCAGGGCAAACTTTCTGACCCAGCCAGAAATCCAGGTACAGGTGACACCAATGCACAGAGGGGATTCTGTCCCACTAGGGCAAGTATGGAGCTTCCAAGGGTGTGTGTGTGTCACTACCTAGTTGCAGTGGCCTGAGAGCTATGTGGGGTAGGAAGCTGTGTTTCCATTTCCCCACTGGCCCTGAGACTCAGTGCCCATTGGACCTAGCTTGCCCGAGTTGGGTTTGAAGACCTCTGACCCCAGGCGGCTGCTTCCCTGGGCAGCAGCAGGGCCTGAGTGGTAGACTGGGTGGGAGGGTTACAAAGAATACAAACCACTCAGAGGCCAAGAATAATAAATAGGATGCCCCGACATGTTTAGTTTAGGCTTTCCCGTGCAGAGACGCGATCTGAGAGACAGTGGGGCCAACTCGGACTCCCAGTCTCTGGCACTCCGGCCCAGCCACGAATTTTAAAGGCAATTTTTAGGTAAATCAAACTTTGTCTGGTCTGGGCTTTGTGGTACATAGGGAACTTTTAGGGCACTCTCATGTCCAGGGCCAGGGCCGAGACAAACAGTGGTGAGAGGCGATTACTAAATTTCCACGTCACACAGTGTTGCATCCAGAGAGTTGCAGGCTTTCCTGCCTCAAGGGTTTTGTGGGCTGGACACTTTGGGAGAGATCTCATCCGAAGACCAGATAAGGTCGTGGTCTGACCAGCCAGAATAGCTTTATTGAGTGATGTCAGTTAGTTCCCCTTACTAGCTAGCCCTGGGCTCCTGAGCCCTCCACCAAGGCAGGGTCTTTCTTAACTCTGTGAAGGGACTCTTCTCGCGGGCACCCACAGCAGAGCAGTGCACCGGGACACCCTGGAACAAATAAAGGCGCCACCCTTGCATCTCTGCCCAAACCTCTGAAAGGTGTCCCTTTGCCTCAGACCAACTTCTGTCGAGGCAGCCTGAGCGGCTCCAACTAATTCCAAAGAGAGTTTCCCCCACAGCCAGGATGGAACACTCTTCTAGGTAGATGGGTAAAGAGCAGTGAGGAGATGGGCTCAGGGGGAACCCCATTCTCTGTGTGTCTGTCTCAGGGAACCCACTTGAAAGAGCCTGAGACAAAGCCTCACGTGGGACAGACAAGACAAGAAGGTAACTGGAGTTCCAAACCTCCGGAGTTCCTCTCCATTCAGATCCCAGAGCATGGGACATTGGGCAACTCCCGCAGACTGTCCGGGAAGCCCTAGCGCCCCAGCACCACTCTACTCCACTTGGGCGCACATCGTGGAGAGCAGCAGCTTAGGCGCTTGCTCACTGCCCTCTGCCCACAGACATTCCCCAGGATTCTTGCCTTGACTACCAAAGCTCCTCAGAGCCAGGCGGCAACTCGCGGTGTGCTGGTGTCACTTTGGGCCAGTATCAAGCCACCCAAAGGCAGGGCGGGCATACCAGCTGCCTGGGAGTCTAGGCCTCAGTTGGAGTCTCAGAAGGAAAGCACACATCCCTAGAGCGAATCTAAGCAAGGATGGAACATTTCCAGATCTCCAGTTACAAGGGGGCGGCAGCCAGACTAGTGCCGGATGCACAGACTCCAGCTCTGGCTTGAGAAGGAGAGCCCGTTCCCAAACTGTTACCTCCTATGGGAGGCATAGGATGGAGGCTGGAGGCACTATTTCCTCTGGCTGCTGACTCCGGACCGACTAGGGAGACCCCGACAGGTGAATGCGGTGGAAGGGAGCAAATGCTTAACACAAACCAAAACAATGACAACAACAAAAATCAAAACAAAATAAAAACCCCAAATCAAAAAGCAAACCCTGCACTTACTTCTTCGCTGGCGCCATCCCCAGGAGGCGTTTTATTTATTTATTTTTTGGCTGCCATAAAGTTCCAAATTATTTAAAAACAAAACAAGAAATCAGTCGGAAATGCATAGTAACCCAGTGATGTTCCCCTTCTTTCTCTCAATTTTCTTTTGACTGTTAGTTATATTAAATTTTTTTAAATATGCACGTAGGTTTTAGGCATGTCTATACGTAGCACTGAAGAACCAGAGCAGCGGGACTTCTCCAGTGAGATCCAGCAGGCATGATGGCAAGAGAAACCGGCAGGGAAACCAACAACTACATTCTCAAATTGTCGGAACACAACCGCCTGCTCTGAGGTGGCTGTTGTCTACGCAAGCAAAAGTTGCTGGAGACTTCCAGCTGGCTGGCGGTTGGTTAGCCTTGGCTGCGCAGGGCGGTGGGCGGGATCCCCGAGAGCAGTGGCTTCTGGGGCTCCGAGGCTGCGGTGGCTGCAGCAGCGGCTCGGAACCTGGGAGTGCGGGGGAGGGGGAGCGGACGCCGTGGGTTTCTAGGCCATGGTCACGGGGCGCTGGAGAAACCCGAGCTGCTTCTGGCGTTCCCGAGGAGGAGTCGCTCCAGTGTTGGGCAGGGCTGGGAGCACCTAATTCGGGAGGGGGAGGAGGGAAGGGGAGAGTGGAATAGCTGCGGGGGGGGGGGGGGGGAGCTCGGAGAAACTGCAACAACCCTGAACGACCTCAGTAACGAATTTCAAGAGGGAAAGAGGGAGCTGGAAAAGTTCAGGCGTTGCGATTTGTCAGAGGGACGGGAAGAGGTACCTAAGGAAGGGGTCCTGGGTCTGTGCTGGAGCATCTGTGGACACCACAAGGACTGCCGGAGAAGGGCAGCGGTGGGGGAAGCCCTCAGAGGGATAATTCGGACCGGGTGAGGTGGGTGCACTGGGGCTGGGTGCGCGGAGGTTTCTGATCCAGCCGTCCCAAGTACCCCAGGCCCCAATGGTTCTGTTATCTTCAGTCTCTGGCAAGGCGCTCCACGTCGAAGTCACCCAGTCCCTTGGCTTTCCAGAGACCCCTCCTCACTCCAGCAACCGGTCCTGGGCAACCCGCCTCCTCTCTCTTCCATTGGTCGTTTGCTTCCTGGGTTTTTCTGGTCCCAGATTCCTCTCAAGCTCTCCTGAGCCTATCTCGGTTTCTCTCTGTAGCTGTCTCCCCGCCCTCTTTTTTTTTTTTTTTTTTTGAATGAAAGTAACTGTGATCAGGTTTTGGGCAGGTGATCCCAAGGGGTGCTTAGGTGGGCTTTATCCTTCATCTTGAAGGTGATTTACCTGATCTCAAAAGGAGAACCCAGAGGTGTGTGCTTTGGGGACCTTCTGGATGGAAAAACTACCCTGCTGAGGCTTTCTTCCAAGTCCAGCCTTTGCTGTGGTTCTGAAAGATTCCTCCTCCTCTCAGGCACTTCCCCCTGTATTCAGCTCGCCTGTTAGGCGCTCTCTCTTGTCTCTTAATGGTCTTGAGAGGATCCTTTGTACATTTTGGCTTCTCATCTAGGAGACTAGGAATTCTATGTGGAAAGACTGTCCCCATTTGGGGGGAGTTCAAAAAGGTCCATTTCTTGCTTCTGTTTCCAGCGCAAGTCGGATGGGGGTGGAGGACTCACGGCCAATACAGCACTGGGGAGGAGACAGGGCCCTGAAGTGCTCTCCACTGTTGAAGTCCTAGTCTTCCCCAGTAGCACAAACCCATAAACTCTTCTGTCCTTACTGATGCATTTTGTTGAAGGTTACAAACCTCAAGGCATATTTAGTGTAAATCTGCCCTGAGAATACTTAATAGTATTCCGAAGGGTTCTGCAGTGCCAAAGCTTTATGTGAGGCTGGATTGCAAGCAGAACACTTTGAAAACAAAGTAAGAGAGATGTGCAGGGTTGCCTTCTATTTATCTGCCCACAAATTAGAGGAGAAGCAAAGGTCATAGCCCCTACCTGTCCCATTTTGTAATCTTTCAAAACACCCCCGGTTACTGATCTCTGAAATCTTTTTACCTGTACGTTTCTTATATGCCCTGAAATGGGAACTGAAGAGATGAAATGGCCTGGATACAAAAGTCAGGGAACTTCAAACAGTCATTCTCTGCAACGCTTTAAACTACAACATCTGGGAGACTGGCTTTTTTTTCCTGCTAAGTCTTTATTAAATGTCCATTATTTTGCCTACTTGTATTTGAAATTTGAAAGCAGGCATAATATCCTGCAAGTTTGATATGTGAGAAAATAGTACTCTTGTCAAGAGTATAATTTTTTAAATGTATTTTTAAGAATTCCCGTTTACCACACAGTTCCTTTTCTGAGATGAAACTTTTATTCTGAACATCCCACAAGTAGCAGGAGCTACATGAGACCATGAGACACACACACATTGCGGTGGGAGCAGGCACTCTGCATCAATGTCTACTGGCAAAATGATAATTTTCTCTGAACTAGAAAGTCACAGGTGCCCACGCGATTTTAATAATGATTATCTGGTAAAGAAGCCACTTTATTCCTTTGTGTCTGTCCCCATCAGCTTTTTGTTTAATACCCCAGATTCAGAATATCTGCACCATAGAATGTGGAGGATTTAGAAGCTATGGGAGGCTCCCTCTGAAGAGGACTCCAGAGACTGCCTTTTTAATCCAGGATACTTGAGCAGGACAGGATGAGATCACAAAAGGCATATGAAAAAGCAATTTGGTGAAAAGTTCAGGGAACTTGGCATGCAGAAAGACACTCACTTCTCACCATCTGCTCTGCAGACATATGCTCCTTAGGATGGGAACAGGAATGGCAGTGTAAGTAAATAAACAATCCAGTGAACTAAGGTTCTTGAGCCATCCCAGAAAAGAAGTGTTAGACTCAGTGGGCAGGAAAAGATTGTGAAGGAACAAGCACCATTCAGAGGAAACATAAGGAAAACATTAAATAAATGGGGAGAACATTCTTTCTTTCTTGACACTCGACTTTAGGATAACTTATTTTTTTCTTTGTGGTCCATGTTACTTAGTAGTAAATGTGTGTTTCCTTGCCTGACTGAGTCATACATTCCATCAGCTGTCCCAGAACCTTACAGAAGGCATGTCGTGGCTATTTTGCAATAAATAACCCATTTTTCCAATTCAGTAAAGAAAACAAGCTCGTAGAAATTGGCAGTACCTCTCAGAGCTCCAGACCAAAGCAAGGTAAAAGCCATGGGTGCAGCACAGAGTTTGACATTTTCTTCTGATTTTACCATTTGTCAGATCAAACTGGGATTAAGAGTTGGAGACTTGGGGCAAGAGAATAGTATGGGTTTGGTTAAACATGAGGAGATATATCCAGAATCAAACTGTAATTTCTCATCTTTCCTCACTGCATCCTCCAACCAGGCAATGACAACAGTAACAAGTTATTTTTACCCACCGCAGCAATGGCACTTTAAGGAACAAAAATGATTGTCATATTGTTGAATCCATACAGTAAATATATGGAAGGGATCTTGCCCCAGAAGAGAGAACAAACCTAAGAGTCTGGAACGGGACACAGCTCATAGTGATGGAGAGATGCTTACCAAAGTTGGAACTGACATCAGTCATTATAGTGCAGAACCAGTATGCACATTCAGAAAACGTTCTGCTCTCTAGTCACCCAGATCTGGATGCCTGTGAGTGATCAAATCCAACAGGGTACTTCTGGCAAGGTCTGTGTTACAAATGTGGCCAGAAGCCGTCTTGGAAACATGGAGCTGATAGGTTATATAAAAGCCAATGGAATTAGCTGACGGAGTCTACCTACTATTTTAGACAGAGATAGAATTATTAGGCCAATTTAAGAAGCGAGTCAATGGACTATCACATTAAGACAATGGGGAAATGAAGACATGGAGCAGATAGTGGGCTGTCTATCAACACTTAGGAATGTTGCTCCTCCCAGATGAAGTCAGAAGACGTTTGTAAAATTGTTTTGAGCTCTGTCCTGCGTGTTTTTATTTTAATACTAATTTTTCCCATGACATCATTTAACTGAGTAGCTAGCAGTATTCACTGTAAAGAATGTGACACCCCAGGAAATGCTGCTTGATTAAAGCTTTTTACTGTGAAGAAACTGTGCATTGTAATAAGAAAGCGAGTCCTGGCTCTGCATTTCCATTCTGTTTATGTTTCTTCATTTGAAGAATAAAGAAATTCAACCAAGTGATTTCTAAAGACTCTGAATGCAC
>JAQHUG010000486.1:544921-557305 GCA_028555095.1 Dicrostonyx torquatus | reverse complement strand
GAGAGAGAGAGAGAGAGAGAGAGAGAGAGAGAGAGAGAAGGGGGAAAGTATGAATTTGTATGATCATGGCTGCCTGTGGCTGTGGTTCTCCCAGGAAGCCTCTATTGTCATCTTCCAGAGAATAGCATGAGAAACTGGGACAAAGGGGTCACCGAATGGTGGAGGGCTGGTGAGGAATTCCCGGGAAGGCAGTCTTCAGAGCATAGACTGCCTTAGGTCCAGGGGAGCTGACACAGCCTCCTGGAGGGGTCAGCCCTGGTGAGGAGGCTTAGGCTTCAGTGAGTGCTGCTGAGGGCGTCACTCACTACTTCCCTCTGCTACCCTGCCCTCCTTATTCATGCAGCCCCTTCCAGCCCTGCAACAGTAACTTTCCCCCTAACTTTGTCAATCCACTGAAGAGAAAGGGGTGGGATGCGGTGAGGACAAGGGTGCCCAGACTTAAATCCGGTGATAGTGAAGAGATAGAAGCCCAGGATCTTCCCATGAGGAGACTTTGATCTTCATGACTCAATAGCCCCATGCGCCCTTCACCGCCCCTGCCTTTAAATCCCAGTAACTCACTGGCCCACAAGGAAGATCCCAGACTGCTCAGTAGAAGGAAAAGGCACAGAACTAGGGAAAGATTGCGTCCTGTGGCTGCAGCCTTTCCCATGGTTCCTTCCTGAGTCCAGGCTCCCGACAGGTGTGACTGGAGCTGCGGAGAGAATGGGAGACCTCAGTATGGCCCTGCAAAAGACTCCTGCGCAGAGATTCGCAAACGTTTTGGGCACCTGGGTTGTGAATTCAGTCCTTCCTGTGCTCCAATCAAGCAGGTTCCTACGTCCTGTCTTTTCTACATCTCTTCGGGGTCTCTCAGTGCTGTTCAGCTCAGGTCCTGTCTCTGAGCCCACTGCGATGTTCCTCAAGTTCGGGCACACAGAGCGCTCAACGTGAAAGAAGAGGCGAGGGCACTGTTGTCCTGGGCTCCCACACCTGCTGTCCCTTCACCTCACTTACCTGCAGCTGAGCCCTCAGGGACTGTGGGCAGCGAAATCAGAAGAAAATAAGTCGTGCCTTCAGCTAGTTCTCTGCCAAATGCGCCGGAATTTACCTGCTCTTGTCGCTGTGAGGTTTCCACGCCCACAGCAACAAAGTGTACTTCGGCCGGCCCTTCCAGGTCATTCTTGGAACTCACTCTGCTCCATCAAATCCTGGCATTCCTACAGGAAGTAGTTGAGTAGCAGAAAGATGACTCAGGAGAGCCCCAGTATAGCTCTGTGACTAATGGGAAACCTGAGTGGTTGGAGTCTCCTTTGGCTATATGCCAAGACCTGCCAAGATGTATGGCAGAAAAGAAGTCTTTTTTGTTGTTGTTGTTAATCTCCTGAGTGGTTCCAAGCAATACATTACTGTACTGCAGCCTGTAAAATGATTAACATGGATTTTATCTCTCTTTTCAAGGGCTATTCACATAGAGTTGATGTTCTGAATATTTTGCTCCTTGAGATCTCAACAAAGATCTCAATAATTGGACAAAATGCTTTGTCTCAAAGGACTGAGTAGGCCCATGTTATTAGCTCCCTCACTTATGGTCTCAACCCCTTGGGTGAGAGGACCGAGTTTCCTAAACCCCTGATTTCTATTTAAAGAAAACTTTCTTTATCTTCTCTGAGGGTCCCACATCCCATGTTGCGGCAGCAGCTGTGCTGATTCCCCTGCAGGCTTTCCAGCAGGCACAGGGAAAAGGATCCATGAGGAGACAAGAATAAAACTCGACTATCAATTTTATTGTAATTCCTGCTGGATCAGGACTTCTAGAGTCTGCCCTTCATTTTATTTTAGCCATATTTAAACACAGCACAACTGTGCTTAACTCAGGCCCAAGGGTGCAACCATTTAAAACATGTTTGCGTTGAGATTCCTTACAAAGTCCATCTGGCTTCTTTCGCAAGACTATGTACTGTTGACTTAGTGCCCAAGATTTACAGTCTAGAGGGAATGAATGAGGTAAACATAGTGCCTGTGGGTATCAGGACTGACCTTTCCCTGAGATAACACAGAAGTCACTTAGGCTGTTGTAAAGCACGTGTGACATCATCCATAAGAGTAGATTTTATGCTCTATAAACAATGCTCAAGATTTAGGGAAGAAGGTCTTGGATAAGTAAAGAATAAATTCTGGGAGATAAGGCAGAGCCTCTCTCATCCCAGAGCAAGGGATCACTGGGTTGTTAAAGAACATAATTTCTAGATTCCAGGTAGAGCAGCTTCACACCTCATCTCTTTGAAGAGGTAAGGTATATGTCTAACTCTCCTGCTTCTCCAGTGCTTCTTTGTGTGCACAAGGCTTTCTGCCCTCTACAAAAAATAAACACCATTGAAAAGCTATTTGCTTAACTAGCAAAAATTTATGTTCAGTCAAGATAATGCCCCTGTGGCTTCTAAGTTAGTCAAGCTACTCACTACTTAAAATCCTGGGTCTTAACTGAGTCAAAACTTATTTAAAAATTGATTTTTGGTCAATCTCCAAGTAGTCATATGACTATTTGTTCTTCAGTACTAATCCAACTGACATATTACACATTCAATAGCTCATACTTGGGAGCCAAAATCAATTAGGATAACAGGGTAAAGGTGAAAGACAATGTTTAGGCCCTTGCTCCCAGGTTGTATATTTCCTCAGGGGACAGTGGGACACTTCTGAAAGGAACCTATGCATCTGGTAAGTTACCAGTCCTCTTTTTAAAAAAAAATCAAAATTAAGAGTTTTTTAGAATTTTGTGAGTACTGTTATTACATCATTTCTACCCTCCCTCTGTCCTCTCTGACTCCTTGCCTTCATCCTGTCCCCTCTCTCACTTATTCATGACCATATCTTTAATAATTATAATTGCGTAAAACACACACACACACACACACACACACACACACACACACCCTTCTGAGTCCATTTAGTGATGTTGGTATGTCAATGAGCTTCTGACTGACTGTAATGGTCTGTCCCGTCCCTTTAATGGACAAGCCCTGCCCACTCCTCCCCATCCACTGTTGAGGCAGGCAGATCTCCCTTCTACTTCCAGTCTGAGCTAATTCCTTTCCATCTCTCTCCTGAACATGTAGCTGCTGCCATGTGTCCTCTCCCCCCCTCATTTCTCTCTCTCTCTCTACCTCTCTCTGCTCTTCCCCCTCTCCCCTTTCCCCTTCCCTTCTCTTCAGCCTTCTGTTCTGTCTACCCCACCCACCTAAGGGCTGCCCTATCCTACAGGCCAAAGCAGTCTCTTTATTTAATCAATGAAAACACAGAAATACAGAAGGACCCTCCTACACCAGAGTGGTGATGACTAGCTCTGCTTCCTCACTCAGGGCCTAATGGGTATGACTTTTCCAGTCCAACCAAGTCTATCTGAGCAGCCCAGATGGGAGCAGTAGACTCCAGCAGTAGCTCAGTACACCAGCCACCAGTGGGGACACTGCTCCAGGGATTCTGGAAGCTGCTGCTGCTCGACTCATTTCTATTCCAAGTGTATGAGTGTGAGGCTGCATGTCTGTAAGTGCACTGTGTGAATACCTTTGGTCTGTGGAGAAGAAGCGGCTGGGTATCTTGGTCCTAGAGCTGTATAGTTGTGAGCTGCCTTGTGGATGCTAGGAACGGAATCTAGGCCTAATCCATGAGCAGCAAGTGGTCTTGCCACTGGGCCTTCTCCTTATTTATATCTTCTTTACCTTTGTCTGTGGGATGGAATCTTCTTCTCTTTTTACATTGAATTGAACTACCATGTTCTTTAGTGTTTCTGTTGTCTCCACATCTGCATCATGGGACCCTCCAGAGTAGAAGCCTGCTCTGAACACACACCTGCTGTGTTCCCTTATCATTCCCCACTTGTCTGTAATTTGATTCCTATCCTTTCAAGGCTGATCATGCACAAGCTACTGCTAGCAGGTGACATGAACTCCAAATTTCCTGCCTCCTTTCTCAATAAGATGCTATAGATGAGGGACAAGAGTAGGATTCTAGGAATTCACCCTGGCTTCTTCACTGCTCAGAGTCATCTTTCTCTTACCCCACTCCTAAAACTGCCCTCAGTACCTTCGTTGTCAAGGATTCTCCTCAGAGATGCAGCAGGAGGAGCAAGGAAGGCTTACCAGCAAGACAGAGATGTTGGGCTTGATGGCCAGGGATAAAGGCTGCTGGTTCACATCTGGAGCAGCAGTTGGCAAGGCTGAAGTGGAAACATAAGTTGTGTCTTTGATCGGACCTCAAATCTGAGAAAATCTCATCTTAGCTTCTAGGTCCTCAGGTAATTCAGCAACAGAGTCCCCCCACACCGCCTTGCTATGCAACAACTATTAGGTGGGTCCTGAGCAGGAAGGGAGAGAGGGCATGTCGCCTCATGCAGCTATGATAGGGGAAGCAGGGTAATGGTGGGACTGCATCTTTCCTGCTGGCAGGAGAGCAGGTGTGAGGATGGTGACAGGGAGAAAGAAAGATCATGTGAGATGAAAAGTTACAGTGATTCTAGAATGAGGAAAAGGCCAGGAAATACAAGGATGCTCAGACTGTGACGGCCAGTGAGAACCACAGTGAGAGAACAATATAAACACAATTAATGAGATAGGAGAGGATGAGAAATGAAATGAATGATGAAAAAAATGGCCATCAGTCCAAGACCTCAGGGTGATTACGTTATTACACACAGACATAGACACAGACACACACAGAGGCACACACACACACACACACACACACACACACACACACACACACACACCATCTGCAGTGAGTTTCCTCCCCTTCTTCCCAGTTACCTGTAGGCTCCAAGTTTTCTTCCCAATGTGACTTGAACTCCTCAAGCCAGGACCTGCAGTAGCCTGTGAAGTCATTTATAAGAAGGCTGTTACTTCTCTGTCTTTCTCCCATATCTCCTTCATCCAGCTGGATCCAGGATCAACTTCAGTCCATTTTCCAGTTCTTGAGTCAACATGTAACATTTTGTGTCGATTGAGGTCAAAGTCTCAGAATCCATTGAAATGTCCATCTACTTCATGCCAACAACACATCGTGGCCTGCAGAGTGAGGGGGCTCTGTGCCCATTGCAAAGAGATGAGCCTCTGCTTAAGAATCCTCTCTACCTGTTCTCCTCCCTTCCCTTCCTCTGACCTTGCTCTACCCTTCACATCTTAGCCTTGCTGCTGGAACTCTTTGGTGGGACTATCAGACAATCTCCATGAAAAGAATGAATGTTCCTAACCTGTCACCAATCCTGTTCTTTTCTTCAGGGGGCCATCTGATATTTTATTTACTTTGTAGGCATGGGGGTTGAACTTAGGGCCTAATGCTTGCTAGGCAAGTACTCTACCTGTGAGCTACATCTCCAGACTATGGGGCCATCTGAAACTTACCTTGGATTTTACTATTCACCTGCTTCATGTGAATCACTTGTTCTTTGAACAGGTCAACTCTATCTTTCAGAGTGTCAACTTGTGGTTCCCAAGACCCTATGGTGTTCAGTCTGCTTCTCAGAAGACCAAAGCCATGGCAATTGTTGGTACTGTCACAGGATATAAAAGACTATGACATAGAAGTAGGAGTCAAATAAATCCATTTCTTCTTTACATTGTGATGTGAGTTTCCCCTCTCTATATATGCTGCAAATGTTTTACTACCAGTGATTAATAAAGAATCATCTTTGGGCCTATGGAAGTGCAGAATAAAGCCAGGCAGGAAACCCAGAGACATAGAAAGTAGGCAGAGTCAAGGAGATGAACAAGCAATCTCCTACTACAACATTGCTTTTGGTAGAGTGTTTATCACAGCAATAGAATGATACTAGAACAAAACATTGGCAGACCCTTGAGTGATGTAGTGATTGTTTCCTGGACCTGGTCAGAGAATAGCCCACAGCAAAGGACAAAGAAAATCCAGACTGCTTAAATCTGGTAATGGGAGAGTGGAGATCAAAAATCTCAGAGAAGTGCATGTGCCAGAGTGGATGGAACAGCAAACATTTCCAGGGGAAGTGTGCAGAGTCCATGCTGTCTGTGGATGCTGGAGCAACCTTGCTGAGAATCTCAGTGAGAAGGAGTAGGGAGAAGGGCACCAGCATTGCTAGAAGCTCAGGGATGGTGATGATGACTCAAGGCTGGGGTGGGGTTAGGAAACTGTTTCTAACTTGGAATTCCAGCAGTATGGTACAGAAAACTGCATCAGATGGAATGGTCAGGAGGCAATAACATCAAGGACAGTGGTGCATTGATGAGTGGGGGGGGGACCCGCCTTGAAGCATAACTTCTTAAGGGTGTCATCGTTGATAGAAAACAAAAAACCCAAATATAGATAGATGGTTAACTAACCCACATGTGGCAGGATATTAATAATTAAAGACAAAACAGATGACCAAGAAACTGAAAGCTCTTGTCCCATGAAAACCCCGACTCCTGTGCCCACTGTTTAAACTGAACCATTGGGGCTGCAGAGGTGATGCAGGGGTTTAGGGCACTTGCTCTTCTTGTAGAGGAACCAGGTTTGACTCTCAGCAACCACACATGGTGACTCACCACTGCCTATAACTCTAGTTCCAGGGGACCAAATGCCTTCTTTTGTCCTCCAAAGGCACCAGACGCATATGTGGTGCACATACATACATTCAGTCAAAACAAAATGAATCTAAAAAAAATTAAACTTGAACCACCTCAAAGACAGCTTCAGATTGTCTTTCTAGAAGGACAATAAGACAAAAATAAAAGCAACCATTCAGTCCAGCAGTCAGTACAGTCATTCTTTCTGCATTGCTTCTTTTACTGCCCTGTCACTCAGGGATGAACACAGAGATGCTCCTGTGACTGTCTAGTGTGGTGGTTTGAATGAACCTGTCCTCTGTAGAGCAGGACATTTGAATACTTGATCCGCATTTGGTAGCAGCTGTTTGGACAGGTTTAGGAGGTATGGTTGGCTGAAGGAATATCTCACCAGAAGTGTGGATTTAAAACTTGTTCCCATATCTTCATCTCCAGACCTTGCTTGACATTTAAGATGTGGTCTCTAAGCTTGTCCTGGTATCACATGACTTTGATCTCAGCACTTGAGAGGCAGAGGAAGGTAAATTTTTATGAGTTTGAGGCTAGCATGTTTTACATAGTGAGTTCTAGGACAACAGGAACTATATAGTGAGACCTTGTCTCAAAAGCCCAAACCAAACTAAAAATACATGAGCACTAAACTTGCTGCTCCACCCACCATGCACCCCAGGTGCCATGCTTCTCTGCTGTGAGGTGATGGACTCCTGTCCTCTGAAACTCCAAGATCTCAAACACTTTTGTAAGATACCATGGTCTTGTTGTTTATCACAGCCATAGAAACATGACTAATACATCTACTATATCAATTCCTAAGTCTTCATGGGACAGGTGATCTCTGTTACACATGCTCACCTCTGCTCTCATTGCTTGAAATCAGATAGAAAACACACCCATGAAGAACATGGCTGGACCTGCCTCTAGGGCCCTATGACCCAGGACAATCAACCAGCCTGAACTATCAGTTCTAGGAAATGGGCCTGGGTGGAGTTCATGGCAGTGTTTAATTGGAGAATCACCTTGCCTGGACAGAAGCCATGCTGACCAAGCTGCAGCAGGGAAAATAAACTCTATTTCAGTGTGAGACCTGCCATAGTCCTGGGCCCTGGGAGAAAGCAGCCTGTGGTCCTTGGCTAACAGAAGGCCTATCAGGCCTCAGGCAGACATCATGAGGTAAGGTCTTTCCCGTTAGGTTATAAGGGTCACAGACAAGATGCTCAGAAGTGAGACATCACTGCAGAGATATAGCAAGTCACTTGTGTGTCAAGAGCTGCCTAGCAGGGAGAGATAAGGACTGTTGTCTGACTGAACATCTGTTCCCCAGATGCTTGTGGAGATCTTACCTTATCTACATGAAGAGACTGAGGTTAGTTCTCAAGTAAGCTGCCACTTCTCCCTCAGCAAGCATCTCAGGCTTCAAAGGGTATCATCCCTCATGGCCATGGGATCCAAGGAATCCACTGGACAGCAAAGGACAGATCAAGAGGCCCTGAATCCAGGCCCTCCTCCTGTCATTTTTAGCTGACTGAGAAGTCATAGGCAGCATAGAAGTTGCTGTTGCCTGGGAAACATGCATCTTTAGCAAAGAAATTTGAAGTAACTCTGTGGGATGGGTACAAATACTAGTACATGGGGTATACCCTAATCTGGGGTCCCCCTAAATGAATGCCAGTATCTGATGTCACCTCCCCAGGAGTTAGACTATATTGGCCTCAAAGCAAGGGAAACTTTCAATCCCCCCCTCCAACCAGAACCATTGCCAGAGTTCCCCATAGTGGACAAGGTATGCTAATAGCTGATTAGCTGAGCTACAGACTACCACCTGGTGGAAGAGGGTGTAAATTCACTTTAGGTGTGGGAAAGTGGGGAAGGCTGGATTAACAGGAAAGGTAGCTGGGCAGACACATGGGAACTGAACCTGAGTTTGGTCCGTCAAATCTGTAATCCCAGAACTTGAAAGACAGAGGTTGGAAAGGGATTATTGCAGATTCTATAGTGTGTGCTATAGTGTAAAATCCTGCTTTAAAACAAAAAAGATAAGAGGTTAAAGAAAAAAGAGAAATCTACAAACATGTGTGGCTGTGGATGTCATGTCCCTGGAAGCATCTACTGTCATCTGCTGGAAAATACTTTGGGAAGGTGGAAAAAAAGTTCAAGGAAAAAGAGATCCTAGAATGGTGGAGGACTTGTGAAGAAACCCCCAAAAGGCAGTCATCAGAGCATAGACTGCCTTAATTCTTGGGGAGCTGTCTGAGATCGCCTCCTGGAGGGGTCCACACTGGTGATTTGGTTTAGGCTTCAGTGGATCCCAGTGGTGCTGAGGGCATCACTAGCTACTTCCCTCTGCTGCCCTTTCCTCCTCATTCATGCAGCCCCTTCCAGCCCTGCTGCAGTAACATTCCCCCCAACTTTGTCAATCCACTGAAGAGAAACGGAGTGGGATAGGGTGGGCAGTGAGGACCAGGAAGCCCAGACTTAAGTCCCTGTGATAGAAGAGAAGCCCAGGACCTTCATGTAAGACTGTGACCTTCTTCAACAAGGCAACACGGCAACCTATAGTATGGGAAAAGATGTTCACCAACTCCACATTGGACAGAGGGCTGATCTCCAAAATATAGAAAGAACTCAAGAAATTGGTCAACAAAGAACAAAGAATCCAATTTAAAAGGTGGCGTACAGACCTAAACACAGAACTCTAAATAGATGAATGTAAAATGGCTGAAAGATACTTAAGAAAATGCTCAACATTCTTAGCCATCAAGGAAATGCAAATCAAAACAACTCTGAGATTCCATTTTACACCTGTAAGAGTGGTCAAAATAAAAACACTGATGACAACTTATGCTGGAGAAGATTTGGGGTAAAGGGAACACTTCTGCATCACTGGTGGGAGTGCAAACTGGTATCAGTAAGGCTATTTCTCAGAAAATTAGGAAACAACCTACCTGAAAACCCAGAAATATTACTTTTAGGTATATATCCAAAGGATGCTCAATTGTACCACAAGGACATGTGCTCACCTATGTTTACAGCAGCATTATTTCCCATAGCCAGAACCTGGAAACAACCTAAATGTATCTCAATTGAAGAATGGATAAGGAAAATGTGGTACATTTACACAATGGAGTACTACACAACAGAATAAAATAATGACATCTTGAAATTTGAGGGCAAATAGATGGATCTAGAAAATATAACCCAGAGCCAGAAAGACAAATATCATATGTACTCACTCATAAGTGACTTTTAGACATAAAGCAAAGAAAATCAGTATAATTCACAATCCCAGAGAATCTAGACAACAAAGAGGACCCTAAGAAAGACATACATGAATCTAATCTACATGGGAAATAGAAAAAGACAAGATTCCTAAGTAAATTTGAAGCATGGCGTCCATGGGAGAGGGTTGAACAGGAGGAGAGGGGAGAGGAGCAGAGAAAAATGTATAGCTCAATAAAATCAATTATAAAAAGAAATAAATGTGGTTGGTTTTTCATAGCTGAAAATGTGAGAGCACTGAAGATGATGCAAACCTCAGGGCAACTAGCCAGACATCTCCAGGCTAGTGCAGGGGTTGATAGTAAAGCCAAGCTGATTCTCAGCCTGTTGGCTCATGAACCAGTCCTTACAGTAGTGAGGACCACTTATGAGAGGTCCAAAAAAAAAAAGAAAGAAAGAAAAGAAAAAAAACACAACACACACACACACACACACACTCCAAACAGCGCAATCCAAGTGGTCCACCCACATTTTTAGCTATGGGAAGTTATGAGGAAGAAAAGTATCTGAGAGGCCCTGGGCCCCAAAAATAAATGCGCCACTCAGTGAGTGCAGTGCTAAGGGAGAAACAGGAACAAACAAACAAAAAGCATCCGAGGGACCCTAGGTCCCAAAGCAAAATGACCACTCAGCATGCACAGTGCTAACAGGGGAGGATCACCCCAGGTGGTCCAGTCACATTTTTAGCTATGAGAAGCAACCAGAGATGAATGTCAGCAAAGGACTCAACCATAGCTGCACCTCAATGTTTTTATACTAAAAAATGTACCGTGATCTTTGTCAATTTAAGAGTGATCCAGGTGATAATGGTTATAAAGGGATCATAGGAAACAGCTGAGGTTTACAAATGTATGGCAGGACTAGAGTTCCAAAGAAAGTGCAGTTGCAAGAATGAACCTTAACAGTCTTAGAAATGCCAGTACCAGGTGATAGTTACCAGAAGTACCAGCTACAGCGAAGCAGAACAGGCTGAGATCTCAAAGACAGGCTATGTTTATGCTATCGAAGATGGAGCGAAAGAGGTACTTTATTTTTGATATTGCAGAAAGACATTTAAGAGATTTTAATTTTTTAAAAGAAAAGTTAAGGCTATGGGACATCTATGCTTATAAAATGCTTTGTATTGCTAATATTTGAACTTAAAATAAAAGGGTAAAAATCAGGGTCAGAGCCATAAGCACCAAAAGCTAGCCAGAAGCAGAAATTTTATTTCCTGTGACGCAGAAGACAATAACTTAAGCAGTTTGATAGAGGGCTTGGAACAGTGTCCAAACCAATGAATCTCAGTCTTTTGAGTGTTGTACAGGAGTAGCCTAGGACCACCTGCATGTCAGATGTCTGAAGTGAGATTCACAACATAGGCAAAACTGCAATTGTAAAATAACAATGAGAAAATTTTGTAATGGGGAGATCACTATAACATGGGAAACTATACTAAAATGTCAAAGCTTTAAAAATTTTAACTAATGTTTTAAAAATGTATTTCCTTGTTCAAGGTCTATTTAGGCTTAGAAATGTATGTTTAGCCTCCTTGTCTTTGCTAACTTTGTTGGGTTTAATCTATTTGGATAAACTGAGTCATAAATTTTTGTATTGATACTAAGAGGAACTTCAAGTGAAAAATTGTTGTTTTCTAAGGCTCATACATAACAGACATAAAAGTACAAAGTCCTTTTCCCATGGTCAGGGATTTGGATAAAGCTTCCATTCCCTCAGGTTGCTTGGAGAAAGTTCTCACTCCCTAAAAAGGCTGTCACCCTTTTTATCTCTGGCAAAAGGAACATGTGACCTAACATATGACCTTTTTCAGTGGGGCAGGTCACATCTTGCTTCTTCTGTGGATGGATCAGGACTGCAGAGGAATGGGCTTCCTTAATCCCAGGATTCTGTTCTCATTGACCTGCCTCTACTTCCTGTCTGGTTGTCCCGCCTATACTTCCTGCCTGGCTACTGGCCAATCAGCATTTATTTAAAACATAATTGACAGAATATAGACAATTCTCCAATACCACAGAATGGGAGTTTTAAGGGAATAACCTGCAAAGGTGAAAGGGGTACAGTTGGATTAGGCAGAAGGAAAGGCCTGTCCAATCAAGTCAGTCATCAACAGAGATACAAAGACAGAACACATAAGACCAACAAACAACAGACAAAGGTTCCTAAACAGGCTTCTGTGGCTACTAGATAGATGTGGTCTAGTTTGTTGAGAGCCCAGAGTTTCAGTTTTGAAAAGACCAAAAAACTATACAGATGGGACAGAAGCCATTAAGGCTACCTGATCCCCAGATTCTTACAGATGGGGCCTGACTGGTTCCCTGAAGGATGGTCTCAGATTAGAGACCCCTGTCCAGATGAGAAAAGTAAACATCTCCCCGATTCCTCCAGGTCAGCTCTCTCACGTGTCTGTCGGGGCAAACTGACCTGTTCAGATTCCGATTCAGAGATCAGAGCCAACAAAAACAGAAGACAGACAAGACCGGACACACAGACTTACCACCATCAATCAGAATAAACCTTCAGAGTCAGGGGTCCTGATGGGGGTCTCTGGGGATCC
>JAQHUG010000486.1:504829-517541 GCA_028555095.1 Dicrostonyx torquatus | reverse complement strand
AGTGAGTACATGGCAAGTGTCATGGTGGTGGCACATGCAAGTGAGGCATTCGAGAGCTGGTTCCATCAGTTCCTAGTGTCTGAGCGGAACACAGTATATTGAACAGGCAGCTGGACTGTCAAAGTGTCAGTGCTGGGGGCTGGGAGGATGGCCCAATGGGTAAGGCCCTTGCTATGGAAGCATGAACACCGGAATTCACATCCCCGATACCCAGTGGGACACCTGTGCCATGTCCTCAGTAGACTAACCCTACCAAGAACCAGAGTGAGACCCCAGCCTGCTCCTTACCTCCTTGGGGATAATTTCTCTTCACACACATGTAAATGCAAAAATGACAGACAGGATGATGAGCGGAATGAGTGCTGATGTGACGCTAGATCCTCCCTTACTGGAAGGCTGCCTGGTAGATGGAAGCTGGGAGGGAAATATAACACTTCCAATATCTTGGGCCCTTGATGTTGATCCTTTAAAAAAAATAAGGAAAATTCTGGATAAAGCTTAAAACAAATCCCCATCTCTCCCCAGGCAGTCAGAGGGGCTCAAGTGTGATAAGTGTCTATAATTCCTGAGTAGAGTGAGGAGTGGAGCTGTGTGGACAGTGTCCTTGCAGACTTTATATTATTAACAAAGAAAACAAATGTCTGTGGAACCATCAAACAAAGGACATATTTACTGTGCTTACAACATTGTGGATATCAGGGCAATTGCTGCTGCTTAATTGTGGCAGAGACAGATAACAAATCCTGTCAAAGTGATGTGGAGCTGGAGGAAGGGCAGCTATAAGTGAGGCAGAAAAGGCTGGAGGATTACAGTGATGCATGCAGACTTGGGGCCCATTAGCTGGACATGCAGTGCCTGGGCCATTGGTTAATAGGGAATGAGAAACACTGGGAGGTGAGATGGGATGAGATATCCTCATGGTCATCACTGCCTTCCCAGGCAGGAAGACTGCCAAAAACTCACTCACTCAGTCTGCCAGATCTTCCATTATGAACATAAGCTGACATCTACACAGGGAAATCATCAGAGTTTCAAGATAACTGCCATGCCTTCCCTGCCGTATGGAGGTTTCCTTGTGATAATCCATCTAACTACTTACTTGGCATTTTCTCCCGGTGCGGTAATAACTTCTTGATGCAAAGACCAGAATCTCCTTTAAAGAATGTGTCTAGATCTTGTGATAGTTTGGCGTTATTCTGCCATTTGTCTATACCTGGGGTGTTATTGTGAGTTACTGCACATTTCTTGTTCTTTGAATAAAAGCAATTAAAGCCGAAGGTATAGCTTCCATCAAGGGTGAATTCGCAGTTGGCATCAATGAGTTGTCCTTTTTTATACTGAGATCTCATGGTGACGTTCAAGAGGTGATGACCTGAAAATGACACACAAACTGTCACCTTCTATCCTTTGTAGAACCATCACCTCCTCCAAGGTCAAGTCTTTCTCCTCATGCTTCAGGGAACTGTATTCTTTCCAGCCTGGCTTGTCATTTCTTATCCATTAGGTGCAAAGTTATTCCAACCTGGAACAGTATTCAGTTCTTTCATGCAAACACAACCACAGCCCCCTTCCCACGTGGGCTCTGCCCGTCCTGGATCTGATTAGCAGCTTCTATTTTTGCGTCCTGTTCTATACTTACCCCTGGTCAGGTGTCCCTCTTCTTTCATGTTAAGTAGCTGGTCCCTCAACTCTTCTCCAATGTCTTTTAGTTTGGGGAACAAATCTTTACATTCCTTTGGAGCATTTCCCTCCCTTCTTGTGTTGTCATTATCATAGGGAAGGAGAGGCACTCCATCCACTGAGCACTGTGGTATGAACTCTCTAGGTATGAAACTCTCCACAGCGAAGTTGCACCTAAGATCATGTGTACCTGTGAGAGAAACATGCAGGAGAGGTACAAAGTGGGAAGAGGAAGCCATAGGAACCATGGTTCTGGGATGCCCAGAATCCCTCTGAAGAGCAGAAGAGCAGGAGGAGAAGCCTCTGTTCCAGATGTCCACCAGCTTCTGGATCCTCATTTTTATGCCATCCTTGACTATCCGAGGGTGGTAGGACCCCCAGATGCACTCAGTGTCACCAGGAGATTTATCTCACAAGTACTTTTAGTGACTTTAATCAAGTGTTGAGGAATAAAATATGTAGATAGTATCTGTTCCTGGGACTGAAAATCTACTGAACACACAAGGAAAGGAGGCGTCATAGAACATGTGGTAAATTCAATATGGAGCCTGGGAATTCAGGAAAAGCCTCCTGAAGTTTTGGTGTGAATTGGCATAGGAAGGAGAGTTGTCACCTGTGAACACAGTACTCATGCGTGTACCCACTGTGCCGCTTTGCACACAGTGTTGGGCATCAGATGCCAGATTCTCCCACATTAAACCACACCCTTACCTTATTCTCAAGGAGAGATCTCTGTGACCTGCTCCAAGCCCCCAGTCTCTCTCCCCTTTCTCAGGCAGTTGTTTCCCAGCACACTTATGGCCCCTGATCTCCCAGACTTTCACTAACAGCGAGAGAAGACACGATATCTGAGAACTGTTCTGTTCAGCAGACTGTACAAAAAAGTAGGCAAGACCTAGTGAGGCATGTACACATATATTCTCCTATATGTGTGAACCTGAAATCTAAAATACAGTATTTTATATGAACATTTAACAAGTTTGCAAAATCATTACACTAAAATAAGCAATGCAAAGTGATATTTTAAAAATCCCTCTTTCCCTCCTTCCTCTCCAAAACTTCTACTATGAGGTGGACTGTTGCAGGTTTGGGGACATTGTTTCCTGACCCCTTCAATCAGCTTCCTCTTCCTTCTCCTCTCTGCCTCTTCTGCCACCTGCTTCTTCTCTCTTTACAGTTTCCCCCACTCTGCTTTCCCCTTCCTCCCACTCTTAAGACTTGAATTTGTTCTTTAATGGCTGGGATCCTTTCTCACTCAGTATCCCCTGCTGGAAGATTGGTGGACATGAGCATGAGCACCCGGGAATTGAGACCTAGAGTTGTGGTTGTTAACTAAAAATTACAACCTGGCACTTTTTAAGGTGGATCACAATTTAATATGCATCAGGGATTTCTGAGAAAAATTCAGTTAGAAGTTGATGAAAGAAAACTGTTTCAGTTGAAGCAGAAAGAGTGAATTATGATGGTGATTTAAAGAAAGCATCCCTGAGTTCAAAATGTGTGTCAGCAAATAAGAATAGTAACAATAATAATAGTAAATAATGATAGTAATAAATAATAAGAAAAGTTGCTTTTGGTAGAGTATTTTATCACAGTAATAGAAATGAAGCCAGAATAACACACATCAGATCCCCTTGACATACTGCAGTGCTCCAGGGATGGCTTCCTGAACTTGGTTAAAGAATCACCATGCCCACACTGTAAGACAAAGAAAATCTAGGCTGGTTGAATCTGGTAATATAAGAGTGGGAACTAAAAAATCTCAGAGAGGTGCATGTGCCAGAGTGGATGGAACAGCAAACATTTCCAGGGGAAGTGTGCAGAGTCCATGCTGTCTGTGGATGCTGGAGCATCCCTGTTGAGAAGCACAGTGAGAAGGACCAGGGAGAAGGGCACCAGCATTGCTGGAATCTCAGGGATGGTGACGATGGTTCAAGGCTGGAGTGGGGTTAGAAAATGGTATTCCTGAGTCCCCAGCAAATATGATACAGAAAAGATGCCATCAGGTGGAGTGGTCAGGAGGCAGGAGCATCAAGGACAGTGGTCCATAGATGAGTAAGGGAGACCCACCTACCTTGAAGCCTAACTGCTTAAGGGGGTCATGACAAGCAGAACACACAAATCCTAAATAAGGTAGATGCTTAGCTACCTGTATGTGACTGCATTTTAATAACTAAAGGCAAAGAGATGAACAGGAGTCTGAAAGTGGTCGACCCAGGGCTCCTGTGTCCATTGTTTAAAGCTGAACCACTGAGGCTAGAGAGACGGCACAGCAGTTAAGGGCACTTTCTGTTCTTGCAGAAGATACAAGTTCATTCCCAGGAACAATATGGTAGCTCACAACTGCTTGTAAATTCTGTTTTAGGAGATTGTATGGTGTTTAGGTTTCCAAGCACACACATTGTACACATACATAATGCAGTCAAGATCTTATGCACATAAAATAATATATCTAAAAAACTCTATAGCTAAACGACCTCAAAGACAAACAGATTGTCTTCTTAAGAGGACAGATCAGGTCCCAACAAGGAGGGACCACTTGGCTACACAGCATGTGCAGTGATTTTTCCTGTATATGTTCGTAACTGCCCTGTGACTCAGGTGGGAACCCCTAGATGCGACCGTGAATGTCCTGTTCCCAGAGGGTTGTGGAGATCTTCCGTCATCTAGAGGAAGAGACTGAGGTCAGTTCTCAAGTAAGCTGCCACCTCTCCCTCAGCAAGCACCTCAGGCTACAAGGAGTGTCCTTTATGGCCATGAGATCCAAGAAATCCACTTGCCAGCAAAGGAGAGATCAAGAGATGCTAAACCCAGGGCCTCACTTGTCATTTCTAGGTGACCCAGAAGTCATAGGTATCACAGAACCCACTGCTGAGTGGGAAACATGCAGCTTTGGCAATTCCTTTAAAGACACTCTGTTGGGACGGCGACCAATAATGGAACATGGGGTATACCTTAACCTGGGGTCAGAAAAACAGACAGAGTACAAAGATGCTCTTGTTGACTTCTGCTGCTGTCACACTGAATGCATACTTGAATATTTGATGCAGAGAGAGAGAGAGAGAGAGAGAGAGAGAGAGAGAGAGAGAGAGAGAGAGAGAGAGAGAGAGAGAGAGAGAGAGAGAGAGAGAGAGAGAGAGCGATAGTGAGGCTTGCCACTTTGAAAAATAATTAGTGGCTGTCATTACAGAACAAGAGAACCCACTCCTGCCCAGTGAACACCATTATCTGATGTCATCTCCCCAGGAGGCAGACAACATGGGCCTGGCAACATTGACAGAAGCTTCCATAGGTCCACACCCAAGACCATTCCCAGGGTTCTCCATAGAGCACAGGTGTTTCAGTCCCTGATTATCTGAGGTGTCTTCAGACATAGGCACAGACTGCACTTGCTGGAAGAGGGGCTAAAAGGCACTTTATGGAAGGGAAAGTTAGGAATTCTAGAGGGGCAAGGAAGGGAGCTGAGCAGGCTGGGGTGGGTTTAAGTATCTTTTGGGAATTGAGCTGAGCCTGGTGACAGAAAGCTGTAATCCCAGCGTTTGAAAGACTGAGATGGAGAAGGGATCGCTACAGATTCTATAGTGTGGGCTCTAATGGGAAATCCTGTTTAAAACAAAACAATCACAAGTAAAGGAATGAAGAAAGCGAAAAAACGTAAGAAAGTGTGTGGTTGTGGCTGCCTTGTCCCTAGAAGCGTCTACTGTCATCTGCTGGAGAAATGTCTTGGGAAGGTAGGGAAGAAAGTTCAAGGACAAAGAGGCCCCGGAATGGTGGAGGGCTTGTGAGATCCTAGACTGCCTTAGGTCAGGAGAACTGTCTGAGACCACCTTCTGAAGGGGTTTTCAACTCTGCCCAGCACATCCAGTCCTGATGACTGAGTTTTAGGTTTTCTACAGACCCCCGTGGTGCTGAGGAAGCCACCAAATACCTTCTGCCACCTAGTTCTCTTCATTCTTGTAGCCCCTGCCCCGCCATCCCGCCATAGCTTCCCCCTAACCTCTTCAGTCCTCTGACTTCTGGGTGGGGTGGGCCAGGGCGCCCAGTGGCTGCCCTGTGAAGACTAGGAGGAGCCCAGCACTCTGATAGCCAGGAGCAAAATGAACTTCCTAACCCCATGCCGCAAAGTCCCTCCATGTAGACCCTGGGAACTCACCAGCCTGCACCACCAAGCTTGGACCACAGGCCAAGTAGAACAAAAAGGGTCTGATTCTGCTAATGATTGCCATGGTTCCTTCCTGAGAGCTATCTACCGTCAGGCGTGGCTGAAACTGTGGAGAGATTTGGAGAGATTCGGGATCCTTGGTACAGCTCCTCAGAGGACCCCGTGCAGGGATTCTGGGCACCAGGGCTGTGAATTCAGGCTTCCCCACGCTCCAGTCGCGCTGGTTCTTTACAGCTCTTCGGGGTCCTTCCCGGGCCCCAGAGCTCTGATCCTCCCTTCCTGCCTACCGCGGTCCCCATTGGGCTCAGGTGCATGGAAGGTTCCCAGGGAACTGAGAGGTGAGGACTTTGTTGTCCTGGGCTCCCACACCCTGTGGTCCCTTCCCCTCACTCACCGGCAGCTGTGCCTCAGGGACAGTGGGCAGAAGAATCAGGAAGACGCAGAATGAATAAAGTCCATGCCTGCTGGTGGTATCTGCGCAGAGGGCAGGCAGAGTCTGAGGAATTTATAGAGGAAAGTGCCTGCCCCTTGAGGGGTCCACGCCCACTTCACGCCCAGTGCCGCCCTGGAAGTTTCAGTCTTTGGCAAAGAAAGTGACTTTGAGTCCTTGATCTAGCAGTTTCGCTTGCCTGTCACTTGCTCTTAAACAAGTTTCTCCTCCGCCCCAGACTCATTTGACCCTTCAGGTCCGTTTCTTATCACCCCTCCTGCACCCTCAATGTTTCTGTTGTCCCATCGCTTGCCACTGTCGCTCTGCTCCCAGCCCTTTTCAGCCTCCGAACCGCCCGCCTCCCCCACCCCGTTTCCTTCCTTTTACTCTCTCCCAGTTGAAGACAATTGCTGTCTTGTCGGCAAGGCTGTGCTTTTCTCCTTATCCCTGTGACTCTGGAACCTAAGACCTTTAGGAAAGTTCTTCAAATAAAAAACTTCTTCCAATCAAAAGTAGCTTCTGGGGCTGGAGAGATGAGTCAGAGTTAAGATCACCAGCTGCTCTTTTGGAAGACTGAGACTGGGTTCCCAGCATTCGCATGAAAGCTTGAAACCTTTTATTGGTTTTGTTTCTTTCATGTTTTCTTTCTTTCTTTTTTCTTTTCTTTTTCTTTGTATAGCCCTGGCTGTCCTGGAACTCACTCTATAGATCAGGCTGACCTCGGACTCCGATATTGCCTGCCTCTGCTTCTGGAGTGCAGGGATTAAAAGCTAAAGGCGTGCTTCACGAGGCCTGGCAGTTCACAACCTGTAACTGCTGTTCCAGGAGACTCTATGCAAGCTTCTTGTACTGATGCAGGCTCTGCCTGTGGTGCAGTCAGACAGACAGACAGACACACACACACACACACACGCACACATGCACACACGCACGCACGCACGCACACACACCCCACAAGCAGAAATAAAAGAGAAAAAGATGGAGGCCGTGGTGGTTTGAATGAGCTTGGCCCTCCAGGTTCATGCATTTGAATACTTGCTCCTCAGTTAGTCACCAAGAAAAAGTAAAAAGGCCCAGAAGACAAGAGAGAGGGTATAAGGCAGAGAGGAAGAAGGACAGCAGAACATGAATATATGAAAAGGGAATGGGAGTTCCTGGGAGAGGAGGGTCCAGTAGGGCAGGGGTGGGGGAGGCTGTAATGGTGTCTGTAGTGCAAGGTGTGTTTTTCATGTCAGTGCTGCCTCCATGCTGTGTTTACTCTATAGCAGGCACTGTAAGTTAAAATACAGAGGACAGAACTGTAAGGGGTAGTGACGGTAGTCTCCATTGTCAGCCTGACTGGCTTAGCAGATTTGGAGAATGGTTGAGATGCTCCATCAGTGGGGTGACCCAGCCCAGGTCACTACAAAGAGGAAGTGTCTCTATTACTGCTACCATCACAGTTACTCTTTAGTGACAAAGCCATGGATCTATGTCACCAGTTGCCAACTTTCACTGTCAGATTGCCACTGCTGAGGCACCCAGCCTGCTGGACTGAGCAGTACTGAGTTCTCTGCCTCCCCATTGTACCCTGGACAATCTGTCAGTCAGGTGTATAAGTTCTGGGAAAAGGCCCTGGTGGAGTTCATGGCAGTGTCTAATTGGAGAATCATATTGCTTGGGCAGAAGTCAGCCTGACCCTTCAGCAGCATGGAAAATACACTCCATGTTATTGTGTCTCCTGGCGTGGCCCTGGGCCCTGGGAGAGAGCAGCCTGTGGTCCTGGGCTATCAGGAGGCCCATCAGGCCCCACGCCGACATAGTGAGGTGAGTTCTTTCCCACTAGGTTATTATGTGGACAAGTCACAGTCAGACAAGACGTCCAGAAGAGAGACATATCCAGAAGGGACATAGTGGTCATGTGTGTTGAAAGTTGCCTACCAGGGAGAGACAAAGATTTTGCATCCCAGAAATTTACTTTTCCCAGATGGCTGTGGAAATCTCATTCTAGAAGAAGTGAAGGGAGCTTCCCCTCTCCCTTAGCAAGCATCTCTGACTCAGGAGTGTCCTCATTTCCTGAGACTACAGAGCACAATGAGCACAAACACCAGGATCTCCCCATATCATCTCCAGCTGACCCAGAAGGCACAGGCAGCACAGGACCATTCCTGGTTGTTTAGCGCACAGCTTTGGCATCACTTGGAGAGAGTGCTCAGGGAAATGGATGCTATCATATTTGAATTCAAACGATGGGTACAGAGGCCAAACGTGGTCTCCTGTTGTACCCAAATCTCTCGAGCTGATTTCACACTGAAGCTGGGATAGAGTGTTTGACGTAGAGCCAGGTAGGGAGTGGCTTGCCACGTTGTAAATATTATTATGGGCTCCTAAAATAAAAGCTACCCAATGCCTGCTGAAATGAACACCATTATCTGTTACTGTCTGCCCAGCAGGTAGCCTAGGAGGGCCTGGGAGGCCAGGCCAAAAGCTTCCTTATGCCTCGCTCAGCGCAATTGGCAGTCTCATAAGTGCTTTAGCTTTGCTCAGTGTCCCCTACTTTAGGTTCTATGGGTGACAGTGGAGGGATTTCTTAGGGTGTGTTCCGGCAGGGGCATTCAGTGTCAGCTGGTTGAGGAGGTGATAAACCACTTTCCTGGGTGGGAGGGTGGGGGAAGGGCAGGTAAGGACGGTGAACTGGGTGCTGGGTCAGTATATGAATTAGTCAAAGATGTGTGTGGTGACCTCCCTCAGCTCTGAGAAGGCTGATGAAGGGAACTGAGGCAAGCTGGCAACCTGGCTTATACAGTGAGAAATAAAATGATGATGAGGAGGAGATAAATAAAGGAATGCAGAGAGAACTGGGGTGGTGTGACTACTGTCCCTGGGAACAACTCCGGTTGTAGAGATTCAGTGGCTTCTGGTGAACCACATTGAAATTCCATTTCTGTCTCATCTTCCTATGTAGTAATTTTTCTGATACATCTCAGCTATTCTGAAAGCCTCTGAGGGAAAGAGTATGGGATGAGGTAGAGAGCAAATCCCAGGGTCTGGACTGCACTATTTTCCAGAAGGAGCCTGTGGGGGTTGAGGTATGGGAGTGGGGGTAGAGGCCCAGGATCATCAGTTCAGCTAGGAGCACACTTCCTCCTTGATGTTGTCCTTCTGTCCCCTCAAACTCTATTGCTGAGTCCCCCAAACCCATGGGTTAGTCTCCAGTGCATTGGGAACAAAGACAGGATGTTATTAATGTAGATTTTGTTTCTTATGTATGTGTGTATATGTGTGTATGCTTGTGTGTGTGTGTGTGTGTGTGCCGTGTGTAAGGACATTCTTTCCATACATAGTTTTTGACAATTTTATTCAGAAAGTGTGTTGCGTTTTTTCTTAAGTTTGCATTTTTTTCACCATAATTATTTTTATTGATTCCTTGGGAACTTCACCTCATGCTCCCCAAACCTACTCATTTCTCAGTCCCTCCATATATGTCTCTCACCATTGCAGCATCACCACTAAGAAAATTTGAGAAGAAATAAAAATATGAATTATCAATCAAACAAAATCTACAAAACCAACAAGCAAACAAACAAAAACCATTTCTGTCCTGTCTTTCTTGCCTCTTTATCACCTCTTCATTTGTCTTAGCAGCATTGGGAATAAACTCCGTTGTCCAAACTGCTTTATTAGTAAATGTTCATTGTATAATGAGTTGTTGATCAGGTTCAAGGCCTCTGGCTTCTGGGACACCATCAATACTGAATCCTCAGTGAAACTCCTCTCAGATATCCTGCTATTGCCCTGAATCGTGAAGATCCTGTAACTATGGTTCAGCAGGACAAGTCCCCTCATTCACTCTGGCAGGTCATAGATGGGGTAGATGTTAGTGTGGGCAAACTCAGAATCCAGGATGTGTACCTGAGTTGGTCCCTCTGAGCCGCTGGATCCACCCCCCTTAGGCAAGAGGTGGAGCAACCTTTCAAGTTGACTTCACCATGGCCCCAACTCAGGTGGAGACCCAGACCCCAGACATCCACATGGACTTTGATGGTAACAGGAGACATGGACATTAACACAGGCCTTTGCTGCGATAGGGCAACGGATTCAGACATGGCCCTTGGCTGCAGTTCAGACACAGATATCAACATGGCCTTGCATGGTGGCATAGGCTGCTCAGATCTGTATGGCCCTGGTGGCAGCATGACCCTCAGATAACAACATGGACCCAAGTAGTGGCACAAACCCTAGATATCTGTAGGAACTTTTTTGGTAACAGATCCATGGATACCCACATATACCCTACATCAGCAGGGCCACAAACCCAGACATGGCCCTTGGTAGCAGCCTGGGCCTCAATATCACCATGGCCTCAGGTGGCAAGAAGGTTACCCACATCAGCCATTTATTACCAACTTCACCTCTTCAGATCTGCCTCTTTGCATAGTACATGAACTATTATATCTATCTATCTATCCACACACTAATATGAATATATATGTATATGCATATACATATATATGTATATGTGTATTAACTTATCAAGACACATGACCAACTAAAGCAGCATGATGCCACATGGGCTTGTGGTTGTCTTTTACCCACCCAGGCCAAACAACATCTGGTAGACCTGTAGGTTTCCTCCTCCCACCTGGGCCTGGTGGTACCAGCCAGGCCCTTGGTCATCTTTTACCCACCCAGTCCAAGTGGCCATGTGTTGAGTTTTGACACCTTTTTCTGCATTTATTTGTGGGTATCATGAAACATTTGCTCTTCTTTCTCTTCATTTGGACACCACATTGACTTGAGCATCATTGAATGGTCTCTGTCCATTGATGTCAGAGTGAGGGCAAGGAGCTCCAATGGGAAAGGAATCAAGGTCCTCATTGAGTTGTTTCCCACTTTGTTGATTTTCTTCTAGTGTGTCTATATTTTCTATCTTTGCAGGCTCTTGTCTTATGTTTCTTATTTTCTTTCTTCTGCTTTCCAGAGGTTATTTTGCTGTGCATTCATCTTTAGGATATACATTAATATTGTTGACTGGAAGCCTTACTTTTCATGTAAGCATTTATTATTTTACATTTTCCCCTTTACCAATCATTCACTTATGTATGTTATACTCTTTCCCAGAAAGTTATTTTTAATGTCTGTTTCAAATAAATAACATTTTACCCAAAAATAATATCTTCAGAATTTGTGATTAGCTCATGAGAAAAGTATATAGAGTTTTGTTTTGAATTTTTATTAATTTGTGTGTATGGGTGTTTTATTTGAATGTATGTTTGTGTGCACCATGCACATGCCAGGTGCCCATGGATGTCAACAGACAGTGTCAGACCCCTGGAACTGGAGTTACAGGTGATTGTGATCCATGTGGGTGTTTATTATTAAAGTTGGTCCTCTGGAAATCTATCCAGTGGCCTTCATTACTGAGCCATCTCTCCAGCCTACCCATAGTTTTCTTATTTTTATACAACAATTCATCATGATTAATTAGATCATCAGGAGAACCTTACCTGGGCCAGCATACAGCATGTCTTTTCTTCAAATTTTAGCAGACCTAAGAGACGAATGCACAGCTTCTGATGCCCATTCATCTTTGAGGTTCAGCAATGAACTCCTTGATGATTTGAAATTACATAAACATAGCTATTCATATAACTCAGAGATCTGTTTTTAGGGCTTGGGCCAGTACATGAACTAGAGAAACGTTTAAAACACATTTCACACTGAGTGTGCGGAAAGAGCATGTCACAGCTCATTGTTCTAGACGGGTGCTGCACCATCAGCACTGGCCGACCTGTGTGCCTCTTGCTGGGCATGGTAACACATGTCTTTAAATCTAGCATTTGGTAGGCAGAGTCAAGTAGATCTCTGTGAGTTCAAGGCAACAACCTGTGTTGGAGAAGAGGGCTGCTTATTCGTCCCAGGCGCCCAGAACCAAAATAGCTGCACAGAAACTATATTAATTAAAACACTGCTTGGCCCATTAGCTCTAGATTCTTTTTGGCTAACTCTTATATTAATTAAACTCATTTCTATTGATCTGTTTATCAAGATGTAGCAGTGGCTTATCGGCAAAGATTCTGCATGTCTGACTCTGGCAGCTCCATGGCATCTCTCTCTCTCTCTCCACCTTTCTTCTCCCAGCATTGATTTCCATCTTCCCTGCCTATCTAAGTTCTGCCCTATCAACAGCCAAGGCAGTTTCTTTATTCATTAATAGTAATCACAGCACACAGAAAGGACTCCCATATGACTTCCCATTTCCTGTTTAAATAAAAAAAGGTCTTAACTTTAACATAGTAAATTTTTAGCAAGAATTATAGTTACAATGTTTATATCTACTTTATCTTTTATTATAACTAAGGAAAACTATAACTATAACTATAAATTCTTCAGTTCCATCAAAGACTCCAGAAGGATATGATATTACCTAAATAAGCAGGAAGTGCATTGTCAGCAACTTC